>JAQFVV010012460.1:753668-942119 GCA_028023455.1 Epiperipatus broadwayi
AATATTTTTAAGAGAATACATTATGTAATTACATTTATTAATATTTAGCAGTAATCTATTACTGTTCATCCATTGTGTAATTTTGAATAAATCTTCATTCACAAGTTTCTCAAGTAAACTATATGAAACTGCCAAAGTAACCAAAGCAGTATCATCTGCAAAACAAAAAATGTTAGAATGAAGAGAAAGATCAAGCAGATCATTAATATAAACAGTAAATAACAATGGTCCCAGGACTGAACCTTGAGGAACTCCATATCTAATTATTTCAGAATCACTCAAAAAATTATTAATTTTCACAAATTGGCTTCTATTACTTAAATAAGATTTAAACCATTCAAGCATAGCACTCCTTATGCCACAATGGTGTAACTTAATTATTAATATATCATGTGGAACACAGTCAAATGCTTTCCACAAATCTAAATAAATGCCTATAGTTTTGTAACCTTTTTCTAAAGATTCAGTGATGACTGAAACATGTTCAGATAAAGCCAGTTCTGTAGATCTTTCTGGCAAAAACCCAAATTGATTGTTTGAAAATAAATTATATTTTTGAAAAAACAAAACAATTCTGTTTTTTACACACATTTCCAAAATTTGAGACAATGTTGATAAAATAGAAATTGGCCTGTAGTTTTCCAAACATTCCCTATCTCCACTCTTAAAAATAGGTGTAACAACAGCAGATTTTAAACAATCTGGAAATATACCTGAATCAATAGAAGAATTAAATAAAAAAGATAAAATTGGTAAAAGAATGGAAACATTTTCAATTAATATTTTTACAGAAATACAATCCAAACCAATACATTTTTTATGTCTCATTTTATAAAGAGAATCTAAAATTTCACAATCTTCAATCTCTTTAAAAACAAAAGAATTCGGGATAGATTTCTTATATTGAAAAACATGAGAACTTCAATTATTGTCAAAACTATTCATTAACAATTCCACACTGTGTACAAAATATTGATTGAAATGATCAGCTATTAGTTTTGAATTATTTAAAACATCAATAGATATTTCATTAATCTTTAGTCTAGAAATTTGTGAAAAACCTTCTTTAAAAATAAATTTTTTAACAACAGTCCAAAAGTTGCTTAATTTAGTTGATTTTAAAGAATCAATTTGAGTAAAATAGAAAATCAATTTAGCTTTGACTATATCTTTCTTTATTTCTTTATCAAGAACCTTTAGCTGAATTTTTAAATCTTCATTAGCAGGAAACCTTTTGAAAAGCTTGTACAATTTATTCTTACTGTTAACTTTTGATATTAACTCATTTGTAATCCAATCATGTCTCTTCAGATCTTTCTTCTTTATATATTTTATAAAAGAACAATAATCTATAAACTCCTTCATCTTGTCAACAAAGAATGAAAATGCACAATTTACATCATTCAACTCAAAGATTAAATTCCAATCATATTTAGTAATTAAGGATTTCAAACGATCATGAGATAAAAGTTTAAAACACTTTTTACTATGAGAAAAATTCTTTTTAAAAGTAACAACAATTCCTCTGTGATCTGTAAGACACCAATCCAAAAAAGATGTTTTCAAAAGAATATTTTCAGGACATCTAGCAAAGACATGATCAATAAGTGAAGATGATAAAGATGTAACACGTGTAGGATGAAATAAACATTGAATAAATCCAAAAAGTGACAGCATATTTAAATAATGTTGAGCAGCAACAGAAATTTCACCAGAAATATCAATGTTCAATTCACCAACAAGAATAATGAATTTATCATTTAATTTAGTAAGCAAATCACCAAGTTCGTCACTAAAGCTTTCAACTGTATGACTGCAAGACCTATACAGAGCAATAAGTGTTAATTTGTCTGAACCTAAAATAAAATTTAAAACAAGACATTCAGAAGAATCAAACACTGCATCAATAGAAGTCACACAAAGCACTGATTTATAATAAACTAAAACTCCACCTGACCTATTATTAATTCTACAATTAATAATTGATGTATATCCCTCTAACTCATACAGTCCTTTTTCACATTCCTTAATCCAGATCTCAGACAAAATTATAATATCAAATGAATAATCAAGTGAATGTAAAAGAATTAACAACTCATCAAAGAGTTTCCTCACACTACGAATATTTATATGAAAAATCTTAAAATTTTCAATAGCCAAATTATCTTTTTCTGAACAGTATTTTTAAAAGATAATCCATGTCATAAATTAGACAAATCCGATTCAGAAACAATCCTAATAGCCCTATCCCCAGTATCTTTCCTCAACCAAATTTTCCCATCTTTAATCCAAACAAATCTATACTTATTTTCTTTAGCCATTGAACGAACTTTCCAAAATAATTTCCTATTTTCAGGCAACAAATCTTCATTCAAATATATATGCTTATCAGCTGTAGCAATGGGCAAAACATCAGATAGATATAATTTAATTCTTTTACCTCCTGACAAGAATAAATCTCTTACCATTTTACTAACAAAATTAACTTTTATTACAGGCCTAAAACTACCTCCATATTTTAATCTATAAATAGAATTAATATAATTTTTATTAAAGTCTGACAATTCTAATTTTTTAGCTATATTTTCAACAATATTAAATAAATTTTCATCATTAGCATAATCAACATCAACAATTTCAATATTGTTTTTTAATCTTTGCTGCTTTAAATAAAAAACTTCTTTTTGCAAATTGCATAACAAAGAATCTTGTGCTTTTACTTTTTCTTTCATTTCATTAAATTCTCTAATCAATATTTTTATATTATTTTGAACTAATTCAAGTTCTAAAGTAAGTTTAGCAAAAGATTGAGATAAGGAATCAATATTATTCTGTAAAACAGGCAGCATATCAAGTTTTCTATTCATCTGCTGAAGTAATTCAAGACTAGAATTATTATCTAAAGAATTAGATAAGGAATCAGAACTAGATCCATCATTTAAAGTCAAATTTAAATTAGTTCCTGCTCTACAACTTTTACACCTCCATAATGCTTTATTTGTAGATGACATATTTTTAACTGTCTTTTCACTTACTGTACTACATTTAAAATGAACATTCCCATTACAACCCAGACAAGTTATAAAATTTCCACCAAAAGGAAGAGCTAAATGACAAGAATTACATTTATCCATAATATTAAAAACCTTAAGTTTTAAAACCAAACAAACAAAAAATAAAATTAACTAATTAAAATTCCAACAGAGATTAAAAAGTAAGATAATTAAGAATCTAAAGTAAAGATAAAAAAAAAATCAAAAAGAATAAAATAAATCAATTAATTAAAAAAAAAAATTACAACAAAGATAAAAAACTAAGATAAAAAAAAAATAATTCTAAAACAATATTAAAAAATCAAAAAAAAATGGCTACTTAAAAATAAGTTAAAAGAAATCAATAAAAAAAATTGAAATATAAAACCATTAGAAAATAAAATACATACAAAACAATATCAATAAAATCTCCAAACTCTACTTAATAATACCATCACAAATAGGAAAAAAAAACTTAGCCAAATAAGAATTATAGAATTCAAAAATCAGAGAGACAAAAAACACATGTTAACTCTACAAAGTCAGCAGCAATAATCAATAATAATAATAATAATAATAATAATAATAATAATAATAATAATAATAATAATAATAATAATAATAATATCATTAAATGGAAAACATTTGTATATGAGAAAAAATTATGTGAAAATAAACAATTATATAAAGAGAATATTTCAAGATCAAACCAAAATATATTCTATCATATACTGGAGGTGGTAAATATTTTTTTCAGAAGGCTCAGGACATTCAGAGGGTAATCAAGTGAAGCATCTATAGAATGCCAAAGCAGCTTAAAAAAAAGTATTTTCAGTAAAACCTAATGTCCAAAAAAATGGCCATAGTGCATATTCATCTTCAAGAAATTTCATAAGTATTCATAAATATAAAACAGCTTTATTGGTTAGTTATTAGAAAGAGGAATAACCAAGAGAGAATAATGTATCAAGCATCTTATAAAAGATAAATCCAATAAGGTTTTTTCCAGAAACAAATGGTAAAGTTGACAGTTTTAAACAAAGATCAAATTATATCCAGTAATTTCATTATAAAAATAGGACAGGTGTTTATTAATCTTAATCATTGGAATAGCAAACAGGCATCTGAAATATTGAATATATTATAAGTGAGTAATCAATAGATAGTTTTAACCATAAAGGAGTTTAGCTAAAGCAAAAGAAATGCTGGCTTTAATGCAGTAAATGTAAATAATAAAAATTAAAAAACTCCATGCAATAAAAGGATACAAAGATCTTCAGGAAATCTAGCCACATGTTTAAAAGCTGAAACCAAGAGTCATCAGAACCCAGACTAAGTTTGAATCCAAGTAAGAAAGATTACCCAAAATAAAGAAAACCCTCATAATGATGCCTAGAACAATTCTAGAAGAGATAGAACAAATTAGGTCAATTGAAGAAAGTCAATGATGAGCTTGAAATGATGCAGAATAATTGTTATGCATTATCAGGACAGTTTAATTAAGGAAATAATTTGACTATTGGATAATCAATTATAAATGCTGGACAAAACTAAAGATAGTTTGTTGGCTTTTTTGGTTAGATTTTATAAATCATTATAATCCCTAATTTATCAAAAAAAAATGATTTAGAATATAATAAGGTAAAAAAGTTAATTTAGGTAAAAATTTTCTCAAGTGAAGTTTAGAAAAAATGTGAAAGGAATTGTTGTAGTGAAGTTCATGACCTTTTGAGAAATGAATGTATGTTATGTTAGTATATGTTTTCTATAAAGTTAACTTTTAAACAATATTAATGTCAATAACAATCTCAATCTATAATCAAGGCAACTTCCTTTTAGCAATAAAGAAAGATATCCATCTTTATCTCTGGTCCAATATGTTTATATAAACACTCACATTTGCAATTTGACTAAAGAGAGTGAGATTATTAGTTCAAATATGTTTAAATAAATCTCATTAATCAGGCAAATATAACTTATTCTGAAAGCAGACTAACAAATAGTCAATTATAACTAGAATTCCACTGAAATTATGTATTATCTATATAATAAAGCTAATAATGCTCAAGGATAGATAGTTTTACAAATGTAGATATATGAAAGCATTCAACACTTAAACAATATCAATAACAATCAACAATCTCATTCTGTAGTCAAGGTAACTTCCTTTTAACAATGGAGGTGAATGTTCACCTTTGTCTATGGTTCAATATATTTATATAGATACTAAAGATTGCAGATTGTATAGCCATGACAGGTACATTTTCACACACACATATATATATAGTTCAGTTTTATGCTTGAAAGAATGGCTATAGTCTTAATTGATATATGTTCTGAGCATATTTATTTATTAGTTGAGGATTTTCCGGTATTATTGAATTTTTTTGTTTTGGACATATCTGTGGCAGAAATCTAGATGTTCAATTTTAATCCAGATAATGTGTTTCTGGATTTCATTATAAATTATGTAGTAGAGTGAATATCAGGACTGTTCTTATTCTAATATGTGACTTGATGCTGCAGGATTATATGGTGGCTTGAGTGAATGTTAATTGGTCTATAAGCTAGTGATCGTAATATCTTTTAATTTTTTTTCCCATAATTATAAAATGAAAAGAAAATTTGTAAAAAAAAATACAAAAATTGTAAGAATATGATAGTTTCTCTTTATTTAATCTGGAAAGAATTTTTGTTGTAGGATATTTGTTGTTAACAAATCACCAGGTGAAACATAAAATAATGGTCACCTTATCATTTTTATTAGATAAGTGAGAATTGGGCATCATTTTTATTAGATAATTTTAGTAAGAAATGGGCAACCAAAATAGTTATCCAGAGGGAAAAAAGGTAAAAACAAAATACCTATTTATAAGTCCTAAAAAGTGGAATAGGTAGAGCTTGACTAATATTACTAATGAGAAATGAAAATGCAAATAAATATTCCATTCATTCTTTTTGAGGTTGATGTTGTGATAATACATTTCACTCAGTAACAGATTCATTCTAAATCACAAAAAACATAGTAGGAACTTTAATTAAAAACTTTATACTAATATTAAAATATAAATGATAAATAATTGAAAATTAAAATCATAGAAAAATTATTCTACTAGGAATGATTAAAAAAATACACAAGTATTCAAGTAATGAGAAATGATTCAGATGTAATTCGAAATTCATTTTTATGTATAATAATAAATCACTATTGATTGTTTTAAATTCCTAAGTGTAAAAATGCAGAAAGTTATGTTAATAGTTGATCCATTGGATTCATAATGATGCGTAGAAATAAATCAGTTTAGTTTAAAAATAAAATGTATTCAAAGATAATAAATTCTGTAAATTCACAAATATGCAACAATGCGATTAGGGCCATATAATATTTAAGAGGTACCATTATTATATTTTAGATTATAAGACGTCCTCATATTTGATAATTTAATTTCTTAACTGGAGTTATTTTAGAATTGAAAGTTTGTATAATTAGAATAAGGTAAATATACATTTTAAGAAAATTGAATATAAATATATAAAATTAAAGAAATTATGAGTGAATTTAGAAATGTCAGCATGGAATTTTTGAGAGAAGCTGAAAAATAATTTGTTTTGAGAAATTCATTTTTTTAAGTGTAATTAAAAAAAATGTCAGTTACAAAACAATTAATTATGCACAATTAATATTCTCTAATTAAAAGTAATACATATATAATCTGTTCCACATGGACTTTAAAAAAAAAACAGAAAAACAATTGATAAATAAAATATTTTAAAACAAAAACAGTGTGGTCTTTAGAGCCAGATAAACATATTTGTGTCAAAAAGATTATATAAATAAGTTGCAATTGTTACATATTATTCTTTCTTTTTTTCATAATGAGATCAATGTCAATATGTATCATTAATAGAAAATGCATGCAACTAATTGGCTGTAATTATCAAGTAATAAAAAAAGCCAGTGTTACTGTATCATGATAATATTAAAGAAAGATAAAAGCAGCTATAAATACCTCAATTACTATAGCCTAGTAATAATTATCCATCAAGTCATACAGTTATAATGTACTCTTTAATTGCTAATCTTATTATGGCTATGATGGAAAACTTCTTTATAATGATAATTTTCAAATATGAATTGAGCACTCATTAGTGCACCATTTGCCACTTTCATCATGTAGTCTTTCAAAAGTACAATGATGCCATGTCATGCCATGTAGTTGGTAGCCTGAACATAATGATGATAATTAAATATAGGTTAATGATAGAAGTATGTTGCATTTGCTTAAAAGTTTAATTTGGTTGCTGAGGTGAAAAAATATATCAGTAAAAAAATTTAAAAAGCTCCTGAATTAATATACTTGGTTCTGAAAACAAAAATAATTATCACCTTCATATCAAGACTTATATTTATATACATGTATGTAAATATAAAAATAATTGGGCTTAAACTTGATTTTTTTTTTATGTTCATAAAATATTTTTTCATTATTATCTTTATTACTTATACTTATACTACTGATTTAGTTTACTGTCAATTAAGATATTTATTTTATATAGCGTGATGTTTTTAAACTGTAGTAATAATTAGTATTAAACTAATGCACATGTGCTTTGTGGATTTAACTATAAATGAATACTCTCATTTTTTCAACACAAGATAAAGTCTTTGTAAAAGGATAGAAATTCATCCTATCTTTTCACAAAGACTTTACCTTGTGTTGAAAAAATGAGAGTATTCATTTATAGTTAAATCCACAAAGTGCATGTGCATTAGCTTAATGCCAATTATTATTACTGTAAATTGTAAATTTGTTTTCTTATCCATACCTAATTTCATTGGAGTTTAACATTTTATTGGTATTCATTTATTTTAGAGAATTACAAATGAACATTAAATTCATTTGAATTATTCATAAATGTGTACATATTCAATACGAGTGTATAAAGAATAATAATTTATCTTAAATATGTAGCATATTAGCTATTAATTTGTTAATGAAGGCTAGCTTAATATAATTCCCTATCATCTTTGCTTGAAAATAGTCCACCAATAGCTTTCTGATATACATTTGATCAGAGTTATATTATATACAGTATTGTAATAGTCCAAATGATTCCACATACAATTATTTTATGATTTTAAATCGATTTCAAGAAGAATTATTTGTATTACAAAGCTGCCTTGCCACCAGATTATTAAAGACAGCTTAAAGTATATTTATAATATAATGATTTAGATTATAAGGGATTTGAACACAGACTTTCAAACTTCTTCAGCTATTCGCTCCATCTCTTATAACTGATACACAAGTATAAGATATATATATATTTAATGTGTTTATATCAGTTTAAAAAAGAAAATTGATTTATAGGTTTCATAAAAGCACTAAATATTTTGCACAGAAATGTATGCTGTAAAATTAAAAGTAGTAAAATTATAACTCAAGCAGTGAAGAGGGATAAAAAAAAGTATCTTATGAAGTTTCAGATTTGCCTTCTGGAAAAGGTTTAACAAAATAAGTTGCTAAAATTAAAATCAGAAAAAGCTAGAGAATGAATTTTGAAGCTCAGTTATAATTTTTTATTTTTCTCTTTCTTTCAGTCATCATAAATGAAGCTATTTTATAATTATTTGGAAAACAATAATCTGAATGCAAAAAAAGAGAAATGTTTCATATACTTAAATCTGTCATTCAAATTTGAAATGAAGATGTTTTGCAAAATATTCCACTATAAATTAATATAGTTATTAATTTTTCCAGTGTGAAAAGATAACAAAAATAAATACCATTAAAGACTGAGAATGATGGAATGTGATATCCTTGCTAGGTGGCAAAATATAAAAAAAGCAATACTAGTTTTAGTCTTGAATCAGAACAGACAACAGTGCAGACTGATTTCAGGAAGAGAAGAGAAATGCTAATAGAGAATAAGAACAGTTGTTACTAGCAAGAAAGCAGAAAAGATGAAATATTATATCAGCTAAAGAATAAATCTGATGCTGTAGCTATTGTGACTTTATCTCTAATAGAAAAGAAAAATCACTAGTTAAAAATATTTTTCTACAGATTGCTGTAGTAAAATAATTTTAAATACCTTTACATTGCTGATTGTTTAAAGAAAGTATTTTCAATACAACATCTAACTCAAAAATTGTGACAATATTTGCTACCAGAGACTACTTTTCATGTGTGGCCAAAGAACCCAAGTTACATCAATTGAAGACCTGGAACTATGTAGTTCTTTTCCAGATATGAACATTGATTGTGAATAAGATAAACTTTATCTGCTTACAAGAAAAAAAATCATGCCATAAGCAAAGAAAAGAATATTGCTGTAAGATCTACTGTGTAATTGTCTATAGTGAGACCCAGTTCCATTTTTGACATAATCACTAATGCCTAATGAGATTTAAAATAAAGACTGGTTTTATAAAAACATGTGTGAGAAATATAGAATGTAAGCTTAAGATATTCAACAAAACCCATGGGAAAAACATTTTATTATATGGCTAATATTTTTCTTTTTTATTGTAATAGCTTTAAAATTAATATTAGAATTTCTGTATATTCATAATTATATTTAAAATTAATGTTTGTTAATTTCAATATTTTGTAATTTATTTTGTTTTATGATAGTTGTGAATATGTAACATTTCATTACTTTATTTATTTTATAATTATTGTAAATAAATTATGTTATTATTTAATTTATTTATCTTTCTGTTTAAACTCATTACAACGTATATATATATCATTAACTATGATTAAATCTGAGAAGTCATGCAATCCTCTGGGGGACAGTGGGAGTAAGGATAGTACATCGAGATGATGATAACCAGAGTTAATAATTCATGCAGAGCTATTTATTTAGTCTATAAAGAAAGTGCCGTCTAAACTTAATTTAAATTGGACCTAAAAGATAATTAAATAATAAATGCTTTTGGAGTAAGTAGACTGAATTTAACCTTCAGAGAGCTAACATCATTTTTATTATCATTATCACGTTTTGTTATATTCTTAATGTTAACCATTATGTTTTGGTACTGCAAACATTCTATACAGATATGTTTTGTTACATTTAGTGTAACATGGCAACCTCTCTTCTGTACAATTACATATGGTTCCAAACATTAGTGCATAAATAAATTGTGCATATAGTGAGAAATAATGTTACATGTGGCATGCAATGTGTGTGTGTTTAGAAAATGAAATAAAATCAAAAAGAGTAAAATATATATACTAACATTTTAATATGGGTGTAGTTTGAATTCAGGAAGGCAGGAAAAAATTAGCAATATAATTAGATAAAAAAATGGAGGTACAACATGTAGAACTGAAAAGAATTTTGAGGAAAGATTGAGACTGGTGAGCTAATTTATTATCAGAATGAAAAGAAAATCTAAGATAGTAACAAATTTTAAAAAAAAGATAAATAAAATAATAATAGGAGTCAGTCAACAAGAATATAATAAAATAACATAGCATTTAGTTACACACGATAATATAATAAATAATAAGAAGAATGGAAGCATAATTAAAACTGGAAGAATCTGCAACTTAAGAGCTAGTGCAGCCAACTAAAACAAAGCTAAAACACAACAAGAATTAGCTCAGACCGTGAAAAAGCCCACAGAAGAAATACCAGACACATTTAACAGTAAAATATTGAAAGCATTGAGAAAGAATTATATCCAAAAATAAAAGAAGAATTTAAAGAAATGTGAAAAAGAAAAGATACAGAATTTAAAGAAATGCATCAAGAAATAAAAAAATTGAAAGAGCTGCAACAAAAAAATGGGGGAAAAAATGTCAGGTGATACAAGAGACTTTAAGGGGTAATACATGAAAATAACATTTTAAATACAAGAGCACATGCAACAGAAAGAGGAACATGTAGAAAGAAAATTACTTACTGATTTGGATAAAATTATTCAAAGATCTATTGAATCCTAGTGAGAATAAAATACAGGAAAGTATAGAAGATACTGTAGAAAGAATTGAAAAATTGGAAGTGAAAGATCAAGTTAAGAAAAAGAATCATGATCAAATTCAGAATCAATAATTATTCAAAGAAAAACTCAGAAAGACTCAAGAAAACATATAAAAAAGCTCAGAAAGAAATATTTGCTATTATGGATAAAATAAAAATTGATTATGCTAAGGTGAAGGAAGACAGAACTGTTTTGCAGAATGTACAAAAGAATCTGAAAGAGACGACAAATCTGAGACCATAAGAGGCTAAACCAAGAAAAAAGCCATAAGAATAATATAACAGAAACATAAAACTGAGACATTTAGTAGTATCAATCAGTTCCTCAAAATTCACCTCAATATCTTATAAAGTTATTTTTAATTAAAACATTTAATGGAAAGAGAATAAGTGGCTATCCTATAACCATCTTCAAGGATCTGATAAGGAGTGGAAGAATTTATTGATATAAAAACTCAAGTCTATTCTGGATACAAAAAAATCCAATCTTAATTTGGATCAAATGCTTGGAAGCACAAACTAAGAAAAGATTGAAAATGAAATTATTATACAAAATGAGAAATAAGAATGGCCTTAAATGGAATTCTTATACTCTTAATATAGTATACTAAGTATGCTTTCAAAATCTTTATAACAATATCATAAACATAGCAATGCAGTTGCAAAGTGTGGGTGAATGGTATGATATAAAGAATATGTAAATAATACATAAATAAGTAGATTTGCATGATCCACTTTTTAAAGAGTGAAAAGAAACAGAATTATTTTTTGTTTATGGCATTAGCATTGTTGATAATATACCAAACCTCCTTTACCTTAAGTTTTGGGTCTTTCTGTTCTAAACATACCATATTGATCAACGTAAATTCAATGGTACAGCCAAGTTTGTTTTGTGATCTACAAATATGGATTTGCAGTCAATGTTGTACTTGGCTCTTTTATATAGATGTTGGTGCTGGGTGACTCTTTTTGCCAATCTAGCATGAGACTTTCTGAAATTGACTGTGTTCCAATTTTAAGAAACTTTTGATCAGAAGAATATCAGCAAAGAATAATGTATTAAATTATGTAAGAAAGTTTTCATATAAAGAGATGGAGAAATCATCAGTTTTAAATACAATCAAATATTTATTCAATGTTGGAATACTTTCGATCAGTCATATAAAATTATACACAATTCCTCCAGAGACAGTTGACAAAATTACAAATATATATGATAGAACAGTCAAATTATTAGAATTCTTCATCACATTTGGGTTCGGAAAGAATAAGTGGATTCATTTTATTCTTTCTTAAATGCTATATCTTGTATGGGCACTGAAAAGTATTCATTTATTATTTAACACTCATTAAAGCGCATGTATAGTAGCTGTAAAAGGCTGATATTTAGTGAATTACAATTATAAACATCGCGCTATAAAAATAGATGCTTGTTTACATATGTTTGAGTTTCGTTTGAAAGTGACGTTTAAGCAAATTCTAAATAATTTCATCGATGTCATTAAGTCAGACAACGCGAACCGTAATTTAAAGTGAATGATCTATCTTCATGCTTTATTTGCCAGTACTTAAGATTTGCCCATATATAAACATTTGGGTTCGGAAAGAATAAGTGGATTCATTTTATTCTTTCTTAAATGCTATATCTTGTATGGGCACTGAAAAGTATTCATTTATTATTTAACACTCATTAAAGCGCATGTACAGTAGCTGTAAAAGGCTGATATTTAGTGAATAAGAGTGTATTAATTTAAAAGAAACCATTTATAGCTATTTATTTAAAGAAATTGATTATTTTTTCAATAATTATTTTTTATGACATATACTAATAAAGTGGAACAGTAGAGTATTTATTAGATTTAATTTGAAGGCAATAAAATTTTATTTAAGATAATTTTAAAACAATATTGTGTACATCTTCAAATTATAGATCTTGTGAAATTTAGGGTGAAAAGATAATCATTATGATTTTTCTAAACCCAGAGTCAGTGCATCATTATCTTAACACTTACTATCCAAAAAATAATAATAAAGCTTTTATTTAAAACCCTATAGCTATTTAGAAAAATCTTAAACTTAATTGAGAATGTTTTTATGAATGTCATGATATTTTCAGTTCTCACATATATTCATATTTGATTTATAATTCTCATAAAATCTTGGACATGAACTAAAAACAGAATTTACTTTTAGCTTAATTAAGTATTTCAGATCAAATTACTATTAGTAGAATGATACAATTTCAGATACCTGTTTGTATTACTTTGTTTAATTAAATATGTGTATTCCTATTAAATTTTTAACACACATTCATAATTTATCAGAGATAATTTAGTTTAAAATTAACTGGTTCCAATGCAGAATCCAATATTAATTTTTACTCAGGATTAGATTAAAACATACTTTTTGTAGTTGACCATAACATCAAGATACATAAGAATAAAAAATAGTTTCTTTACAGAATTAAAACTTGGGAGATTATAATTGTACATCTACGATATTTTGAGCAATATTTTAAAATGTATGTAAGAAGAATATATAATACATTTGTAATTCATTCATAAGTAACAACCATATAATATGGTCAACAGGTGCCTAAAAAATGCTGTGCTATGCAAATTTATGCTACGTGAAACAAAAAGTTAGTATAAAAACAGAGTTAAGTTCCAAATGGTTAAAAAAAAGCTACTATTTGCATTTTATAACTAAGATAAATATATTTTTTAAAACAATAATTGATCAAAAGCATTGCACATTAATATTATATGTTTTCTTCATCATCACTACTAATCATTATTAAACAGACATCTTCATATATGCTCAAATGACAAATATCAACAGATATGGTGTTTACTCTATACAGAAATTTCCCTAATTGTCAAAACTTGTTGTATGAATGTTGTGTTATAGGGGAAGTTTCTCCAAACCATGTTAGAGCAAAACAGTTTTGTAGAAATGTCTTGTTATAGGGTTTTCCTCCTAATTTTCAAACCATGTTAGATTGAAACCATATTGTAGGAATGCCATGTTATACAGGAGTTATATGCATTTCTTTAATAAAAATTATATTGTACATTCTAATAATTCTATTCCCTTTTTTTAGTAAAAAAAAAAAAAACATTTTTATTGCACATATATAAGCATTTTTTAACCAAGTAATTTATAATATTTTTTCATTTGAGTTTATTTGACAACTACTGTTATCAAATTAGAATTAATAGATTTCTGTTCTTTATAATACTAACAATTTTTGGAATCTTTTAAGCCATATATTAATATGTGAAGTATGTTTTAGTATCAAACAGTTAATTTTCCACAAATACTTATGTGTGAATATAAAGTATGATGAATCATAGTTATGTAAGAAAAAAGTTTTTGTACTTCATATCCTATTTTGTTTGTCTTTTTATTGTCATTTTTAAGCACTGATAATTATAATATTTTCTGACAATATATAATTCCTCAGCTTCATGGATGTATTAGTATTGAACCTATAACTAAAGGATACTTTTTTGTTGGAATAAGCATGAGAAGTAAATAAAAAGTAGCAAACTTTCTAAAAATATCATATGTTATAAAGATTATCTCAAAAATACTTTAAAGAGGTATAACATTGACTTCTGTTATTGGCAGTAAATTGCTAAAAAAAGAATACAGTTGAGAGTCACAATTAGGTTAAATAAGACTTGCACACAATGTGTAATTTGCAGAAATCACCTTTAATTGCTTGTTTTTCTTCATCTAATTTTTAAAAAAATTATAACAAATAATGATGGTGGTTTATGTGATTTACTTCAGTCATTGCATCTATGTTAGTGTAAATACATACGGACTCAATAAAAATCACAATAAATTTAAAAGTTAAAAAATATGTAAATTTATGTTAAACAATAAATATTAGTTAAATATATGCTCGCAATTATTTTTTTATTAATCATTACACATACTTCTACCTTTTTACATGTGGTAATAAAATATATGTCTAATGATATATTTAACATAATTGATTCTGGTAAATGTAAATTTTTATGTTGAAAAACATGATAAAATTAATTGAAGTTTAATATGTTTGAAAGTTTTTTTTTATTTGCATAGTATGTTCTAAGTTTAAATTTAAATCTAATTTATTATATATATGATTATGACTGAAATAGTATAAAATAGTTTTTTTTATGAGATTAAACAAAAATAAATTTAACGTTGTTTATTTTTATAATATAAATAACAACTTTGGTTTCCTTATTCAGTAATCTTACAGTTAGAAATCAGAGCTATGCACGAATACTGAATATGTCTACAAATTCATTGATATTTATTATTCTGTAATAATATATCTTTTAATTGCATAGAAAATCTTCGCACTGTCTAATGTTTACATAAACGTCAAACGTGTTTAATATTATTTTTTTTAACACTAAAAAAATGTTTAATTCCTATTTCAATTTTTAATTATTAATAATTTTAAATCGCAGAAAAATAAAATTAAAATTTGTTATAACTATAAATATAATATCCTTCTTCCTCTCCCCGTAACTACAAAAATTTGCCGTAATATTTTATATGGCAATAATCGAGTAAGTAAGACTAAAATATTTTTTTAAAATATTACGACTTTCTTTAGAAATAATTTACTGTATTTATAAAGGCAACCAGCTACATCTCATTCTTTGAATTCAATTCTTTTTTTTTTTAATAAAGTCTCAAACTTTTCTCTCGTTTTCTTTCCTTCCGCCTTTTTTTTTTTTTCAATTAAATTTGACTTTTATGTTAGGTTTTTTTCTTTTGTTATTAATTGTAACAGTTAATTAAACATATGTTTTAAAACAACTGAAATACTGAGTAAAGCGTAGAAAAAAGCTGAATTTTGATTGGTGATTTTTTTGTTTTGTTTTTAATGAATGCTATTTACATAATGAGTCCATCTGTTGTAAGGCTGTGATTAATAGAAGATTAGTTTAACCTTCCAATAGTCAACCTGTTGATAAACAATGTAACACTTGCTTAAACAATATTTATTTGAACTATCAATTTGATGAAAATCTTTATTTTTCTTATTTCTACATAAACTAACAGTTGCATAAACAAGGAGAGCGGTTGGCTTTGATTGGTATTTATTATTACATTAAATTTTTTTTTTTTTTTTTAAATGCTTTTAATAGTAAAAAAAAATCTAGAAAGATATATTGTAAAAATGAAAATCTGTCAAATTATTAAATTATTTGTCAGTTATTAAAAAAATCCAAAATAAGATGGAAGAAAAGATTAAATATTTTATGCAAGTTATAACTAGAAGTTCTGGTAATTATAATTACATGTTTAGTTGCTCTGAAGGTCATGTGAAATTTAATCGAAGACTGACCATAATAGTTTCATTGAGTTAAAACAAATTGAGAATTCTTGTTGAATTTACTCAACTGATAATAGACCCAAAAGCTTTTTTTAGCTTTAGAGTCCACCAGATTCCCAATGCATGAAATTGAGAATGTTTGTGCATGTGCTCATGCATGTATTATAATGAATACAGCAAACGCTAACAATTCATTTTAAAGACTTCAATATTTCACAGATATTTGTAAACTGGGTTTATTTTTCTTTCATAATGCAACAAATCTGCTTTCATCTTCTATTTCAAAACACCTTTACTGTAGGATAATTTTTATTTTTGTTATATAATTAAGAATTGTCCTAGTTTGTTGCTTAATTTACTTCTTGTTTTTTTCTTAGTTACCTCTCTTTTAAGTTCTTTAATCTTTACAATACCATTATTAAAACCAGCTTAGGATAAAATACAATTCCTTTTCTAATGTTTTTTATTATTCCCAGTTTTTCCTATAATTCTAATGTTTTTGCTGTGATTAAAATTAGTTAAAATGATTTAATGAGATTGATTACTGATAAGAATTCAATCATTACAGTTTTAATCCATATAAATAAGATAATTACAAATATTAATAAGCAATGGCTTATATGTATACTGAAACCCCAATCTACTATTTTCTATGAGAATAAGTAGATAATAGGTCAGGTTGCACACTGTGATTCTCAAATCCTTGATTCAAAACCATTTTTGGATTTGAAAAATTTACAGAAAGGCATTCAAATACACACATGTAATTACAATGATAAAATAAAAAAATGTTTAAAAATTAAATGTAAGGTATTAATATAATTTAAAGGTAATTTATTAGCAAATATTTTTTTAAAAGAATAATTTAATAAAATGAATTAAAATTTATTACTTACATTTACCTGATTATAAAGAAATTTTGCATTGGGGATAGAAATTTGATGCAGTACTGCATTAAAAGCTGCACAATATTTTAGGACATTAAAAAAGTGATGGGAAAAAGAAAATATTTTAAAAAACTTATTAATATATTGAATATTGCATAAAATAAAAAATATATCATTCATTATCTACGTACATTTACTTGAAAACAAAATAAAAATTGTCTTACTAAACAGCGAAAATTTTAGAATAAAAGCTGAGATATCTTTGTATGCTGACAAAAAACTGTGGATTAATTTTTAAATGATTGCTTTACTTTTCTGTTGCCATTTTGAGGTTAAAAATTTAGCATAGAATTCAAACTTTTTGAATTTATATTTCAATCACAAATGACATCCATAACAGGTAAATTGATGACTTTTTAACTATTCATCTTTTTCATAAAATAATTATATTTTGAGCATATGCATTGTTTTATTAAGTGACTGTCACAATCACGTTAGGACAATTTTTCTATCTTTTATTGAACATTAATTTTAACACAGATTCATGATTTTTAGTTTTATATGTCATGTATAACTGAAAATCAATATGTATTACAAGTGTTATATATAATGTGAACAAACATATTTTGACCTAACTCAATTTTTTCATTGATATATGAATCACAAGAAATATAATCTCTGTATATAATTTTATGACATGTAAATGGCTGACATAGAAATGCTTAAAAAATAAAAGGATTTAAATCTATATAGCTCAAAATAATAGTAATCTATCTATACTGGAAAACATTAAAAATTATAAATATGAATAATTCATTCATTACTTTTCACTAAAATGTGTGTAAAATACAATTCAAATTTTATAATTCAAAATATTAATTGCAAAATATGTGAGTATATACATAATATTAATTTCATAAAAATGACATATAATGTTTAAAAAAAGCATTGTTAATATAAAATACGATTATATAAATCCAGATCTTATTTTTGATCATAATAATCAATATTAATCTCACTAAAGTCAAAACATAAATTAAAAAATCTATAAAATTATAATTCAAGATTTTATATATTTTAGGAAAATTTTAATACGCTACTTTGTTGAAAAAGGTCATTCCTGAACATTAAAAATTTACACATTAATTCAAACAATGATTTTCTAAGATATAGAGCACTTAATAGTTACTGACATAACATGAAATGCACACATGCAATGAGATATAGTTACTATTTGAAAGTCATTACTTTTATTAATGCTTCATGAGATTCAACTAAATTTGGTATAATTTTTAAGTTCGTCAGCTTCACATTTTTTTTCTTTTATGTAACAAAGTGTATATTATACTGCAACATATGCAAAACAATGTCAGGAATAATATGTAATAGACTAGGATAACAGATAAAACTAATATACATAACTACATACAGAATCATTGCATAAATTAAAACTTTAATCATCCTTTATAAAGAATTATTTACTTGATAATAATATTTCCTAGTCTTTAATTTTGCCAAAAAAAAAAACTGGAGAGAAAAAAAAGTACTGTCCATCATTCAATTTTTTTTTTTAAAAGCCATCCATTTGGAAAAATATTTTGACAGGCATATGATTGACAATAAAACAAACAAACAAATAGGTTTAATTAGAGGGGATTTGAACACAGACTTTCAATCTTCCTTCAATTATCCATTTAATTTTATATAAATAAAACACACATACACATGAAAAGATAAATGATCTCCAATATATGTATTTTGTATTGAACCAGCACTCATCAGTTAGTTCAAATTATCATCTCTCATACATATATATAATCAGTGCTCAGTTTATATTAAAATAGGCAAATCTTCAATCTTTAATGGACAGGTTTCATTCAATCTTCTCCACTCTTCAACTCTTCAGTCACCATATTATTGAAAATCTGATGATGAAATGCTCAAAGCCTTTATTGATGCCAATATTGTTATCATACCCAAGTTGACTTTAAGTCACTCTGACCTCTTGTATATATGACTTTAATATGTCTATTTAAATATACAGAAGATAGATGGGCAGAATTCAGGCTGAATCTGTAATATTTGACTACAAATATAAAATACTGAACTTTAGCTGTAGTTAAAGGAAATTTGAAAGTCATCTTCAAATCCTCTCTAATTACATCTAAAGTTCAGTATATACATTATACTTGTAGTCAAATAAAACAAATAGTTTGTCATTCTGAAGTTCAGAAGTTTAAGCATTGGAAATGATGGACCAAAGTCACAAATCATAAACCTTAAAATCCAATATCTACTTCTCTCCCATTGCATTTAACAAATATGATTGATGTAGTAAATAATAATTTGAAATGCAATGGAGACATGAAAAAAATAACATTATTTATAAGAAACAAGTTTTGATATATGAAAAGTAGAAAATAATATTAAAAAATTAAGGTAATGTGAATGAGTCAATGACAAAAAAATCAACTGAAAGTGATAAAAAAAAAAAGTAAAAGATATATACAAAAAATAGATACTCAGAATGTATATAATGATTAAGAAATAATGAAACATTAATATATGATTTTTTTTATTTATACTACATATTTTATGAGATATTCTATTAAAACATTAAAAAATTTAAATGATGAGGCTTTATTTATTTACTGCAAAATATAATTGCTGATAAAAAGAGAAAAACATTTGTGATGTGAAAGTATATGATCGTCCATTATTAATATTTGCATATATGGTCAACATCAGAACTTAATTTAGATTTTTAAAAAATAACATCAAAGAATTTGAATAGATCTACAATTGAAATAAAGGTATTTTATACATTAAGTCATTGTTAATATTCAGAATATAAAACAAATCAATATTACAAGAGTACTTAGTTGTGCAGATTTTATAATATGCTCAAAGATTAAAATTATATTGGAATTTAAAATGTCCCAATAACAAATTAATTGAGTGTATGATGCCCTTATAATATGAGGTTCACTAAAAAGATAATCCTAATGACAATGACTGTAATATTAATAATGTGATTAAAAGATGATTTTGGTATTATCTGTATAGTTAAATATTTAATAAAATGGAATATATATTAATACATTGTACAGGCTTACACCTGCATTTATATATGTAATATATGCGGGATTCAAACTTAAACTTTCACAAGACCTACAACTCTCAGTGCCATCTATATTGCTGACCTATCTGATCACACACATGTTGAAAAGATAAATAATTACCAATATACATAGTATTTCGTGCTAAATAGAAAATCAACAATGGATAGACTGTTTAAAAAACAATTTTTGGATTAAAACTGCAAAGAAATAGTCATGTGTGGATTAATCTCATTCTAGATTTATTTTAAAGCAATGAAAGAAACAATTGGAGCAGAAAAATATTATAATGCTGCTAAAATAATGAATAGCACTACTTCAGAACTGATAATAATTTGAATAGATAATATTAATCATATTTTAAATAATGATTTTAAAAATGCATTTAGCACTATATTTATCTTATCAATATATTTGAATATGAACAATGATATTCATCTGGATCACATGAAAACTACTTTTTAATCATAAAAAACAGATTTATATTTTGATAGAATACATGTTGAAGTTAGAAAATATTGTAATTAATTTCTAATTTAATGAAATTTTTATCAGTGTATGGATTTCAAATTTAATTTAAAAAAAAAAAGATATATAAAATGTGGTTATAAACAGTGAGGATTGCCTATTCCTCTACAAGCTTTATGATAAATGCTTAGCCAGAGCCAGCACTTAAAATATCTCTGTCAGGAACCCCTCCCCAAACCCCTGAACCTATCCTGACACCTAACTGAGGAGTGCCAAAGCAGGAAACCATGGTCAGGGGTTTGGGGGGTTCCTGATTGAGATATTTTAAGTGCTGGCTCTGGCTAAGCATTTATCATAAAGCTTGTAGAGGAATAGGCAATCCTCACTGTTTATAACTTCCATGCTTAAGAGATGGTGTCATGTGATCTATGAATTGATCTATGACTCTTATTTTGACTATAAAATGTGGTTATCTTGGGCAATATGAATGTTCAAGACCTGGTAGAAGAAAACACTAGTAATTAAGAAGCTGGCATAAATTAAGAGTAATATAACTGCTCTTAATGAAACTCATCTTATGGGAAAAGAAAGTTACAGGACTACTTTAAATTGCTATACATTTTTAGCTCAGTAAATCACTGAATAAAAGAAACTATATAGTGTTATATTTTCTAGAATTCCTAATATGATATTCTCATTTTTGGAAACGATATATTAATGAAAAGTCCGAAAAATCATAGTCAATGGTATTAAAACTTCTTTCTACAATGTTTATGTCACAATATTAAATTTTATACATTCAAACAATCAAAAAGGTTTTCTGAATAGTATTATAACATCTGAATCATTAAAAATACAAAGTGTCTTATTGTATAATTTAATGTAGCTGCTTATAAAAACAATAAAATTTGCCCCTAAATAATTGGAAATAATGAAATTAGGTATATAAACTGAAATGATCTATTATGACAGAATTTTTGTGCAACATGTGCAGTGATCACAGAAAAAAATTATTTAAAGGCAAAAACTGCCTATAAAGAAATTTGAATGCATCTTTGTTCAAAATTGGCATTCAATAAATTACATTATAGTTAAAAGTCAGACAGCAACAGAGGTTTATACCACACAAACACAAATAGTAGATCATAGACTAGTATAAAAAACAAATCTAATTCAATAATGTTCATATGAAATTCAATGCTCATTCTTTAAAAATATTTACTATATTTGTTAAATTTCAATACTAAAATTGGAAATGTTGATATTTAGTATTATTTTTTTGAGAAATATGTTATAAATACAAGTAAGTCTATTTTTGGATTAATTTTTTTAAAAAAATATGACTGATTCTCAATGAATGTTTTTATTCATAATGATTTGAATAAAAGGAAGCATTTTCCGATTGACATAATAATAAAAATAGAGGTTTCATAAGCAATATAGAAATTTAAAGGCAGAAATTCACCAAATTATAGAATGTTTTAAATTGCTTAGTGGATTAAAATCATTTAATAATCTGATTTATAGTTTTAATGAATTGAAAACAACATGTAGGTATAAAAAACGATAGTATAATCCATCCTATTTTTGGGATAGGCGAAGAGAGTATTTTGATTATCTTTTGAATAATGATGTAAGAATTGGGATTAATAATGAAATAATTAATGAAATATTGATTTATTAAATAGTAAGAATTGAAATCATGACTTTTAATGATATACCCATCTATCCACTCATTTAGATTTTAAAAACATGTATAACTTAATAAAGTTAAAAGAGATTTTCATAATCTTAAAAATGACAATGTGGAACATTCTTTTAAGATACTGGAAATTTTAAAATAGGATAATGCTATTTTAGTTTCAAAATTATTCAATTTTTTTTAATGTCGCTGAATGAAGTTGCGACATCTGCTTTTAAGGATATTGCTATAGATAGAACTATTATAGGAATTATTAAAGAGTATTATTATTACTCAATATAAGAAATGTGTTTTCAATACATTTTTTGGATAGGTTATTTCCAATCACAAATAAATTGCTACTAAAAACTTGGTTTAGTTCTAGAAAATTAAAAAGCAGTGCAGCATTGGTTTTTGTTGCCAAGCAAATGAAAAAAAATTCAGAAACATAGATATGATTTATATATTGCTTTATTGATGTGGTTAGATATTAGGTTCAAATTTGTGGCAATATTTAAAAATTAATTGATTGTCACCAAAGTTTATTTATATTACACAACTTAGATTAAAAGAAATATTTATAGAAATAAAAGCTAACATTAAATAATGTTGTTTACTAATTTCAATTTTGTTTTCAATTTTTAGAACAGTTATAAGCAGCTTCTTTAAACACACATCAAAATGTGTATATTTTGGATGGTGAAATTTTAATTTGAACCAATTAAAAGCTAAATCATTTTGACTTCTTGATACAGTATAGGATAAATTCTTGACAATTCAAAAGATGATCTACAGAACATTTTAAATGTTTTCAATCCAACATATAGCCTAATTTAATGTTCACAAATATATTCTTAAATCCCTTATAAGCTAGTAATAGAGAAAAAAATGGCCCAAGTGATTACTACCTTAAACAATTTAAATATTAAGATAGTTTTTTATATATAAATGGATTCCGATTTGAAGTGCAAAATAGCTATAATTTTGTTTCTTCATTAAATAAATTAAAATATAAAATATTTTTTCAAAATTATATAACTACAATAATCAAATTAGTGACATATAGAGTTGTAAATTTTGCCCAATTTATTATATAGAAGTGAGACATGGCCTCTTCAGTTATGTAACATAAAGACCTTAGACAATTCAAAACAAAGCAAAACTCTCCATACAGTAGTGCCATCTTGTGCCAACAAGAGCAATCAATGGATGCCAGAAGTCTTGTGTATAAAATCCCTATCTAGTGCCTACTCATTCAATATCCCCAGACTGGTTTCTGGCTTATGGCCTTCATCAGTGAGGAGCCTTGGATCTGAGAGCACTGCACCTAGATCTTAGGATCTAATGCAACCCTCTAGCAGCCACCTTTTAACTCTAATTAACTACAAAACTATGAGAATGAAATTGAAAATACAATAATATTTTCAATCCAAGCTTGTTGGCACAAGATGGCACTACTGTATGGAGAGGTTTGCTTTGTTTTGAATTGTTTAATAACAATTATGTGTTAGTATGAGATAGTGATCATGTGATATAAAGGCATTATGCAAAACTTTTTAAAGAATTGTCTGCAACATTCTAAAAATAGTGCCATACTATTGAGTTTATTATTGTAAGTCATCTACATTGAATTGGATGTGAAAAACAAATTCACAATAACAGACTTTATCAAAGTATTTTACAATAAACTTGAACATGATTTTTATAGAAGAGGCAAATTACATTTACAAAATAAAAATTATCTTAAAAATATTCTAAAGATTTGCAATTAGCCAACATGTTAATGTTTTTCAAAAAGTTAAGCTCTCACAACAGAGGAAAGTAAGTGGTAACACAATAAAATATCAAACAAATAAACTTAAAAATCATCATATGATATATGTGAATAGATTTTTGTTTCATAACATAATTTACATGATCGTCGCAGAATTCAGCTTTATGGGAGGAACTGTTTTCCTCTTTATTGATTTTTTTCTGGAGTAAAAATAGTTATGGAACATTAAGAGATGACAGTAGTTTTTAAATATATATATATATATATTGTTGCAATTTACAAAAAGAATTGAAAATATCATAATAATTATTATCAGATTTCATTATTCACTCCAAATAAAATATTTCAAATATTTTGTTAAAGAGGTTGCTTTCTAAACTCAGATTTACCATAGAATAAATGTGGTTTTAGAAAATCAAAATGCACTGTAGATATTGTTTTTATTACCAAGCAAAATCATGCGCAAAGGTGTTATTTGCACATTTATTCATTGGATCAAAGAAGTTTAATTAGTTAATTCAATCATTTTGTGGTAATATTTAAAATTATCTGTTTGTCCAAAGCAGTTAGGAAAAAAATTGGCATTAAAGTAGGAGGTATACCAGTTATAATTTTGTTTCAAAATTTTTATGATGCTATTATGTGAAATAATTTATAAGCATTTACCTGAAGAAATATCAAGATGTAATTAAGCTTAACTAAGGGTTTTTTTTAATCTATGCCACTTAAAATCAAAAACAAGAACACCTTTATTTGGCTTCTGGATTTTCAAAATGTTGATAATTATATTCATTTTTCAATTCAATGTACCATCTACTGAAGTATTTTTTCAACATTTTTTATAAGGCAGATGTCTTTTTATTCTATTATAAATAACTATGTACATTTAGTTGTTTTTTAATGAATTAGGTATAGTTTCGGAGCTGCCTTATCTTATGACTATCTGATCTAAAGACAAGAGCACAAAATAAGAAGACACTAAATCTTAACTGAAAATTTAAACCCCTAAAGCACATTTATATTTATTTCAAAATTTTCACCAAGAATCTTCAGATGTGGAGAAAAGGGTCGGTTAGGTAAATGTTCATATTTCTTTAATAATATTTTTAAATGAATAATAACATTAATTGTTAATTTAAATTAGTAAAAAGACAAGTTATGCATTTCACTTACAAGCACTATCATATTAGATTTAATAATTGAAACTGATAGTCTCAGTCACTCAGAATCATTCATTAGCAAGTCATCTCATGCAGAAGTATTAAGTAAGGAGAATATTTTTTGATATATATATATTTACTTAGTTAATGATTGGAAAAATTAAGTTTTATACAAATATGCAACATAAAATTAAGATTTTATTTCTTTTTCATTAATTCTTTCTTTCTTTCTATTCTAAGTGTAAAAGTTTAAGAAATGTTTTTCAAGTCTTCATAAAATATCTGTTTCGTCATCCCTAAGAATTATTGGATTACAGCTTAAAAACTGCATATCTTTGCAACATATAAAATGTTTAAATTACTAATTTATGTATAAAACACTCAGGTTTTTCATCAGCCAATGTTGAAAAATAAATTCAGAAACTTCAGGCATAGATTAGTTATCATTTTAAAATAATAGATCCATTTAAATATCTTGATAGTTAATCATACAGTAGATTTGAATGTCAAGATGTGACAAAGACTTGCTAAGTATTTGTTTAATAAATTAAAAGATAGCGTATCATAGTGATATAATATTTTTTTAAAAATTACTTGCAAATATAACAGTCTTGTAATATGTTAAATGTCTGTATGGAATTGAAGCATGAATTATCTATTGGCATTAGAACAATTTTCATCTAAGGGCGCTTCAGTATAGAATACAATCATAAAAGCAGTCTCTATTTTCTGCAATCTTCTGGATAAGATGATATTGAATCTACATTTGTAATAAAACATCTGAACTGAATTAGACACATAAAATAAATGATAAGTAATAATCATCCTAAAAAGTACTTCATTCTGAATTGGAGCATTCTTTTCCTGACTGAAGCAGACTCACGTGCTTTATAAAAACTATCTCAGCATAATCTTAAAGAAGTGTAATATCAATTGCTTTCATTTGTAAAATATGACTGATGATAGAATATAATGAAAAGCTACAAATTAATCAAACTATTGAAGTGTTTGTAACATAAATAATTGCATTTATGTTTCATAAGTTTACAGTCATTATAAAACTGAAACTTATCTTTTTTTGCCTCAGTATTTTTCTGATGTTAAAATTATCATACTATTGAGTGACTATAAATAATGATAATTAAGACTATATATATACATATATTAAAAGAGGTTACCCTTTTAGATGCAAAAAGAGTTATCATCTGATTATAATTTTTAAAAAATAAAATAGTTAGATATTTCCATATTTTTAAAAATATTTTAACAATAACTTTTATTAAAAATTAATTTATACCATTTAATTATTGATGGAAGAGTCTATTAAAAAAGAAAAAAGGGAAAGTTTTAAGACTTTGTTTCCTTAAACATTTATATGTTTACTGTAACACATATATAAACATCAAGATATTGCATTTAAAAGAGATTCCCCTTTTAGATACAAAAATGTTTACAGTTTACTGTTTTCATTTGTCACTGTCTATATCATCTGACTGTGATTTTTCTAAAATAAACTAGAACAGATATTTCCACATTCTTATATATACATATGATTTATTATGATTATTTTATAGAACACTTTGTGTATATAATTTAAAACTATGAACATACTTGAATCTTCACTGTTTTTGCACTGTTATATTTCAGTTTTGTCAAAAAAATTCTATCAAAATATGAGACAATCAAATAAAACAATTTATATATAAATAAGTAACATTTCCATGCAATTGCAATGCATCTTATTCACAATTTTTTTTTCATAAATTATAGGAATGCCTTTGTTGTTTAAATTCTTTATTCTTCTCTTTAATTTTAATTATGTATGTTATTTGTAAATAAATTAATTTAGATGAGGCTCATATTACAAAATTTAATTTTTCACATATGTGACCCTCAGAGTTCATGGTAAAATAAAATTATTTTTGGCATAACTATTACTAAAATTAATTTTAGATATAACTAAATAACCTATTTGATGCTGGGGTACTATATTGAATGTTCAACCCTCTTACAATGCCCTACCATTCTGACAGTTTCTTAATTCCCACTTGCTGTAAACTTTCAAACTTTCACTTTAATATTAACCATTATTATGTATCAGAATATAATAAATTTGATTTCATTTGGTATATATTTTTGTTTAGAAATTAAATAAAGTCTAGAAGTTAACATTTTATTTACACAATTATCTTAAAAATTAGAATTTATTCAAAATAAAGTGCTCTTTCATCATTTACTTTGAGAGGAGCAGATTGAGTTTGCAAAATAAATAAAATCTTCTATGTTTGACATTTGTATTTAAAATGTGAACAAATAATTATCAATAATGAGGATTGCCAATTCCTCAACAAGCTTTGTGATAAATGCTTAGCTAGAGAAAGCATGTAAAATATCTCTGTCAGGACTCCTCCCCCCAACCTCTGACCACGGTCATCAATATTTGGTAAATTTATCAACTTATGCCTTAAAAGTTTAAACTATTTTTGTAATTTTTACAATATTGATATAGTTTCCAACAGACTGAGTGATAACATGATATTAACAGATCATAATTGTCACCATCATAATTTCTATGGTAACATTACTCAGAAAAATATAACCTTTTATATTTAAAAATGAAATATTTCAGTAAAAAATAAATATGTACTATATATTCTGGATTTGTAATAATTATTAAACTATTATTGTGCAAAAATAATTATAAACATTTTAAAAAATCAAATTTTTAATCATTCAAAATATTTTCTCAAAGTAATATCTCAAAATTTGAGAGTTCCAAGGAAACAATTATAACCCATCAATGTGGAATCTAGCATAGTTTGAATTCCTGATATTTTTTAATATCTGATATCTGTACAATTTTTTTGAAATTAAAATATTTGAATCAAATATATATGAATGTTAACACTAAAAAATATAAATGAAATCTTTTATTAGAGAGTGATTACAAGAGAGCCTCAATTAGGAAGAAAGGCAGAATTAAAGTAAATGAATTGAAATACAATTTGTACAATAACTTCAGTTTGACAATATCAAACATTAAATGTTATATGTTGCCAGAAAAAGAAATTAATAAGGAATGTTATAAAGCTGAGGCAATATAGTAATTAGCTTTAAAACAAATTAGAAAAACAAGATTTTAACACTTTTTTAAAATTCTTATCTTTATATAGATTCACAAATTATAAGGTTTAAGGGTTATATTTTAATTTAACATTTTTATTACTAGGTTCATTACATTCTTCATGAATTATTTAATAAGACGATATATAGCTTGACTTACCTGAGATAATTCTTTACTCTAAAACAGTAAAAATTGCTGGAAAGTCTAATTTTTATCAACAGCTCCATCAAATTCCAGTGTATGCAAGTGTCTTCTAGAAATATGTTTCTTTCTAATAAATAAGATCAATATTTCATAATAAATATTGTAAATCAAATATGCAAAGAAAACTTTATTATAAATAAAGATAAGCATTATTAAGTATAAAAATTGACTTTTTATCCATTAAAACTTAAAATTAAAGACCACAGACCACTGTCTTTATCAATTAGAGATTATGAGTCTTCTCTTTCCATGTCTTTAACATTTTTTTATATTTTTTAGAAATGTTATCTGGTATACCATTGGTATCAATTTTGAGTATATCATAGTAATACAGTTTGTTTGCAGAAAGCTGTTTTGTACACTAGTAAAATATCTGTGACAAGAATAAAATAATTCTGTTTTTCAAGATGTGACAAAACTACTAATAACACATCTCAAGTATCTAAATCTAGGCCAGCATCTCATGTTGTACTTTTTTCTTGTACAACTCCATATGGTACATGTATTCATTATGGTTATCTGAACAGATCTTTCATTTGACCCCTCACTTTATCAGTTTTGAGATGTCATACTGTTTCATACTTTTATAGCCTATAAATTTGGTAATAGCTTCAACCACTACTATTTCTTAGTAAATTTGGTATGCAGATTTTAATATTTACACTAAGCGATCTATAATTGGCCTAATTTTAAAAATTGTATCATAATCTTTACTATCAATTTTTGGCATTTGTTTATTGTTATTAAAATGCAGACAGAATAATATTTGGAAAAATCTATTCTGGCTCATAATCTCTGCAAGTTTATATTGTCTGTGTTTAGATTTTGAATTCCAAATATACCATAATCTGCTGACAGTTCATAACAGTGATAAATTTACCCAGCCTGGAATTTTCTCTCTTCTGTAGCTTATCTATTAATTTCAATAATGATTTTTTCATATAATTTCTTATCAAAAAATAAATGAAAAAAAATCTAAAATTGTATATTCATGGATGATGAAATACTTTGATCCATGAAATTTCATAAAATTACCTATCTGTAAGCATGGTTCAATGACACTGATATTCAAAATAGATCCAAGTATTGTCATGATGATAAATCTGACACAGAATTGGCTGTTGCGCATACAAAAACAAATACTTTTTTCATCAGCATTTTTCTTTTGAGAATTGCAACTTCTTAATCATCTGAGAAGTCATTGGAGCAATAATCAGATAAGCTGACAGAAAGCTAGATCTCTGAGTCATAACCATAATTCACTATATTTTGAAATGAATTTTGTTATTAAAAAAACCATGAAATCTAAAAAAAACATAAAAAAAAATTTTTTAATGTCTTTTTAGAAAAGTAATCAGAAAAAAAACTAACTTTTATTATACAGAAAAAATACATTTTTTTTTCAAAAGATAGTTTAGTAAAAAAATTATGATGTCATCCATAATGCAGTCCTTAATAGCTTCATGGTAATGTGAATTAAAGTCTGCGATTGGTGAAAACATTTGTATATGCAATGAGATGCAATTATAGCATTTAACTTGTTAATTCTCCAGGTGCCAAATTTAATTTTTTTTAAAAATTGACCTGAGATACAATTTTTGTAATAAATTCAGGTTTAATAATGTTAGAGCAAAAAACTTTACATTGTTAGAAACTAGAAAGACAATAATTACTTTTTACAAAATAAAGAAAAAAATAAATTTCAACATCTGATATAATTATTACTTTATTGTTTGTTCATAATTTCTAATTTATCATTAACTAAGTTTAAATTACATCTTCATAAATAATTTATTGTATTCCTCACAAAATTATCTTTCAAACCATATATAATACTTTATACTTGGCATAATCTATAGCTTTAGAATCTCCAAAACTAGTCACATAAGAATTCTTCATTTTTATCTTGTACCCCAAAAGATAACAAATCTCAAAGGCATCTATAAGAAAAAGATTCATCCTAATAAAAGATACAAAACAAATCCTTTTCAGAAGGTGGATATGCATTTGTCATCATAAGAATTGGCTTCTTTGTCTATTTAAAACTAGAAATTGTAGGATATGGTCTGTATCAATGATAAAATGAGTTTCATCTCTTCATTTTATATTTTTTGTGTAGATCCATGATGTTTACATTCTTTATACACACTAGTGATGCTATCTTGTAATATTTATTGTCCCACAGAGATATAATTTATTTGCATATAGCTCATTTCTAGCTATAGACTTGAAAATAATATGATGCAAGATGTACTAAAACTACTGATTCCACAGCATGAGTATCAAGGCATAGGAAAGCATCAGAATTTGATTCTTTGCCTGCATACAATTCCATGTGGTATATGCATAACCATTGTGATTATCACTACACACACACAATTTGAAATCTCTCTTTATTGGTTTCAAGTGTTTAAATTTTCACATGGTACTATGCCCAGTAAATTTTGTGATTGTTTTATCAACTGCAACTTTTCTGTACATTTGATAATTAGTTTTAAAATTTATATTCCACTGCTCTATATATGTAAATCATTACTTTTTTTAATAATCTCCATACTTCCTCTTTCCTTTTTATTCTTCATATAAATAAAGATACAATAAAAAACAAGTGACCCCCAAGATTTCATGCTGAACCAGCACTCATTAGTTGACCCAGATCACCAGCTCTCATATATATCTTTATTACATGAAGAGTATTTATCTGTAGTGAATTGTCACATCTTTATTTACAACCACCAAACTTGCTCCACTCACAACCTTGACTTCGTACATTTTTGATAAACCTAACTACATTTATCATTAATCATTTATTAAACTAGAGTTTTTCTCTAACACAGATATAAATTTTAATCCAAGTTAAAGATGATTATATCTGATTTTTTACACACACACACACATGGCTTTTCACCTTCCTTTTCATGTGTGTATAATCAATTGTTATAAAAACACAAACATGCAAGTGCAAACACAAATACAAATATAAATACATTAATAAATTATTAAACCTTTTGAGAATCATTATGTCTATAAAATAAGGTTGCCTCAAACTTGGATCAGAGACTCAAAATTACACTATAACAACTACTTTGGTTATATTTGAATACAAATTTATACATTGTATAATAAAAAGAATAAAAGATTTAGTATTATATAATTTATATACTACACATACACCAATACAAATGCATGCAAAGTAATAAATTATACCATTTATCAAATAATTAAAAAAAATTTAAAATATTATTCAAATAATTAAAAAATTAAAATTGAATACTTACGACCGATATTCCACGATTACATTTATATCACATTGAAGGCCTTGAAATGAAAATCATCAGCATATTTTTAATCCATTTTATTAACTAATAAGGCTAATAAAGATTTTCTATCTTTGTCATCTTCATGTAAATTAGTAAACTGACCAGAAAAGAAAAAAATTAAATTCTCCTATTAATAAAAATATTAATGAAAATTTCAAATTTTATCCAATTTCAAATTGTGATGCATCATTTTAAAGATGGAATTAATCAGCAACAAATGCTAGGATTTCTGTTGGTGTCATGCTTATAGTTTTTGCACAATTTAAAAAAGAAAACAAAATTTCAATGAATCAGCTGCCACAAGTGTATAACATGCTGTAATTGCTCAACCTATTAATGTGACAATGAAAATAATATTAAAAACAACAAATTTATTTAAAAAAATATATCTTATTTTTCCATACTAGTTAATGTAATTTTTTTGCTTCCAAATAAAAGTTAAAATTATTCTAAAATATGATGTAATTATAAAAATAACGTAAATAGCCCACTAAAAAGAAAAAAAGTAATAATCATTTGATAAAAGCATTTGCGTATTTTTTATGATTTACCTGAGCCTCAACTGCTGTTATGAAATGGATTATTACTTTGTTGTTTTTTATTTTTTACTTTTTAGTTGTCTATTTACATGCAAGCATTATTTTTAAAAAATCTTTTTTTAAATTTTTTAGTTTTTACTATAAATAAAACATATAATTTTAATTTAAATAAAATAATTTTCTTCATGAGTCTATTTTATTATGTTTCTTGTTTTTTTCCATAAGAGAGTGCCTGTTGTCAATGATTTTGACAATTGTATTCATTTTAAATTTGGAAATGAAAAAAAAACATATTTCTCTAACCTTTTTAACACATTTATTATTTTTACAAAATATTTATGAAATATTAGTTATTTCAGGAGAATAATTCAGATTTTACAAGAAAATAATTACTTTTAATTAAGTAAGTAAATTAATATTAACTAAATTTTACTTTACAAATATAATATTACTGTTGTCTTAGTTGTTAAGGACCTTTCCTGGAAAAGGTAAGGTTGTGAGCTCAAGTCCTACTCAGAGACTACATTTTTTTAATTGTTAAAAATTCAAAAATATGAACATAGTAGGACAAGTATATAAAAGCTTTAAAATAAAATATATTTTATAGTTTTTAAATACATGAAAGCAGTCAATACTTGAACAATGCCATTATTATTGACAATCAACAACCTCAATCTGTTGTTAAAGAAACCACTTTTAATCAATAAAGGTGAAAACCCATCTTTATCTATGGTCTAAAATATTTATGTAGATACTAAATATTACTACTTGACTACAGAGAGTGAAATTATTAATATAAAAAATAAATAAACCTCATTAAACAAGTAAATATAATCTGTTCTGAAATCAGACTAACTAATAACCAATAATGACTTTCAAATTGCAATATAATTTTCAAATTGCACTCCAAAAATATATTACTTAGATAATAAAGCTAATAATGCCCAAAGCTAAAATTCATAAAATCAGTCAATACTTAAACAAAACCATTATCATTAACAATCTCAATCTGTTGTCAAGGCAGCTTTCTTTAATCAATAAAGGTAGAAATCCATTTTTATCTATGGTCTAATATACTTATATAGGCACTAATGACTGCAACTTGATTACAAAGAATGAATCCAAAGAAAATACATAAAAGCATGTTTTAATCCAATAAAAATAATTTGGAACAAAATTATTATCTTTAAAATTAATCTTATTGATTTATAAATATAATATAAGTAAGAGAGATAAAAAATGTTTATTAAATGCTTTTATTAACTTTACACTAAAAAGAAATAAAATGATTGTTTTTTCAATCACAATTAAAGTTTTTAGATTTAGCTTGAGATAAAAGCATGAACAGGAGTTTAAAAATTTATTAAGTCAATCTCTTGTTAGAAAAAATAGGAATTGACTTAATTAATTTCTGGATTCCCATGCTTTTATTTCATGTTAAATCTAAAAACTGCAATTGTAGTTGAAGAAACAATTATTTTATTTCTTTTTAATGCACAATCAAAAAAAGCATTTAATCTAAAAAATATTGGTACTTACGAATAATTCAACCGATGACGTTTTTGACTTACCGATTTCCCTTCCAGTAGACATCGACATTTTTTGCATGACAATGTTGTCATGGTAACCAAGTGACTGGCTGATTAATCCATCAGAGAGTCAATTTTTTTTTCACCCGCGAGATTTAAAATTCGGAGAGAGGTTTGGGAAATTTTTTGATTTTTCTGTCTATTGTGATTTTGCTATTCACGGCATCACAGTTACTTTTTTGAGCTGTAAATTCGGGTAAAGTGTTTTATTTATCTGTTTATTTTAAATTTACAAAAAATTTTTCTTAATATTTCTACAATTCTCAAACTTACATTGAATTACGTTTAATGTGTAAATAATTTATTCTTCGGTAAAGTGTTTTTTATTTATCTGTTTATTTTAAATTTACAAAAATTTTTAGTTAATATTTCTACAATTCTGAAACGTACATTGAATTACGTTTAATGTGTAAATAATTTTCAATAATTTTTTAAAACAAATTTGGAATATACATTACCAAATGCATGTGATAACAAGGATGCCATTAATGCCAGATTTGCATTAATTCAGGTAAAGTGTTTTATTTGTTTATTTTAAATTTACAAAAACTTTTTGTTAATATTTCTACATTACGTTTTTAATGTATAAATAATTTAAAATAATTTTTTAAATCAATTTTGCAATATGCAGTACATTTTTAAAATTACCAAATGCATGTAAAAGTGTGGCATTTTCTGGACACCATTAATACCAGATTTGCATTAGATCGAGTCTTTTTTATTTAGGTGTTTATTTAAAATTTACAAAAAGTTTTTGTTAAAATTTCTACAATTCTCAAACTTATTTACAAAAAATATTTGTTAATATTTCTACAATTCTCAAACTTACATTGAATTACGTTTTAATTTTATTTTTAATTTCTGAATTATATCATACAGCTATGAGAGTAATACAATGTCTGATATATGTGTACGCCGAGCCTGTGGCTCGACAAAAACATCCGGAGGCCCCCCTCTGCCAATTCCAGTGCTACACGCTGCTGTATTTTAAAATTAAGAATAAAATTTTTTTTCGTCATCGGCAATTATAAAAATTACAGCTATGAGAGTAATACAATGTCTGATATATGTGTACGCTGAGCCTGCGGCTCGACAAAAACATCCGGAGGCTCCCCCGCCAATTCCAGTGCTACACGCTGCTATATTTTAAAATTGAGAATAATATTTTGATGCATGCATGTACATTTTTATTATTTTTTTTTTGTATTTTTTTTTAGTATTTGCCTGACCTGCATCAGATATTTTTCATTTTTTAATATTTTTTAGCATGTGACTTGTATAATTCAACCGATGACATATTACCCTGAAGGCATATCAGTCTAATCTTCCGATTTTTAATGTACCGTGTTCACGTGATCTGCAGACACATTTTAGCGATTACATGTGTCCGCAGATCACTTGGAGATGTTATCTTAAAAATCGCAAGATTAGACTGATATGCCTTCAGGGTAATACATCATCAGTTAAATTACCCATAACTACCAAAATATTTATCTCCAATATTTTTAAGTTTTTAATAATGGCACAGTAAATGAAAATATAAAATTATATTGTACTTTAAATTCACTGGACATTTATAGTTGATATATATCATTAGATATTTCAGTTCTAAGTTAAAATATATACCTTTTATTATATATATATTTAGTATGCGTGCATAATAATACACATGTATATTATAAATAAACTTCATTTAAAACATAATTTTACTTTAAATCAATATCTCATAGTGTATATAACTTATTAGATATTTCTGCAGTAAGTTACTGCATATACTCTTAATGTACATATTATATTTAGTAAGTATACATAATTATATTAGACCATTAATAAAGGTGGGATTCCATCTTTTATTGTTAAAAGGAGGTTGCCTTGACAACAATTTGAAGTTTTTTGACTGTTAAATAAAGGTGGGCTTCCAACTTTTATTGTTAATAGGAGGTTGCCTTGACAACAATTTGAAGTTTTTTGAAGTGTTGACTGGTCTTTAGTGATTACTTATAAATCAATTTAGATTTGAGCAGTATTACACTTATTATTTAAGTAAAAAATTTGAGTGCAATTTATAATCACAGTTTGTAATATTATAATTGATTATTTATTAGTTTACATTAAGAATAGGTTACATTTACCTGTTTAAAGAGATTTATTTAAACTTCTTTTTATCAATAATTTAAATCTGTGATCAAGTTGCAATATTTAGTGTCTATATAAGTATGGTAGAGCATTAATAAAGATGGGATTCCATCTTTATTGTTAAAAGGGGGTTGATTGCCAATGAAATTTTTGATTGTTATTCATATCGGGATTGTCTAAGTGTTGACTGGTTTTTAGTGATAATTATATATATATATATCAATAGCTAAGTTCTCTTTTTTAAAAATTATTTGTTAGTTTTTATTTGTATTTTAAAACAGTTCTGTTAAAAAAATGCTAAAAAAGACAATTTATGATCATTGGTTTAAATAATTATCACATTTTCTTTTTTTAATTTTTAAGATTGTTTTAAATAATGTGAGTTTTCTAGTTTAGCTTTTTTTAAAAAAAAAACAATTTTTTTAAAATAAAAATAAAAAACTATCAATTTTAAATAGAAAACTTAATTACTGATTTATTATATATATAATTCTGTATACATACTAAATGTGATATATACATTAAAAGTTTAAAATGTTTTAAAAAATGTTATCAAATTGAAAGGGAAAAATATACTGGCCTCTCATAATAATTATTTAAAACAAATCAAAGTCCTAAGTATAACTGATAACTGAGATGTGTGAAGTTATTGAATATTTTTAATATATTCCTGCCCTATTTTCCATATCTATCAAACTAGTTGATATACTAAAAAGATAAGTATTTCAAATAGATTAGACTAGTATAATATAGTTATATATCGATTTTCAAAAAATTCTATTGAATTAAAATATATTAAACCTACATTTAAAATTTTTTTCTAATTTGAAAAAAAAAGGTAACAAGCAAACAAACCAATTTTCCAACTGCAATAAAAGCATTTTTAAAAAGCATCATTTTATAAAATTTGATCTCTTCAAGTTGATTTTTATATTAAAAGAACTTTCTTATTTGTTTGATAACTTCTGTGATATAGAAACAAGAGTGAAAACTAAAATATAAATTCATAATTACTTTATCAGAACTAATCAATTATCATACAAATAATGTTCAAGTGTCATTACAAGAAATTTTAAGAATGACAAATATGTCAAATGCATTAACCAGGAAGCAAACCTGGGCCAGCTACTTGGAAAACAGCTATGCTAACCACTATCCACCAATGCTTGACTAATTTGACATTAAAATTGATATAAAGTTTTGTTAACTTAATATGTGATTTAAATGCTAATGAACTGAATTTTTTCTTCACAGAAAAAGATGCATTCTTTTTTATGTTAATTCCACAATTGGTCTATTTGTTGTATGAAAGGAAACAAGCCCAACATGGAATTTCAAAAATGTCTTTAAAAGATTTTATATTTGGGACATAGAAGTACTGCATTATTTTTTAAGTAGTGTAAATAATAATTTATCTGATCATAAAACATATTTCCAGTGACCCATTGTCCACTACTGCTCACCATTTTCACTTTTCAATGGTTCACATTCCATAAATTTTTTGCTTATAAAAATTATGACATTATTTTGATAGACACTGAAATACTGACATATGTTTTAATCTCTATAGAGATTTAATTCACTGTGGTTTTATGATCTTAACTAAAATCTGTTCATCCTTCTTAGCAAGAAGTAATTTCTGACCACATTGATTCAAAGAAGTTTCATTCTTCAATCTTAGATCTTTTTAAACTCAGACAGCATTAACTTTTCTGTTTCATAGATCTGTGAACATAAATTATAGGTTGTTAAGCTGTTAAAATCTTTCTGTAAATACTTTTTATAATTTTATCTATAAAAAAAAGTTATGCTGATATATAAGATGAACAAGACAGATATTTCTACTGTTATGACCAACCTTCAATGTATCTTTATGATCCAGATATTATGTCCTACTTTTCTATATATGTATGTCTATAAATATAACTAGAACAGATAGTTATTTTTATATATGCTAAATTTTGGAAGAAAAGCGTGAAAGATTATTTTCAAATCAAGAACTGTTTATAACTACTAAATTAACGCTATGCAGTATATGTATATTCAAGTTGCATATAGTTTAATATATATAAATTAGGTTTCTCTATTTTTTCAGAAGGAAATAATTAACAATGTCAACAATTTTTATTATTATAAAGCAATTAAAAATACTTTTTGTTTGCTTAATGTAATCATAATTTTGCTTTTAAAAGTAAAAATAATAAAATTAATAGTGAACATTATCTTTTAACTTTCAAAAGAAGATCAGATAAATTCTTTACAGCTAAAAAAAAAATCTATATAAAAAATAATAAACAAACCATTCCTTTATGGTCTAAAACTATTTCTAAATAATCTCTATATATTAAGTACATAAAATAATTTTAGCATTCTAAAAATAGTTTTAAAAATCTTTTTTACTTTTAAAAAAAAAAATTAATAAAACAACTTAACCCTAAATTTTATATATTTCTTAACTCTTTAGAATTACCATATCTTAAATTTGTCTCTTCCACTAAGCTCTCTGTCAACTTTAGTGCCGCCATGATGAAATAAACCCGCTATATAAACATATCACTATCTATGACGGTAACTCTTGACATAAATATTTACTCAAGCCACTCTTTTTTTTCTCTCCTTCATGGAGACTCATAAATTGTAATATGCCTCCATTTATGAACATATGAAACATATTACCAGATGTACAAAAGAGAAAAATGCTATTTACCTTATAGAAAATTTTAAAAGTATGTGTGTCCTATTTATTGTATGTGAATTATATTTCTTGGAATAAATTTGCTTAGACACTTTTTCATAATAAAAAAATTATCTTAAAATAAGTTACTCCTATCATCATCATAATTTATTATAATTAGTATTAAACAATGAAAACTATCAGAATACTGCCACCTACTTACAAAGACCACATCTCTATTCATAAGACTTGTATTTAATAATTAGCAATAGTGAGAAAAATACTAATTCATTTTGCATCTGCCATGCTCATGACGTGGATTTGAATCTAATCCAAATAGAATGTGGAAATTTCTTCATGTTTCTGTCAGGCTTAGGAATTTTTGAATGGATAGAGCAGAGAGGCAATAAGAAATTTTGATGATTATGCCCAGGAAAGAAAACTGCACCATTCTATATAAAAAAAAAACTCAGATATTTTTATACTTTTTATTTCAATATAATAAAGCATTTTTATTTTAATCTATTAAAAAGTGTATATTTTTCAACTTAACATAAAAATTACCGTAAAAAAAACCCCGAAGCATTATTTTGAATATATCATGTGATTAGAAGCATCATGTGATTATCAGTTAGTGCAGGAAAATGGGTATCATTATCATTATTACTTGAAATAAAATTTGTTACAAAATAGATGGAAAGTTGGGAGGTGTTTATAAAGATATTTTATGCATGAATATTAAATAATTAATTACTGCTGTATTTTTGCAAATTATCGAAAATATAAAAATTTATCAAAAATATTTTTTATTCTCTATCATTTTTAATTTTTTTAAAAATGTTTTTAAGTAATATATCTTGCAGTTAAAAATGTCAATTTTTGCACCTCTGTAAAATTAATGCTTATGACTGGAGCCACATTAACCACAGCCTCACTAAGTGCCTGGGATAGAGTGTAGATTCTACCCAATGTTGGAGCTGCTATCAATAAACCAATGTAAAACTGAAAAACTAATCGATAAGCTTCATATTTTTCATTTTAAAAAATCAAAAAACTAAAATAAGTAATACATTTAAAAACATGAAACTAATATATTTTATTTAGTAAACAGATTTAAAAAATATTTACAACCCAACCATGATTGAAAAATAATTATTTTCAACAAGTATGATCAATGCAATTATTCCAAAAGAAATTAAATTAATTTGTCATCTTTACTCATTTAATTTCTGATAGAATGTTTATAACGTTCATTGTACTTTTTGAAAATATGTTTTTCAATCATTGTTTGTTCACTAAATATATAATTTTCAATTTTTTAAAAAATACATTATATTGCTTTCATGTTTTCAAATATATATTATTTTAATGCATTTAAGGGTTTTGATTTTTATAAAAAATATGAAACTTATTATCTTTTTTTTTGTTACATTGATACATGGATAATGGCTTCACAAATGGTTTGATCATACCCTCTATTAGTGCTTTTTTATAATAATGTGAAAGATAAAACCTTCGAAAAATGCGCCTTAAACATGCTTATGTGACAGTCAATCAGATGTAATAATAACTGTACGTGGAACTCCCAATTCTAAAACATATCAGAACTATAAAAAAAAAACATCTTTTTCTTATAGTTCTGACTTGTGTCACATAAGCATGTTTAAGGCGCATCTTTCAAAGGTTTTAGCTTTCACGTTATTATACTGTTATCTGCTTGCGCTTAATAAATTTGATATATTTACTTTTTTATAGTACCTTTTATATAACTAATATAGCTAACAAATCAATGAATAAACCAAGAATAGAAAACTGCTCAAATGCTCATTATCTGGCAATGGATGAGACTGATAAATAAGTCATGTCTTCTCTTTTATGATATATCACTTTAATGTTAGACCATTAAAATAACACAAACATTTCACATAAAAAGTAAAATCTAAAGTTAAAATGTTTCATGTGCCATACAGAGCTGATTGAAAATAGCATGTTACCTTTCTCACATATTTATAGTAAATTTTGTTATGGACAAAATAAAGATCTTTGTATAATATTTTCATTATAGCACTGCTTTCAGATACTTAATATAATATTAGATATGATTGATAAAAATATATATGAAGGTTGGAATAAAAATCTCTTCTTTTTATTTATTTATAGAAAATGATTTTTCTATTAAAATACATAAAGGTACCCATATATTTAGAACCTACAGAATATGAAGAATTCTTCACCAAAAATAAAAACTGCATCAAATATTTTTATTTTCAGAGCATTGACACTCATTTAATTAACTTCAATTATATTTTACTTAACCTTTAATAAATAGTAGCTAGATACCCAATCACAATGATAGAATAACTAGATAGTTTAACTATGGAAAAGCTATTTAGAGAAAAATTCTAAACATACTTGGGATTTGAAAAAAATTTCAAAGTTTAAAAACTCCAGATCAAGTGGCAGATGTGTGTGTTACCACTGTAATATGACATCTTTTTTTTTAGGATCAGGTAGCAAAAATAAGAGTTGTGATTCAAAATTCATAATCAGATTAGTATTGTCAAATTCTTGTTTAGTATTTAATATGTATATGGTAATCACTGAATGTCTCAAGCTTAACACTAAATGGTACTAGAATGGAAAGCTATTCCTGTTTAACCTAAAATGTGCTTTTGGTTTACTTTTGCTTATTTTCACTTAGAATTAAATGTTTTAAAAATTTAAACCATTAAACATTACATGATCGCCATTCTTTATACTTATACAAGCTCTTTACTCAAATGCAAAACTCTCTATACAGTAGCATCACTCAGTGCAAGCCAGAGTAATCAATGAATACAGAAAGGTTTGTGCATAAAATTCCTATCTAGTGCCTACTCATGCAATATCCCCAGATTAGTTTCTAGCTTGTGGCTTTCATCAGTGAGGAGCACTGCACCTTGATCTTAGGAGCTAATGCTACTCTCCAGCAGCCACCATTTTCCTTATTAGCTAACAATAAAGTTTTGTGTCCAAAATGAAATACAATAATGTTTTCAAGTCAAGATCATTAGCTTGTATAGTCATATAGATCTGAATTCAGTTCAACATCCATACTTTTTAGTGGTTCTTTAATAACTACAGTCACTATAATCCTATTTGGCAGGATTGGTATTAAACTAACAAACATCACATGATCACCATTCTTTATGCTTACACAAACTCTTCATACAGAGGTCAAACTCTCCATACAGAAGTGTCACTCAGTAAAAGCCAGAGAAATCAATGGATATAGAAAGGTTTGTGCATAAAATCCCTAGTGCCTACTCATCCAATATTTCCAGAGTACTATCTAGTTTGTGACTTTCATCAGTGAGGAGCCTTGGATCTAAGAGCTTGAATTGTAAACATTAGTGTGTTTTCATTTTGGGTCTCAATGCTTTATAGTTAGCTAATAAGGTAAAAAGACATCTGCTGGAGAGTTGCATTAGATCCTAAGATCTAGATGCAGTGCTCTCAGATCCAAGGCTTTTCACTGATGAAAGCCACAACCTAGAAACTAGTCTGAGGATATTGGATGAGTAGGCACTAGATATGGATTTTATGCACAAACCTTTCTGCATCCATTGATTAATCTGGCTTGCACTGAGTGGCACTACTGCATGAAGAGTTTTGCCTCTATGTTTTGAAAATTATTAAAAAGTATATGAAATGTTCTGTTTTTTGGCATATAAATACCAAACATTATTTGCACCATTTTTTAAATGCAATAAATTTAGAATAAATGATTTATTTATTTTTAATTTGTTATTTATTAAAATGTTAATTTAAAAAATAAAAATGCAACTTGCATTTATTTTTATTTATTTCAGTATCAAATTTAGGATTTTAAAGTGGATAACAAAATTTAAAATGCAATTTAATTCACTTCCATTTTGACTATCTATGAGAATTATATGTGGTCAGTGAAACATATATTAACCATTACAAGAATAAATTAATGATAGTGGAAGTGTAGTGTTTTATCACATAGCATATAAACAGTCTACTACATAATTATTAAATGCATCTTTAGATATATTTTATTGGTTTTAGTAAATTGCAAACATATGCACTAAAATTGAAATAAAAAGTAAATATTTGAATGGCTCTGATTGCTTGAGAGTTCATAAGAAGTTTGATACCAGAAATGCCAGCATGGGAATCAATATTAGGCCAGCACATTCCAGGGTCTGATACTCTATCACTGTGTTAAATACACAGGGTAAAGGAAAGAGGCAGTCCCTAATTTTTCTTTCTGTTAAAAAGAAAATTTGAACTTCACCTGTGCTTACACAAGAATAGCCTCATAAAACAAGGCATCTATTTACCATATTCATGACCTGTGGTTCAAATCAAACAGTATTTGGATTTCTTTTTTTAGTTAGCTGAGAATGTCAAAACTAGGAAACCAAATCATTTAGCTATTCTCGAGGCTTAAAAGGGAAATGACAAATACTAAAACTGTCTTTACCCACATTAATTTGTTAAAATGTAAAATTCAGAATTACTAAAGATCAATGTTTTTTCCCTCTCATAACTGCATCAGATGAGCATAGTTTTTGCTTTCTGAATGTAATGCTATCTATGTCTGCAGAAATCAGTTTGTTGTTAATTTAACAGAGAGTCTTTAATATCTCTTTGAGACTTTAAAGGAACCAAGTAAAACAAATTCTTAATATCCATTCCTATAAATTGTTATCATTGCAGTTATTATTATTAATGTAATTATTCAAATAATTAAAAAAAACTTGTATCCAATTGCTCACCAACATGCATCAGCCAGCTTAGTGAATTTACTGACTTTTCTACTTCTCAGTTTAAAATCAAAAAACAGTCCATGCTCTTTCTTCTCATTTGATTGATAGTTTTTAATTGAATATAAGTTAACTTTTCTTGAAGACAGAATAAAAGTTTATAATTGATTTTTTTTAAATATTGATATATTTATAATAATGTAAGTCAAAACTATGTTATAGTTCTTATTTCCATGAGGAATATAAAGTAGCAGATCAAGGCAGTGGTTGGTGGCCAAAGACAGAGGATTCTAAAAATTCATTGACTGCACCCAGATTACAATTTCATAACAATATTTTATTTAGTCACTACAACTGAAGAACACTTTTAAATGAAGGAAGATTCCATGAATTGAATTAAGCATTGTCTAATATTATATGTGACATTGTGGGAATTTGTGGTATTAGCAAAAAAGATAACTCACTTGAAAATTGGGCATGTACTTTACTACAAGTCGAAAACATTGCAAGCACAAGTAGAGTGATATTCATTATAAGTAAAAAGTGGAAAAATAACATCATAGAGATAGATATTATATTAAAAATAATGATAAGATTAGTTATTCAAACTAATGGAAGATAATAAATGAAAATTTTAAACTAATGGAAGACAATAAATGAACATTTTAAGTTTGTGCCCCAACATTTTATCACTGTGATAAATAAGTAGAAGAATTTTATATGAATATACAAAATTCCTTCTGCAGATCAAACAACATTTGGAAAACAGAAAAAAATTGAATGCTAAAATTGATAAGCAATTAAAAAACGAAAGTGATATCATTAAATTTGACTGCTGTGACCGAAATGAGAGAAAGCACAGACTTATAGAGTTTGCAGAAAAAGAAAATAGATATGTAAACATTCAAATGAAGAAACAGCAAAACTAGATTATACTTGACTAACAAAACATATGTATTTCAAGATTGTAATGTTCTTAATAAACTCTACACTGGAAGTAATAATCAAATAATGAGATAAAAGATATGTTAACGCAATAATAAAGAAAAAAAACTATTTCTAAAGTCCAAACATATTTCATAAATTTAATTAGACTTGAAATCACTTTAAATATTTACAGACTTTGATATGTTTTTATTAAATATAAAAAAAAATTGGGTTTTAAAAAAAATAGTGGTAAGAAATATAAAAAAGAAGGAAATTTTTAAAAAAAAAAGTAAAAAAATAGAGAAAAAAAAAAAAGAAAAAAAAAAAAAAAAAAAAGAATTATTTCATGGGCTAAAATGGAAAACTAAGGAAATAAATGTAAATGGGGATTTTTTTAAGTCAGCTAGATTTTGCAAAGGATATAGTTGTTTTTGAAAATAATACTTTAGAAATTCAGGAAATGTTGCAAGAATTATCAGATGAAAACAATGGAAAAAAAAATAAATGGTAAATATTACAAAGACTAAAGTAATGAATGGTTCAATAGATTTTCTAAGAAAAAGAAAATTACAATTAACAATAATGAAATAGAAAAAGTTAACAACTACAAATACCTTGATCAGATCATTAATGCATATGAAAACATGATGATGAAATTAATTACAGAATTAAGTTTATATCAAGTGCTTTTTATAAAAATAACTTAGTGTTTAAAAAAATGTGCTTACATGTTTGAAAAGAATGTTTTAATATATAATGCTTCTCCAATTCTTATTTTAGATTTGAGACTTGAAAATCTGACAGAAGAGCAATAGGAATACTTTACACTACTCAATAAAGTATAGACAAATGAATGTTAGAATTAATAAGAAGAAAATGAAAATTAAATATATAAGTAAGAAAACAAACAGGTGCCACTGACATCATTAAAAGAATTAAGAGACAAAATTAAATTGAGCTCAGTATATTTCAAAAAGAGATGATAATGGATGAACAATAGAAGTTTTAAATTGAATCCCAAGAGATTATAAAACATCTAAAAGAGATCATGTAAAATGTATGGATAAAATAGACATTTACTGCTGTAATGTGAAAACAGAGAGGCTATGGATGAGACAGATTTGGATTAGACTTGGAGAGATTAGCATGATTGGAAATTAGATATACATGATGTAAAATACAATAGATGTAGAAATGGTATTTACTAAATTTAATATTTTTGTAAGTATTTACATGATTGTATATAGCCCTTAGTTTAAATAAAATATACTTTTCAAAATATACTTAAAATGTCTTGTACTTACATAATTAATATATATTTTATATTAAACAGCAGTATTTTTTATTATTTATTTCTGTTGACCTGTGAACATATTACAAAACTTGAGATTTTTGAATAATAGTTTTATCTGTTGAAACTGATGATCCAATGTATTTTTCTATGTTTATCACAAATAAACAACTTATGATTTGGAGTATATTTATTACATTTTATAAAGCACATTAGATATTGAATTTATATATATATATATATAAATTTAAAATTCAATAATTTGGTATTATATGGCTAACATTATTATTTGCAATCCTTATCATTCTATTGCAGGATGATTTCTCCAAGTTTAATCCAGTTTCTCTGACTTATTGTCTTTATTCTACAAATCTTACCAACAAATTTCTTTAGTTCATTTGTTCATCCCATGTGTTATCTTTTTCTATATCTTTTACAATTTGTTGGAAACCAGTTTCAGATTTCAACTATCCAATCACTATCATTCTTTGTTATTTTAGTTTGTTAGTTCTTTCAATGATACCTATTTACTTTCTCAAGTAAAGTATTTTATTTCATTCTTGTTAATCCCAGCATGTATCTCTTCATATGTCATTAACTGATCTGAAATTTTTGTATTTCTCTTCTATTAAGTCTTCAAGCCTCAAATCCATAAATAAGAAATGATAAAATACATGCATTAAAAAATCTTTTCTTTTAATTCACATAACCATATTTTTTTTAACACTAAATTATTTTTACTATCAGTACTTCATCAAGTTTAAATCTATTATTAATTTCATTCACCGTATTCCCATACATGTTAGCAATTTGATCAAGGTATTTGTAGATCAACTTCTTTTAATTCATAGTTATCATTTTTTTTCTTCTGATAAAATTCATTAGACATTATTTCAATTGTTTTAGTGTTTATCTTCAGTCCTATTTTCTTATTTTCATCTGATGATGTATTAACATTTCCTAACAATCATATCATCTGCAAAATTCAGCTGACCTAAATAATAGTCCATGTATTTTTTTATTTTCTTAGTTTTCCATTTCAATCCCCAAAATACTTTTTTGTTAAGCTATTGTAAAAGTTTTGGAGATATGAAATCATCCTGCCATATACCATTACCAATGACTTTTTATTAATGTTACCATATAATTATGTATTTGTTGATGGTTCAAAACTTTAATCCTAATATAAAGGTGTATAGGATGAAATGTCTTTTAAAATTCAAAGCATAATGCTAACTCACATTGATTAGTTCTTTATATAACTTCTCTCAATACTTGGATGGGATCCACTATGCTAAAATTACTTATAAATTCAGCTTGTTCTTTTGGTTGAATTGAGACAAAAGTTCATTATGAACAACTGTAATTATGCTAGTAAAGATTTATGTGAAAAATTTGTATATAACTAATGGAAGATTGATAGGTCTGTAAATTCTATCTTTTATATCATCTTTCTTAAATATCAACATTATATTCTTTTTTCCCAATTATTTGATACATCTTTATCATTTACAGATTTGGCATATAATTTTGACAATAATTTTTCTATTTTTCATCTGCTTCTTTTAAGTTACCAATAATAATTTCATCATCTCCTGTAGCTTTTTCCTTTTTCTTATTTAATTGTATGTCTCACCTTTTCATTTTAAATACCTGACTATTCAGAAGAAATAATGATTGTAATGGTTAGTTTGTTTCCTTATTCTTTATTATATATATATTTATAAAAAAAATTCCACATATTTCATGATATAATTCTTCTTTTTTTATTATTGTTGAAACAACTTGTCTTTTAGTATCAAGATGTTGTTTTATACTTTTGAAATTTTTAATTTCTTCCTAAAACTTTCCTTGTCATTTTATATTTTCTTATATCATTATTAACTTCAGATTTTAATTTTTTTTAATAGATCATTTTAAAATATTTAATTTTCCTGTTTTGTCTCAGTTGAAAATTTACTGGTAATTGGTGTTCTTTTGTACCAGCTATCTTTGTTGTAATTATTAGTGGAGTATCAATTATCTTCTTATTGATCTTGTAATAAATTAAGCACTCAAGGTGCATGTACTAAGGTTATAGCCTTATTTAAGTATTATTGATCTTTATTAAATTTGAACCATTTTCAAAGTCTATTAGCATTTGAAATGATTAGCAAATTCTAATTTAAATTCATTAGAGTGATTATGAAGATTAGGAATGTTGATGGGTAATATTATCTTTTAAAATAGTTTTCATCTAATTTTGAATTAATGTTGCTTATATCTCACTAATTAATGATTGCTTTCATATTAAGAACATTATAATCTTGAAATACATATTTTATTGTTCAAAATATAATCCAATTTTACTATATTTTCATTTGGATATTTCTATGTCTATTTATGCTTAGCATTTTTTTCAAAGAAACAATTCATCATATTCTTTTTTTCTAAACTCCATTAGTCTTTTTGCTTTCTCTCATTTCTGTCATCATAGTCAAATTTATCTATAGCTATTTCTTTGTGCAATAATTTAGAAATTCAGTTAGAGTATTTATTCAAAAAAAAAAAAAAAGCATTTTGTACATCCATATAAAAACTTTCTACTTTTTTTTCATAATGAAAATTTGAGGCACATTTATGAATTATCTGTGTTTGGAATCTTTTATTAATTTGATTAATTAATCTTGTCATATAGCATCAGTATCTATTTCTGTTCTTTCGTTTTTTTATTTTTAAAGAATCCCACTCAATTTGCATTTTCATCATTTGTGTTTTTGTAATAAATTAATACATCTTCACATTTTAAATCTTCCACTTGCCAAAGATCAACAATGTCCCATTTAATATTAGATAGCTCTTCATCCAATTCATTAAAAAAATATTATTTGAAAGTGATCTACAGTTATTAGTAGCAATATAAAATATCATCATCAAAAGAACTAGCCTGGTCCATTGTTAAATCATTAATTTAAGAAAATTTCAAAATTGTATTCTTAGCATATGGATTATTTTGACAGTTTAACTATTAATCAAATATCATAAAACTATAGAGATTCCAACTAGGTGATAGATTTACTAAATGTCTTTTTTTCTAATTCTTCAATTCTGCTAATGCATCCATAGAATTAGTCATTAACTCTGTCATTTATAGTTTCCAGTAAACCTCATTTGCAAAAGTCAATTGCTGCTAATTAAATAGATGCAATAACAATATGTTGTCCTAAATCTATTGTTAATGAAACTTCACTAGTGCCCAGGAATATCAAATCCAGTTGGATATAGAAAAAAAAACATGTAGTCTTGTAAAAAGTTCATTTTTGTGCCATAATTAATTGATTGTTTGAAAAAAATTTGTTTGAACATCTAAAAAGATAATTTTAAATGATAAAACTATATCCTGAATTATCCACAAGAAGCATTCCTTTCTGATATCTGGTAAAATAATATTTGAAAAAACAGGAAGTCACTGTAAAAAAATAGAATTTAGAATGCTAATACTATCTCAGATAATAATATTTGAGTAACTAGGCATCTTTTTAATCATCATCACTTTCAACTATTTTTGCTCAATTACAGGATAAAGCCACAGTACTTATCATTATAATATAATACTGCTCAGGAAGCTTTCTATAAAGTACTTGCAGCACAATCCCAAATAGTACTAACTAATTTTTAATAGAAATTATTTACAGAAATTATTTTAGATATAACTTTGATAGATGATGAAAATAAGTAAAGCTATGGTCGAAAGTCATTCTAAGTGGTATGGGGTAAAATCACATTTCAATCTGTTATTCAGATTACAAGATGTTTTCTTATTCTTTGGATTAAAGTTGTGCATATTGTCTTTGTTGGATTGGGAATAAGGATTTAATTTTCAAGAAGATTTTTAAACTTTTCATTTCTTTATTAAAATAACTTTTTATATTTTTAGAAAACGATCTCTTTCATGAAGTTAAAACAATGTTATCAGCATAAACAGATTTCCTGCATTCTGCATCTGAAAGATTATTGATGAATATATTAAATAAAGACAATTGAAGAACTGAACCATACAGTAGATTGCTCCATAAAACGTTGTATCTGCTTTGACTATCATTTAATATCACTTGAATTTTTCTAATTTGAAAATCTATTTAATTTTTTTCAAGAAAAAAGTATTTGCATCATTTTTTTTATAATATCAGTCATCATAAATAAATAAAATAAGTAAATTGTTTGGAAGTCACTAAGTGATGATTTAGCTCCAAAATAATAGTTTCAGTATAATATTTCCATTATCTTAACTAAAATTGAATCCTCCCTCAGCAAGATATTGATTCAGATATTTTTAGTTCTTATGTCCATCACTCTTATTACAGTTCCACCTTGTTCAAATTTATGTAGATTATGTTTACATAGAAGAATTTAACTTTCAAAGACATTTCTAACATTATGGAGCTAAAAATTTCATCTGAATAAGAAGATATTTTAAATTTGTATTTCTGAAAATACCATCAAATTCAAGTCAGCCTTTATTAAAAATATTTTGTTTAATTAAAATATTTTTAAAAGCATAGCATGTGATGTTAGATGGTTTCTACTTTAGACAAGTCATGAATCTCTAAAGAATAAACTTAAAGAATCGATTAACCATATATTTATTTCTCCCTTTATTTTCCTTTATCTTATATAGCCTCTAATATGTTCAGATCTAGTTATATTCTATTCCATTTGCATAACACTATCATTATTAATTCTATAATTAATTTTAAAGCCATTTTTTTCTTAACATATTTTACTTTTCCATAAATTCATTTATTTGGATTTTTTTTGAATGTATGTATCTATGTGTTTCATACATGGGTAATATTTTGCATACTTTTTTTTGATAGTTTATAAAACAAATTTCTCCAAGTTATTTCATTTATAAGTACATTCTTTTATCTACATTGTCTCTACTCATGCTTTGAAAAGGAGACTATTTTACTTACTACTATTAACTAATTGTATGGGTGTCACTATATATATATGTAAGGGACTTGAATTCAGATTTTCCAACTCCTTTTAGCTATCCAATCCATTTTATACAACCAATACACATTACCACATACATGTGAAAAAAATAAATGATTTCCAATATATGTATTTTATGTGCTGATCCAGCACTCATCAGTTGGTCCAGATCACAATCCCCCATATATATATACAATCAGTACTAAGTCAATATTAAGATAGCAAATTTTCAAAATGTAATGGATAAGCTTCAATCATCTCCACTCTCCAACTCTTCAGCCATCCATATCAATGAAAATCTGAAGATGTAATACTTATTTATCTTTTCACATGTATATGGTCATGTGTATTTGCTGTATAAGATGGATTGGAGAGATATAAGGAGTTTGAAAGTCTGAGTTCAAGTTCTTTACAATTACATTAAGTTTAGTATAGAAAGTATACATGTATTTAAATATTATATATATTCAAACTTTTCTTATTTTCAATATCTATTCTTCACCTCTCTAACTCTCTGCTGACCCAGTTTTTATTTCTGAAATACTTAACAATCCTCATAATACATTAATTTCATTTTTTTACAGACAAACTAACACAAAATATTTGACCAATAAGATTTTTTGTATATATTACTATTTTTCTTGGTTATTTGTTGTTTTTCCTTTTGTTAAAAGCCAAAAATTATTCTAGCTATTTTATTACTCCATAAACTGCAATCAGTTAGCTTAATACATCCTTATATTGCAATGGGATCAAACAGACATTTTTAAATATCCATAACAATTTTAAAATGTATTAAATATATATATATATTCAGCATTGTGCATCAGATAATCAAAAGATAGTTAAGATTTTTGAACAAAATGTGCCTCTGACTCTTACAGAAAAATAAGCTCACTTGCAGATTAGCCATGATTCTGTTATTGATAATTGAAACTTGTGAGATAGACTAATATGATCTTAATGGCTAATAAAATATCCAGAAAAATTATCATGTTTCTTCAGAAATCTATTAATAAAAGTTAACAGCTTAATCATGGGGTATATAAAGGATATAGTTTGAAACAGAAATTACTGTAAATATATATTATTATTTTTCTATTAAATATAAAACAAATGAAGCTTCTAGTTGAACATGTAATTAATAGAACAGCTTCAACTAAGTTAAAGTAGGTTTTTTAATTCTCTTATGATTTTATTTAATCCCCCCCCTTTTTTTTTTTAGTCAAATCTTAGAAACAAATTTTAATCTACTTCCACTGAGTGGTCTTTCTTCAAATTTTGTACACATGTCCAATAGCAATGGCAATGGAATATTTCAGGTTGTCCAGCCTAACAATGTTTTCACAAAGAATTTCAAACAGCTTTCATATCAGTTCAGTAATTTTTGAGTGATACTCAATAGATGGCATTATTTCTAACTTAACTTGCACAGGTCTTTTAGCCACATTACAATCATAAAAACATTCCTAATCTAATATTTGCAGAAACAAAAATGAAAAATGAAAAAAAAAATATTTCAATTATTGAAAATACAACACCATTTTTTAGATTTTCATTTTTTTAAAAATATGAATATGAATAAATAGTTTCCCTGTTTATGATAAACTACTTCAAAAATGGGAGTGATCTAGGGATAGACTTCTTAACAAAATGTCAGTTGCAAAATGCCTAAATATTAAAAACTAAAAAATAATATATATATAAATTTTAAAAAAACATGCGCACACATTTATTTAATTTAATGACTAATGCACTAAAAAAAAATAATATTTTTGAGGGGGCTCAATCACAATTTTGATTTATATATATTGTAAGGTGTGACCCTTACATCTCTCCAATGTCATTTATACACCCTTTTTGGACCAATTCGAATTGAAAACACCATATAAAAATATTATCTACTAAATACTCCATTAATAAAAATGAAACATTATAATTGAGAAAATATTAGTTGATATATATATTTAAACCCCAACACAATTTTATGATAAATACATATTTGAATTAAAGTATAAAATGCATACAAGACAACTAACCTTTATTAACATTATCATGTTAATTGTAATGTAACTCTGATACACTACAACAATATGAAAGAAATAGAATCGGATAGAGTAAACGCAAGCAAGAAATGAAATTATTTTAAAGGAAAGAAACAAAAATTTTATTGTTATTAACACATTACCTATGTATAATAATCTCTAGTAATGATGTAAACAATGGATCTAAATCAAAATCACGAACTTAATATTCAAAGTCATCTAAAATTACCTTTATTAAAATATCCTCATTTTAATAATAAAAAAATATAAATTCCAATGAGTTTTTCTGAATTCAGATAAAAATCTCTTATCAGTTGAACAGGAGTAAATTTAGGCAGAGAATTCAAACTTGCAATTTAAATAGAAATACCATTCACCATTGAAGTGAAGTAGCAATAAAAACAACTATTTGAATATTTAAGAATGTAATAAAAAGCATATAGAATTAAAACTAGCCAACTGAAGAATTCAAAAGCGAAATCTTCAAAATTAAATTCAAATTTCCAAAGTATTTATAATTGCTAAGTCATAAATTGAACTAACTTTGATTAAGGAGATCTAATAGTAAAAATGTCACTGTTATTTTATCAAAGATATTCTAATAAAATTATATAAATAACGATATAGACAACCATGCCTTGCTAATTGCAATAGCAACATCGGGGAAAGAAAGTCATCACTCATAAAGCTACGATTGTCAGAACTGTGATGAAATTGACCTACCATTTAACATCTGTGCTATTAAACATCAAGTTTACTATTGATAAATGGATCAAACAACTCTGCACTCCAAAGCAAATGTTCAATGGATGGAAAATATAAGTGACTTAATAAATGTTCTAGAACACTCACATTTTACCATATATACCCAAAATGGATTAATGAGGATTATTAAAATGATTACTAGAACATTTTTCCTTAGGAACTTTAAAACTACATTTAGGTTGACATTATGAAATTTATTTAGTTATATATTTTATATAAATGTTCATGGTCATATCTTTCCTTTAATATGGATACAAAAAAGGGGAAATAAGTGTCAATACATAACTTAATGGATAGATATTATTGCCATTATTGTAAGTAAAATAAAATATAGGTTATGATGAGAACTTTCTTGTTTACAAATCAGATCATCATCAAGGGAAAGGTAAGATTTTACCTAATACATATTTATCCACAACATTATACATTTACACCATTATATATATATTGTTTGTTAATACTAATATTTTAATAATATATTTTGGTATACTTGATTAATTATTTATATTATAAATGGTCTTTACTATCTTTTTATATAATTACATTATATAACAGGAGGATCCCATATCATTGATATGACTGATATGAATTGAACTTATCAAGTTAATGAAATAAAAACAAAATATAATTCCAATATAATGGTGTAGCAAGCAAAAATGATTTAGACAATCATAAGTATAAAATAAATTTCATTTACATTAATATGCATATCAAATGGTTCTCTTTGTAGTGGATAAGGGTTTGGAATAATAATTGAAATAAACTATAATCAAAAAGTAACCATAAAATGTTAAATTAAATATTTTATATGTTGTTATAAATTTTATTAATAAAATGTTCTTATTGTAAATATATTTGTTATACATATATATATATTGTACCATTTATTTATATATGGTACAAATATATTTGGCATTTGGTAATATGTAAAAAAAAAAAAAAAGTAAAATTTAAAGATTTTTTAAAAGACACCATTTAATTTTCTTTTTTTAATTAGTATAATTTTTTTTAAAATGTATAATGAAAGTTGGTTTTTTGTTTCATATTTATCTATGTAATTTAATTAAAGTAAAAATTGGAAGGAATAAAAAAGATATGTGGATTACTAATCGAGTTAAACAAAAAAGAAAGAAATTTCAAAAATAAAAGATTACAATCAGTAAAATTAAAGCTAATTAAAGATGGTGGAAGGAATTTATATATAAAAAAGAACTTTGTAGCTGAAAATAAGAAATAGTGTAAAAAGATTATTATCTTGTATTCTGATAGTAAAACAAAAGAAAAGTTTATGCGCAGAAGTCTAAAAACTGACCCAAGGCTCTAAAAAGGCAGAAAAACTTCAAACAAAGTCTGTTTTTATTTTGGCTCGTCCTGGATCATGAAAGTTCCAGGATCACTCTATGCTGAAATAATTCATCATGCAGGAATGAAATGGAACTTTTTTCAAGATCATTCATCATGAAAATGTTAACCCCAAAAAGTTTTCATGACTAGCCTTAGGACTAATCAACAACAATTAAAAATCAATGGCCAAGAGCTCATTCTACCTCTCATGAAAAATCATACATTGTAATCAACAATCTATATAACCTTGCTAAGCTTACTGGTAAGATTATTCATATCCTAATTTGTGACTACAAAAATGTTAGCAACTAATGTTAGCTATAAGCTTATAATACCGATAGAGACATTAACTTTAAATATGAAGCTTCTAACACTCATATGGACATTCACCACTTTTTTATTATTCCAAAAACCTAAGAAGAGTGTAATAAGAACTGTTTTAATTTAATATTATCTGGATTAGTGTGTATGTGCAATAAAATATTTACCTTTAACATTAACTTCATTGTGTGTTATTAATGTTTGTTTACTAAAACTTAAATGTATAAGTTACCTTTGTCAATATTTATTAATTAAGTCCTGTGAGAAATATTCCACAAAAATACATTAAGTTACAGGAAATCATACTTTGTAAGTTAGATATGCTTGATGCAGAATCAGTGAGTCTAACAACTTTGGTGCCCTCTTATATAAATTAAAACTGATTCTGCGAGTAATTCAAATCATAATAATTATTAAGTCGAGTTAATCAGGAAATATAGCTATGTTTTTAGAAATATGAATAAAATATTTTTTTTCTTTATAGCTTGATTAACTCATGCATTCTAGTGCATAACAGAAGGCCTAGTAAATTGTGAAAAATGATACAAAGGTGTCCCAACATGACACTTCATAAAAAAACCACAACCTGAGATATATCATAATGGTATAAAGAACATTACAATTATGGCCCAAAACCCATAGCCAGAGAATGAATAAGAGTTTTATATAAAAAAAATTGAAACCGGATTATACAACTATAATATATATATATTTTAATATGTCTATTAAAAAAAAACCATGATTGTGGCTGATGTATGCTTCAAATCACAAGTAGTCATCAGGTAAGTGAATACTGAAGGGGGGGAAATGCATATCACTGAGTCCTTATATACCAGTATGTATCATAAGATTGTCCTTAGATGCCTAATAGTCTATTTTTAGCAGAGTTTCTGGAAATGGGGGATAAACCAAGTTGCTGCATGTCTATAAGCCTCAAAAGGATGAGCAATACTCATATGTGCTTATGACTTGGGCTTCTTATTGTTAGTCTTATGTTTGTGCAGAAGGATACAGGTGAATGGGGAAATATTTCATTCCCATTGTATTAGACCCTTAAAAATGCAAAATTTAAGATTTAAAGTTGCATGCCACTTGTGAATAAGTCTACAAAAATATACATTAAAAATACAAAAAAAAAAACACCTAGAATACAGACTTAAAACTTATTAAGAATAAAATTAGTTCAAACCCATTTTATTCTTGTTTCCTGGCGTGGTGCTGTTGTACCATTTATTTATATATATAACAGATATATTTCACATTTGGTAATATGTAAAAAAAAAGTAAAATTTAAAGATATTTTAAGATACCATTTAATTTTTTTTTTAATTAGTATAATTTTTTTTTTAATGTGCAATGAAAGTTGATTTTTTGTTTCATATTTATCTATGTAATTTAATTAAAGGTGAAATTGAACGAAATAAAAAAGACACACAGATTACTAATCCAGATAAACAAAAAAGAAAGAAATTTCAGAAGTAAAAGATTACAATCAGTAAAATCTTCTTAAAGATAATTAAAGCTGGCAGAAGGAATTTATATAAAAAAAGAGCTTTATAGCTGAAAATAAAAAATGGTGTACAAGATTATTATCTTGTATTCTGATAGTAAAACAATAGAAAAGTTTATGTGCAGAAATCTAAAAACAGACCCACTACTATAAACAGGGCAGAAAATCTTCAAATAAGGTCTTGTCTGTTTTTCTTTTGGCTGGTCTTGGATCATGAAAGATCCAGGATCACTCTATGCTGAAATAATTCATCATGCAGGAGTGGACTGGAGCTTTTTCAGAGATTGTTCATCATGAAAATGTCAACCCCAAAAAGCCTTCATCAATAGCCTTAGGATGGACCAAGAACAGTTCAAAACCAATGGCCTCAAGCTCATTCTATCTCTCATAAAAAACCATGCATGATAATCAACAATCTATATAAATTCACTAAGCTTACCGGTAAGATTATTCGTATTCTAATTTGTGACCAAAAAAATATTCACAACTAACGTTAGCTATAAGCTTATAATATTGATAGAGACATTAACTTTAAATATGAAGCTTCTAACACCCATAAGGACATTCACCATTTTTTTATTATTCAAGAAATCTAAAAAGAGAGTAATAAGAACTGTTTTAATTTAATATTATCTGGATTAGTATGTAAGTGCTTTCCAATTTTATTTAATAAACTGATTAAATGTTTTAATTTGTTATTAATAAAATATGTATCTTTAATATTAATTTCATTGTGCATTATTAATGTTAGTTTATTAAAACTTAAATGTATAATTTACCTTTGTCAATATTTATTAATTAAGTCCTGTGAGAAATATTCTATGAAAATACATTAAGTTATGAGTAATCATAATTCCTGATCTTTTAGATTATTTGCTTCATATTGAAACTGTAAGATTTGAATCCAAATCTTAGTTTCACCTTAGTTTGTCATCATTCTACCTCTCACCCATTATTATAAGTTTACATGGATTCTGACCCTGAATATTGGATTTGGTGTGTAATATATGCAATATATGTACAATTATTTCAAACATCATATATGTGCACACACTCCAATATAGTTTATATATATAAAAAAACGCATTGCAGAGTATTATTAAATTGCTGTGCATAGTTTTGTGTAAAATTAAATAATCATATTAATCTTATTGTGATCATTTAGGTAATATTTTAATTTATAAAAAAAAAACTAATAATTATATTTTAAACGTAAACATATTTGTTATTATTTAGGTCAAATTTAGGTAGGACTTAAATTATGAAATCTAAAAAAATCTCTTAATAAAATGTAAAGATGTTAAAAAAATAGAAATTCCCCTGCTAATTAGAGTGCAAATCATAGAGGGAGTGGGAAAAGATGACAGAACTAAAAAATATTTTTAAACTTACAATTATATAAAAGGGGGGGGGGTGTCAAAAGCTTTTCTAAATTATGTCATGTAAAAAGGTAAATTTTAAAAAGTGATCAGATTGAAATTTCAACCTGTACCACTAATTGCATCCATGACCTAAAAAGATATATAGCACAAACCAGAGAGACCGCTTGGATGGATGACGCAGTTGTTCGATGGATCCAAAAAATAAAGAAAAAAGGAATAAAAGAAACAGACTGATTGCTTATGGGCATATAATAATTCTTGTGATGAATATGAGTGGTGATTTGTAACTATTAAAATTCAAAATATGCTATTGCTGTTGCTTGTTTCTTATCCCGATCCAAATTTAAATCTAACAATGTGCAAAAAGTAGGCGACCGCTGTGCTTCTTCGGACTGTGACTACACATACAGAGCTTCCCATAAAATGAGATAAACCTAAACTAATACTGCTGCCTATATATAAATATTTTCCTAAATGTGACTGCTGTTAAACCATGAATCTTGGATTCTCCAACCAAGTGTGCACACTTTGATTAATCAAAGGTAAAATGATACCCAAGATTAAAGACTATTTTTGAACTCTAAAGTTAATTATATATTTTCTAATGTACCTTTTAAATTTCATCTTTCAAATTCCAAATGTAATGCAACTCTAACTAAACTTTAATGTAGATCTGTAACTACCTGTAAATAATCTTATATTTTAATTAATCTCATAAAACAATCTTTTTCTTATTTTTCTATTTGGGTATCCAAAATTTATTTGTATTAGTTAAATATTATATTTCATGCCCACGTGTTTTTGAGCTGATGTTTTCTTCCCATTAATTTGCAGACAAGTTGCCCCTCTTTTGTGCGATTTTAAATTTAAATAAAAAACCCGTATCTTTTAAATAAACACTCAGCTCGGGAATTATAATATCAATTTAACATGTATTATGATAGCGAGATCCTATGATTATTAGTGTAGTGTATTGGCCACTTGACGATCATTTTATTTTAAATAATATTATAAGTTTTTTCGTTAAGTTTTAAAACCTAGAGTAGTATTGTTATATGAAAGAGGAAGGGGGGAGTTAACAGTTAAACATTTACTTACTAAATGTGGGGATTGGAAATAAATTGAACAGTTTAAACAAAAGCATAGAGTAGATAAATGTATTTGCATTGTATGTGTGAACTGCACTGGTTTCTCGATGCCTTAAACGTAAAAACCGCAGAAACAAAATAGAGATTCCTTAATGTTTTAGTTCCCATAATTAAAAGGGCATAAAGAAATGACCCCAATGGTAACTAACCTCATCACATGGTCGTGGATGGAAAGGCTATGACCTCATACTGATGCTGCACTTGTGACAACTCCTAAAGAGCACCAACCCGATGTTTGGCCATCCCTCTCATCTCTACATTTCTCAGCGGTCATCTTCTTAGCTTGGCAGCATACAAACTATCACCGGTCACTTTAATGATTAGTATAAATATCTATGCTTGGTTTATTTCCACTCTTCCACATCTACTACTCTATTAATAAATTGTTAGTGTTTATAAATGATCAAAAAAATAGTGATTGCTAAGTTGGCAAGTGCACTCCTCATTAGGACTCTGTATTGTAATCTTGTGACACATGCAACTTAAACGTGAGGCATGAGATGTGATCAAATGATACCCGGGTAGAATTAAATTACGTATCAATTAATTAATTGTTTAATAAATAATTTGCATATATCTATTTCTGTGTTGCATGTCTGCTTGATTTTATAGAAATAATGTCTCATTTCATTATCAACTCTTATTAAGTATATAGCAGTGGCCCTTAACCTTAATCATAATTTAGTCATAGTTTCTTGATCTCCCTGACAACCAGGCCTAGAAAGATATTGCTATTGTTATGGTAGACATGTTGTCATGTGGGTTTTGTTGTGAATGAAATGACTATGTTCGAATACGGTATCGCAGGCCCTGAACCCACCTGTTGTACAGCTCTTCGAACATGGTGGTAGAATTTTGCAACATGTTAACAAGGCATATGAGTTCTTACTGTTACAGTATGTTACGATGTACTTGATGCAGAATCAGTGAGTCTAATGACTTTGGTGCCCTCTTTTATAAATTAAAAACTGATTCTTCTAGCAATTCAAATCATAATAATTATTAGGTCGAGGTAATCAGGAAATATAGCTATGTTTTTAGAAATATGAACAAAATATTTTTCTTCTTCATAGCTTGATTAACTCATGCATTCTAGTGTGTAATAGAAGGCCTACCAGAATGTGAAAAGTGTTATAATATATATGTGTTTAAATTAAAAACTCTCAGTGTATTTTTCTATACTCAATTTTCAACTAGTCATATATCTTCACATACTTACATACATTTTTACACATTTATACACATTTTCAGGTATCCACATCTATCCTTATACACCTAAACATGTTCATACATATCCACATTTTAAGTGATATTAATATATCCTGAACTATGAGTTTAAAACCAAGGAATAATGAAAATGAAAAATAGTAAAAATAAAGTGAGTGTAGGCAAATAGTTTAATATTTATTTGATTATTAACCTCTCATCTCTCAGGAATATAGTTAAAGTATATGTGGGTATATAGATGCAAAGATCTAAGAAAGATTCTCTTATTCATTGTGTTGACCTAGCTAACTTATTATAATATCAGATAAAATCCCATTCTGTTACCATATATATATAATTTTAAATAAAATTGTGAGATGTCCATAAATTAATTAATTCAATCAATAATAGAGTATCACAAACTATATTGATTGAATCAATTAATTTAAGGATGATACATATTTATTTAAAATTATAAAAAACAATCAAAATTGTAATCCAAGAAAAAATATATGTATATATTTGCTTTTTAGTGCATTAGTTACCAAATTGAATTAAAAAATAATTTATTTATTTTTATATTATTTTTAAGATTTGGGTATTTTGCAACTGACTATCCATATATCACTCATTTTTTTCAAGTAGTTAATCACATTTCTTAAAAAAATAAAAATCTAAAACATGGTACTGTACATTCAATAATTGAAATGAATTTTTTTTCATTTTTCATTCTTGTTTCCACAAATATTAGATAACCAATGTTTTTATAAATGGAATGTGGCTAAAAGACTATGTGAATTAAATAAAAATAATACACTATCTGTCAAATATCACTCAAAATTTACTGAACTGATATGAAAGCAGTTTGAAATGCATTGTGACAACAATGTTAGGGTGGACAACCCTGAAATATTACTTTGCCATTGATACTGAACATGTGTACCAAATTTGAAGAAAAACCACTCAGTAGAAGTAGGTTAAAATTTGTTTCCAAGATTTGACTCGGACAAAAAAAAATAAATAAAAGGGAGAAATTAAATAAAATTATAAAAGAATAAAAAACTACTTTAACTTATGTGAAGATGTTCTATCAATTTACATGTTTTACTAGAAGCTTCACTTGTTTTATATTTAATAGAAAAATAATAATAAACATTTTTACTCATTTCTGTTTCAAATTATACATCTTATATATATATTATTAAATTATTAATCTTTAGTAATAAATTCTATAGTGAGAAATTAAATAAAAGCATTTTTTTTTAAATATTTATATGTATATGTATATATTATATTATTTTAATTCATTAATTCTTTATAATCTGAAGTCAACATGTAATCATATTGTTTGATAGTAGATTATATTTGCTTTCATTATTACTTTATACCTATTAAACTTTATTAATTATTTGAAATCTTGTTTGTTTTTGTACCACAAGTTAATTTTAATCGTATTTAATCTACCATCTTATTCTATAACCTATTTAAAATATAAATATGTGGTTGATTCTTAATATTTGAATTAATTTTTTGTAATATGTGTATTATATATTATGGGTAGTCAAATCATTTGGAAGTCTTTTAAAATGAAATTTATATCCCATTAGGCTGGATAACCAAGTTGAAACCTGTTAGACATTATTTAATTTTCTTAATAGAAAAAATACAAAAGAAATCTCATGTAATAGATTCTACATAAAAAAAAAAAAAATTACATTTTCTTAATAGTTTGTTCTATTCAGATTACTACAATGAAAAGAATGGTAGATTATGGAGACAAAAACCTTGGATCAAATTCAGTTGAGTATTAAAGTCTGTGTAGACCATTTAAAAATATTTGCTATGATCGCAATCATTTAATGCTTAACAATCACATGATTTCTGAGCAACAAACCATATGAATATTCATTTATTTACTATCTAATTTGCTGTATACATTTTATTAATATTTCATCTAATACACAGCTCACACTTGCATAAACATGTATATAGTTTCATCATATAATACTCAATTGTTGAAGCACTTTATTACTTTTACAATGCTTTATTTTCCACCCTTTTCTGCAGTTTACAGTTTGGATTGCCCCAGCAATCTTCTTCAGAACATTATATCTCCTAATCTCACTATTACAATCCTTCTATTTCCAGTATTCCTTTATCTTCTTCAAGAAGTTTCATCAATAATTCATTTTTTAGTATAAAATTTGATAATTTACATATAACATGATTTGTTAATGATAATATTTAAATTAATAAAACAGATCACTTGATAGTTTATATTCTATGTGATAAAGTATTCTACTCTTGTGTCATTTATAGTAAGCCTGACTGTATTTAAATATTCATCACTGGACCAGTTTCTGGATTTTGTTATTATAAATAAAACTTGAGATTCAAAGCTGAAAACAACACAGTTACACATCTATTAATCATTTTTACCTCCATTTTACTATTCGAACTAAAAGCTGACATTCAAAATACATTAAAGGTTTGAATCCAAATCAATCTGTTTAAACAGTTATACAGATTGGCTTTTAGGTCAGTTACTTTTTTATTTCTATCTAGGGAAGTTAATAATAACAAATCTCTTGCTCTTTTAATTTATACTATATGTGTTAAACATCTACTTACTGCTCGTGGATTATCACTTGGTAATCACTAATTACTCATGCTTATTATGGATAACAATAAAATAAAGTTTTACTTGTGATTTATTAATTGTGATTTTATGAGATATTTATTACCATGTGCCTTATGAAGCAATAACAGTCAAAGGCGCTCCCTCCCCATCAGTAAAGACTGCATGGCATGCACACAAAAGAAAGCATAAATGAAAAGAAACTCTGAGAAAGAATTTTGTAATAACTTTCAACGTGCAGTGCTAAAAATAATGACTTTGTAGTTTAGTATATATCAGCACAAAGTCAAACAGTCTTTTCAACAGTCTTCTATAAAGAAACCGGGAAGAAAAAAACACCATTCATTGATGAGCGATAAATATCCAAGTGGTTTTATACTCCAACTAATAATAAACTAGATAACCATTTGTCACCCAACTGTTAAATGCTTAGCTAATATCTGAACCAGATATATAAAAAAACAAACAAATTCTAAGCATGGCTAGAAACTAAAAAAAAATTCAAGTTTTACTCAATCCAGATTCAAACTCAGATTGTATGTATAGATCACAATGAATTAATACTATTATAGTTATTGTTATCAATATGCAAATCATATTAAAATTTGGATTTCTTGTGCTGTTTTTTTTTTTTTAAATTATAAATTAATGTGCTAAAATATTTTTTTATAACTAGTATTTCAGTTTGTAAAGAAAACCTTATTTTAATAGCAAAAAATGTATACACTGACATAAAAAAGATAATTAAAAACAAATAAAACGTCAAAAATTAAGTTTCAGGATATCTTAAAGCCTGTATACCAATGATAAGAAAGGTTCAAACGTTTTTGCTCTTTTTAATTATTATTACATGCATTTTTTTTTTTTTTTTTTTAAAAAGATAAACAGAAAAACCTTTTCACCGAACTTGCGAAATTCTAAAACGTTATATATATAGAGTATTTTTGTTTAATAGAGTTCGCTGATGATGTAAGGGACATCTCATGTGTGGTCTAGCTTGTCATCAGTTCTAGGTCCTTGCTTCGATTTTCTTGACATTTAAATATACACAGAGTGGGTTCACTACTGCCCTCTGGATTAAAATTTAAATTGGATATTAGAGCTGAATGCGTTAAAAACAAAAACAAATCGCGCAAACATACAAGGACACATATGCACGCGTGCATATTCTATAAACATATTTGAGTGCATTTAAAAAATCTGTCTTTTAAATATTATGAAATCTTAAACTATCATACACACACAGATAGACATATACGTGTATACTTACAAATAGTCATATATTATATTAACTTGAAAGATATTTAGATATTTTTATATAAAATTAATGTACGAATATAAAATTGTGTCTATGGATATCACTTAAATCTATTTACTTCCATTTTAGAAGTATTGTTTTATTTTGTAATCTTTTGAAGAAAAAAAAAAGAAATACTATAATTATTATTTTTAAATATATATAATTTATTTAATTTTAAAATAAAACATTATAAGAAGTAAGTAAAAAAGCAGTGATTAAAAAGCGCATTGTTGGTAAAGTCTTAACAACAAATAGCCTACCAAAAGCAAGCAGTGAAAGATAATCCAACATCCACAAAGAAAGTGTTTCAAGTTTTACTATTCTTGTTTTATTTCCTAAATTTTCTTATGTCATCCACCCATCTCACACATAGACGCTTTTTAGGTCTTTTACTTTTTTTTTTTTATTTCAGTTGTCCAGTATTATTATTTCTTCTAAAGTTATGATCAGCCCAATTTCACTATATTAATCATTTTAATGGTGTTAGCAATACGTATTTGCCTTCTTATTCATGTATTTCATATTTCATCCCACCTTTCTTCATACCTCTCTTTATTATAGTGTGTATTTAAAGTCTTTGTAATAAACAACAATTGTAAATATTTTAATTCGTTTTTATTATTAATCTATGTTCAATCTATGTTTTTTCTTTATAAAATGTCATTGAACATTTTCATTTTTAGCATATATGTTTAATACTATTTTCTTGCTTTCAAGTTCTTATAATATTTTTTAAAAATAATCTTATTATCTTCAAATTAACTCCATTTAATTTATCCTCAGCTTTTTATTTTAATCCAGAAAATACTTCCCATAAAATTGCTGCAAAAAATTTTGGAAAAATAGAATCAATTGTTTTCTTATTGTCACCACCTGGTGTTCTAATTACTGTTGTTGCACTTTAATAAATATTAATCAGAAATTAACAATATTGTACCGATCATGTCATATCTGAAAATTTAATCACTACAAAAGTGCTTATAGATCCAAATAGCTGTTCAAAATAACAATCTTAAACAAAGTGTCAACTCATATAATTGAATGACTAAATGGATTGGTATGGACTGGTTGTCTGAAAAAAAAAATCTTAGTCCTGCTTTAATCTGAAAAACAAACAAACAAAAAAAACAATTTTACTCAACCTGAATTTAAACCTGAGATTATGGTCATCCAGGCAGAACTATTAAACAATATGTATTTTATTATTTGCATAATATATACAAACATTAAATAATGTCATTATATATTATATCACAAATCATTGTTTTTAAATTCTTAAGCCTTATTCACAACAGTTTTCAACTGATACTAAACTTTTCTTTATGTTTAATTATTTAGATTTGTTTTCCTGTTTGATTAGTATTTTTAAAGTTAAATGTTACTATCAGTTAAAAAAGTAATGACCAAATGGTTAAACTTCTCAGAAAGATATGTGACATTTAATCAGAAATGATAACTTGAGCTTTAATGCAGGGATGTTAAGTCCTTTAATCAGTCCACATTAACATTGTATAAACTGTACAGGTATTTCCTTTAAAATGTACACATGGCATAGTGAAGTTTGGCATAATGAACACTATTTACTAAATTAAGATTTATAAAATAAATGCAAATACCTACAATGGACACTAGAATGATAGGCATTTTTATATATTTTTCTTTCTAGTAGTGAAAATATTGTATGTCCTTTTTTTTAAAGTATTCTCCTGGGTGTATTATATTCTAATAATTTCAGCTATGAGCCATAAATTCAGAATTTGAAAACTTGTTAATGCTGACATAAAAAAAAAATTTAAAGCAAATTTATGGCAAAAAAAAAAATGACAGAAATCTAAGAGCTAAATATGAAATATCATAGATATTTTTTTTAAAAAAATGCTATTCTGCTAATGTGCATGTTGCAATAATTTTAGTCATTTGGACATAAACACAGAATTTCAGGATTGATTAACGTTGACATTTAAAAATAATACTAATTTTGAAGTAAACTTATATTTAAAAAATTATTGCATCTAAAAGCTAAACAATGCAATCACCAAATTAAATGAATGTCATTGGCTAAAATAACTAGCATTATGCTGAGAACTACTGGTTGATATAGAAACCATGTGTATAAGACTTTTTAGAGCATTTCAGTTTTTAGTTAAGTATCAGACATTTCTATATAATTTGCAGTCTTATTACTGTTTAACTTTTCTTTTGCAATTTATTTATCTTTGCTAATGTTTTTTAAATTTATTTTATACATATATAAAAGTTTAAAAAAAAAAAAAACATTTCTATAGTAGTAAATGATAAAATGACTTCACATTTAAAAAAAAACATCATGTAATCACTATTTCATAGGCTTACACAAGCTGTTAATAATAGTAATTGATGTAATGTGATGCACTATGCCTTCTTCTTTCTCAGAATCAGGAATCTCTCAGCCACTATGTCCAAAGAGACCTATTAACCACCTTACCTTCCCTTTCCATTCCCCCATCTTAAGTTTTTCCCATATTTTTCTCTATATTTCCACAACATTATGTTTATCAACTCTATGACTTTTATATCTAAATCCACCTTATCTTTTCCCAAATCTAGCATAAAAACCAAGAATCCATTTTCTATATAATCACTTTATTTATGTTTATTCTACCCCAACTCCATTATTTGTACCATTTCTGCTTGTAGGCATTTACATTCAATTAACAGATGCCTAATATTTTCTATGCCTTCCTTACATAACTTGCAGACTAAATCACCCATATTTTTTCCTTTTTTGCATACATTTCCATGTTGCTAATGATCATGTTTGCACCTTATACAGTAAACTACTTTCCTTGCTATTATCATAAATTAATTCACACCCTATTTTCTTTTTACTTCTATATATATTTAACAAACTCTCCATATGGTAGTGCCAACAAGTATAAGTTTTAGTAATCGATGGATGAAATAAGGTGTGTGCATAAAATCCCTATCTAGTGCCTACTCATCCAATATCCCCAGACTAGTTTCTAGCTTGTAGCTTTCATTCTTGCATCCATCGATTACTAAGACTTGCACTTGTATGGAGAGTTTGATATTATTTAAAAAAAAAGAATAAATTAAAAAGCACTTAGAAATTTTCAGCTTGAAAATTTTATAACATAGCAATAGAATAAATGGAAATTCTTTTGGTAAAAAAAGTTAATCAAAAAAAATAGCAGGTAGTAATGTCAATGAAGAAATTACTTAAGGAAAGGCCAAGTAATTATTTGAAGATTTTGTTAAAATGTCTAGTAAAAGTGTTGCTCCTGTGAAGGAACTTATTGTCAATAAGGTGGAAAAAAACTATTATATTGAAATGGTCAGTTTCATCCATCTGAGCCATTTCACTTATTTTACCCACACATCCATCCATATGCCAGGTTTAAACCCTCTCAGAGTACCCATTTAAACAATATCAAGTTACTATATATGCAGAATCATGTATATATATGTGAGTGGTATGTCTGTAGTTTAATAGTATATTATATATTACAGATATGTATCCATTTTATAAATATTTCTAAATATTTTAGTTTAAATTATTTAGCCAATTTTATTATGTTATTGGTATATATTACGGATATGTATATTCATTTTATAAATATTTCTAGTTTAAGAAATATTTTAGTTAAATTATTTAGCCAATTTTATTGCTGTATTATTAAAATGGCATACATATATTTCCCGTTATTCTGCATGTATGGTTATAAAATTAGTTTTCTACTAATTATGAAAGTAACTTTGTCAAAATAACATTTGATTTTTGTAAACAATTTTCAAAGTAGGTCACGCATTGGTCCTAAAATAGCGTGGACTTGATTCAGTAAATATAAAATGTTAATAACAAAATAACACATGAAAACAAAATCTCAATTAGTTGTCATAATTAAAAATGTTTTTTCTAAAATAAATAAATGGGTTTTTCTACTAGTAGTAGCTATTAAATATGTTTTGCTAAAATAAATAAATGGATTTTTCAGCTACGGACAAGCTCTAAAAATTAACAGGTGGCCAGAGTTTGAAAAGTAGAAATACTAAAAGTTTTGTCACCAGAAATCGACCATATATATAATAAGTGAGTTGTAAGCAGAACCTACACCCATTTTATCTTCAAAAGGGTCGAGTAGAATGGTGATAACTCACCCCTTTCCTTGACCGGGGATGGAGAACTTTGGTCCGATAAAACCTAATGTCATACACCAGCGAAGCAGCCCATGGAAAATCTCTATTAATTTTAAATCATCATCAAAAGTGTCAACTTAATATCCTCCCAAGTGCTCCAGAATTAACTGCAATGAAAACAACTGAATGGTAAATTTTCTCTCAGAGCTCTGTTTATAAACTGTGACTTTCAATTCTTTCTTTTAAAAGCTAGCTATTTATTAAATCTGCCTTTCCCAAACAACTTTATTAAAGTCTGCAAAGAAGATGGTTAAATGCTAAATCTTGCCTGATTGTAAAACTTGAATTCTCTTTTAAAATATAAAACTCGAATTCTCTTTTAAATTGTAAAACTCTAATAATCTATTTTAAATTAAATGTATAATTTTCTGCGGTCTTTTTATGCCTATTTCTAAATCTATTCAATTTATTCTATGATTTTATCATTTTAATATTATATGTATTTAATATGCCAAATGACTCGAAACCGCAAGTATTTATAAATATAATTTTAGCTTATCAATCTGCGAAGATAATTTCAAATCTTCGCTATAATAAATATTAAATAATTGAATTATTATTTTTCTTTCTCACTTGCTGTTTCAAGATCATATTATCATTTTACTGATTAATTTTGGGTATTAATATTCTAATAATGTCATTATCTAGTTAATATTGTAGTTTTCTTAATTCTAGTTATGAATTATAACTATTTATATATGTAATTCGTACATCATAGGAACGAGCCACAGAGATATTCTCAAAGCATATTTTAATGTTTTATTCGTAATTATCCCTCAAATATGCTTTGTCCTCCTTAGATTTATATATGTTGAGATGCAGGTGATAATATTAAACTAGGTTACTAATTAATTTAGTCTTTAAATAGTATATTTGAAATACTAAATTTGAGAACTGGATTGTATAGATCTGCAACTAGACGCTATCTAATTTTAAGGCACGCTAATATAAATTTACATATTTGCATTATATATATGTGTAAGTTGTAGATGTGTCCTTACAAAGTATGCAATATATAATTATCTGTTTGCTGCATGATTATTGATGAGTTGCTGGCGGAGGTTACTCTCATCCACTTTAGTTCAGGTAAAGCACACACTTTTAGAACTAGGGCACAAGGACCTAGATGATTCATAATTAATGCTTATCTGACTCCCTGAACTACTAATGTTCCTATTCGTAGCAAGTTGAGCAGTTTTAGGACAAACCGAGTCTTTGAGACTGAAGCCCGTGAATAATGATCCCTTTCACACCTTTGAGCTTTATTAATATTTTGATATGTGCCATAGAGTATATAGGTAAACCTATTATAAACCAGTTTTCTCTCCTTTTATATTAAATGCTTATCTGGTATTAGTGTATATCCTAATCTAGGTTAACATGCTAACCTGCATATCTCTGAGTCTAATTACATGCTCGATTTAACTTTGTATAGATAGACGCCATAGGAGCGCTGTTATAGTTAGTTATATAACTTTGGCTGTAAAGTTCCATATGATCTAGCAGACTACAAAAGAGCTAGAAATTTAGCATATTAATATAGGCATAAACTCCAATACCGCATTACACTTTATTAAATGCTTATAATGAGATAGGTAACATTAATCTCATTAGTTATATAACACCTGCGAGCATAATGTCTCATGTTCCCATCATATAATTTTGTATGTTTTGATTTATTATTTGTTATTGTTTTATTAAATTAATAATATTTAAAATCATAACTCATTTTCATAATTTTATTGTCCGTGACCTCATTTTATCCAACTCTAGATTTAATTGCACATACATTATTATATCTATAGATAGATTATTCTATTAAATTTCATAATCAATCATTGATATTTTAATTAACCACTTAGTCTTATGTGTGTATATCTGACCAAATCAGTGCTCAATTAGTTAATTTACGAGTCTTTTGTTTTACGCTGAGTGACTGCTGGACCGAGGTTAAATTAAATGTCTGTGTAAGATGAGGTGTCATCCATAGGGTATTAGATCATTGAGCAGAGGTGAAAGGATTGAATATTGGTCGGATTCTGAATCCCAGTATTCATATTCGATCAGCTTTAGTGTATTTTGCCTGTTCTAGATTTTGTTGCATGGAGGGACAATTCTTACCGTTACAATATATATAAGATAGGGTAAAGTTGCTAGTATGAATAAAATTACTGCTTAATGTTATCTTATTTTCCATGCAAAGAAATGAAAGCTTTGAAAACAATAATCTTATTAGGGTATATAATTTTTTTGTGTTTCTACTTTATTCTTTTAAAAATTATACTGCAATTTTTATTAAAATCTAATTACAGCAATTAATTTTACCTGTATTTTTAAATTTAAATTCTTGATTTTGTATATATTTTTTATTTAAATGGTTGTTTTGAATAATAAATTTAGTCTAGGTCCTATGCCTTGAAGGAATTATCTGTAAATATATGTATTTTAATGTATGATACAGTTGATAGACAATGTAATAAATGACAGTAAATGATTATATGAAAGCAATTAAATTATTGTAACAGACTTCACTTTAATTAAAAACTACGACTCTCTTATTTGCCATATAATAAATAACATGTGAAGACTTGCAGTACTAATACCCAAATTGTTTAGCAAACAAAAGTGAATTGTTTTTAATTGCATTTAAAGACCTTGTATAGTATGAAATAACAACTACAAAAATGAAAATGTATTCATGGCAAATATGAACAAATTTGATTTTATTTAATATTTATAACGCATGTGATTGAGGCTATAGCCTTAATTATAATTATTTATGATGAATGTGCGTTTAAATAAATTTATAATTACAACTTTAAATGATACTTTTGTAGAATTTATAATACAAAAGTTTGGCAGGTATTTTTTTTTAATTATGCATTTTCAAAGGCCTCAAGGTATTTGTTTATATTTATTTTCTCAAAAATATTTTATGGAACATGTGTTACTTGTTAACAATATTAAGAAAATGAATTATAAGTTATTGTTAACTTTAAAAAGTTATTAAATATTTTATAAATTCCATTCACAACATATAATTCATTTTTATATATATATAAATGATAGCGTATGAATGTAAATACATTGTGAACATTGTTGTCACTATTTGGCAGCATTTATTATGTTTACCATAATATTTTTATATGAAGCATATACTTTAGTTTTTGTGTGTGGAAATTTATCCATATTGATTAAAATTTGGAATACATGTACTGCCGTATTTCCAAAATTACAGGATACTGCCACCCACTATGGTGAAATAGTGAAACAAGAAGCACCAGGGAACTGTGAGATAACAAATTGATTCCTATTTAGAAGAATTTATGTGGTGCCAATTGCATAAACATCAAGATGTATTTGTGACCATGATGCACTTTTTTAAAGATTTCTGACCCCTGACATGAAGAACTCATATTTTTTATACTTTCTTTCACTATCTTTTTCATTTTGCACTTATATTAAATTTCATTTGATTACCATCATTTGTAGTTCTGTGTATTTTACTTTTGTTTTTGTTTTTTATAATCATATTTAAAAAAAATAAACTAAAAGGAAATATTAAGTATGATAGCTTGTAATCAGCCATATTGTTTGCAAGATTTTTTGGTTGCCTTGGAGATGGATAATCAAAAAAAAAAATACCTGGAAAACTTCTGTATTACAGATTCTATGAAAGTATCTTTATAATGTATGTACAAACATTTGTTAATAAATAAGAATTAAATGTATTTATATTAGAATTATTTTGTGTATGTGAGTAAAACATCTTTTAAACAGTGCACTACAAATCAAAAGTCTCTTCAGTACTTATCTTGAAGAAATAATAAAAAAGACACTGCTGTCAAGCTTTCCAAAGGTGTATGGTGATAGTTTGAGCAGTTTCCATCATTCTACCTTCTATTTATAAACTCATTTTATTGCATAATATTAGTCATTTAACTGGATTTTTATGAATCTTAAAAACCTGGAAGAAAATCCTAAACCTGACTACAATCAGAAAAAAATTATAAATTTAGCCACTTCAGATTTAGCACCATGTTGTAGGCAAAACTGGAAACAAGCCCTTTATTATATATGTAGAGCAAAACAGTCTTTAAATAGGCTATTATGAAACAAAGACCTCTCCAGACTTGCTTCCCACAAAGAAATGATGAAAAAGAAAGCGTTGCTTACTAGATTTTCCCATTTCTAAATGTAATCAATATCATGTAACTTAATGAAAAGCTCTGTGTGGTTTGATACTATGAATTGTGATTCAACTATCATTTATGTCAATTGAGCTTCTTAACAACATCTATTCTCATGCAATAAACCATTCAGTTATTATATATTTAAAGAAAAAATTCACTATCTGTGATAACTATATATGAAATCAAAAGTGTAATATATAAAGTAGGCAAATCAATTTTTATATGATCAAATTATATTTCACTGTTTCTTCAGAAGGTATTTTTATATCCAATAAACATAGCTGTTTAAAAATTATTTACCTTATTTCAAGTGTGCATTTGGAGTAGCAGACAAATATGATATTTATAATGAATAAGATGAATGAAAACTAGAGTAGGAACTCTTCCTATTTATAGTTAATTGATAACAAATTATTTGTAAAAGATATAATTCTCAAATAAGATACTTGACTGATATTTTTATCAAAGATTTCTTTTGAGAATACAGTTATGTTTTTAATCACAGTTTAAAAAACTTATGACTTTACTTTAACTCATGCTTCCATATAATTTTAATGCATTATGGTAATTAGTGCATTAGCAAAGTGGAAATTCAGGAGTTAAATGATTCTGAATGATTACCAGCTGAAGAAAGTAAAAAAAAAAAATCCATGAAGATATTTAAGATTCACGCTTTCAGATCTAAGTACTTTAGACTGGCTTGGATATATAGAAAGACAAGTAAAGAAGAGGGTGGAACCACTCTTTTCTTGTTAAATTCTCTGTCTCAGTGTTTAAAAGCGCTTGAGAGGTTTGCAGTCTCTCAGTTTAATTTCAATACTGTCTGCACTTTATAAAATAAATATTATATAATAAATTAAATAAAAATATTAAAAGATGTGATTATGGTTAAATATGAAAAAGTCAAAGAATATGATGACAGAATTAGTGACTGATTTATAAATTAATTAATAAGAATATAACTAATTGATAATGTTGCTTTCTTAAATTATTCATTGATAAGAAAACATCTAGTAGTGAAAAGATTCATAACATATTAGTCAAAATTACAATGAAAAACCTGGAGAAGATTTTTAAATGTGAGAAAATATCATAAAAAATCAAAATTGTTCTAGCTTAATGTTTGATTAAGAGTAACAGAGAAGATTGAAAATTTCTTAGGCATAAAAGCAAATAAAAAAAATGGATACTTAATCAGATTAGACTCAATTCTCAGTTGAAATCCGAACAATAAGAATGAAATGTTGTAATTTGGGTCTTATCATGATATGAGGTAATTTATTAGAAAAAGTGCTTGGAAAGTTGTAAAAGATATGAAAAAATAAAAAGATTAGGAGAATGAGGTGGATAAACTCCATCACCATGATAAAAGGTATCTATGAGTAGCCTGGAAAACCAAACAGATAAAGTACTTTCAAGGGTACAGTTATATATATATATTGCCTTTAAAGGAAATATTATTTATATTTTCATAAGAAATCAATTTGTTTGTATCTGCTATTAATAATAATAGTTATTCTCAATCTGATATTTGGATGGATAAATATCACATGATCTTCTAAGCAAGTGATTATGCAATTATTATTATCTAATTTCAACAACTATTTAAAATGTTATCTGCAATTATGATATCTGATGTGAATGAAGTTTAATGATAATATAATAGTTGATATTAAACAATGCTAATATATTAGTATCATCATTTACTGCTTATTACAGTAGCATCTTTGTCTGAAAATTGTAGCACAGTAATAGTGTGTTACATTCAAGAGCTAAAGGTTGCTGTTCAATTCTCAACTGTGCAAAGTTGTATTCAGTCTATTTCTTACGTTCTTAAATACTACAGATTCATCACATGATTATTCCAGCAACTCATGGAATCATATGATTGTTTAAAAAAGTACTTTTTTGCAGAAAATTCTATGAGTCGTGAAACTTATTTTCCAGCAAAATATTAAGCATATAATCAGTAGGGTATTATAGCAAACTGAGAAACCTCCATAGGACGATACACAAACACGTGTTTTCATAATAAAAACAACTTTCAGACAGAAAAATTGCTAATTTTAAAAAAAAGTTTTCTTATGTATATATTTTTCCCTTAAAAAAAAAAAAAATCGTTGTAAATTATCATAATAAAAAAGAAAAGATGCTAAACATTAGGAAGTCAAATAATTCGTTTTTATTTTATATCATAAATGTGATTGAGTAGTTTTTCTTATCATAATTTATAGGTATTATTTAATGATTTTTTTTTTTTTTTTTCAAAAAAGAAAACATTTAAAATTAACTGATAAGTTCACACAATTTATGGTTAAACAGATAAGCAAAGAAAGCAAATACTTTTTGGATGGTTTTGATTTTGGCAGATTTACACCATAATTTTATTAGAAATGAAATGTGTCACAAAATATATCAGCCGCGCCGACTAACGTTTATTATTTATATGCTAATTTAGATAAAAACTAAAGTCTAAATTTAAATTACTGAATTTTTAATAATATAAAACTTAATTTATGTTTCTTCTAAATTTAATACATTTTCTTAGAATACACTTGGTGAATCTAATTATTATAAAAATAAAAATAAATCGTATAAAGTAATATTTAAATTATTTATATATGTTTCAAATGCCTTTAACGTATCCAATATTTATTAAATATTAAAACTTACTTTCCTAGAGATAATACTTCAACTTATAAAATTTAATAATTTAAAGCTATAATAAATAAAATGATCAAATCTAAAAAGAATATTGGTATAAATATAATTTAGACCCTTAAAATCCAATGAAATTTCAATTCATCTTGTATGTGAAATCTTATCTTGAAAATATATATATTGTTTAATATAAAAGAATTGAACAAAACATTAAAAAAATGTTTACTGAATACTTGGAATTTGAATATATGTACACACACGCACACATTATGTGTAATATTACTTGATCCAAAAAATTTCAAGACTTGAAATTTTTTCAGGTTTCTGCCAATCCAAACAAACAGTCATTCAAAAATTGTTTGGAAAATGACTAGTTAGAGCAGTGGTCTTCAACCTTTTTACACCTGCGGACCGGTAAAAATAAGGATAAGGTTCCGCAGACCAGCAAAAATAAGGATAAGATTTCGCAGACCGGCAGAAGTCTATAGATAAATTTTCTTAAAGATAAGCATAATTGTTATAACTGATCAAAATAACAATGTTAAATATATAAGATAAAGTTTTATATATATATGGAGTTTATATAATAAAAAGCTTTTTTTTTTAAATTTTTTTAGAAAAGTAATAAAAAATTTAAATCTACCCCCCCCCCCCCATAAACATCTGTGATAACTAGAAAAACAAATTAATTTGTGAATGATTGATTAGATTTTGTTTTCATTCTGTTTACTTTTTTTTTTAATTGGGTAAAAATGAGATAAAAAATAAATAAAAATTGGCTATATTAATTAAAAGTTTAAACTCTTATTATTTATTATTACAAACTTTTTACTGTCCGTCTAGCACGCGGACCTGCAGAAAAGTTCCACAGCCCGGTGCCGGGCCGCCGACCAAGGTTTGAAGAACACTGAGTTAGAGAATAAATAAAAACACTTATTAAAACCATTTAGTATTTAAAAAATTAGTAAATAATGTATTTTTTTCCCACTGTTTTTTTTTTTTTAAAAGTTACAGTGAGGTATTTAAATACTTTATCTATATATATATAAATACTTAGAAAATTATGATTTTCCAATTTTCACATACATAAAATATATATGTCTGATTTTTAACTCTTATAATATCTAGAGTACTAAATTAAAAGTATTCCATGTTTATTTAAAGATAAATCAAACTAAAATTCTATGTCTAGATATGTTTCCATTTGCAATTATTACTTTTAATTAATTGTTTACTTAAATACATAATGGATGAAATTTGCCTAGATAAATACACAGAAATTCTCATCATAGTTTTAGTTTAATTAGTTATTAACCTATTTAAATCATAGATACAATTTATCTTGATGAATATACAGAAATTGCTGTTAAACCTTATTTTAATTAATAACTCTTTATGAGAAAGATTTGTATACTTACAAAAAATATTTGAAAAGTTATGATGTAATAATTTTTATATTATATGAAACATGAGAGTTATGATTATGGTGCTTGTCACCAAAAGTGCACTCAGCTAAATTAAATCACCAAAAATGGTTTCAGCTAAATTAAGTCACCGAAAGTGCACTCAGTTAAATTAAGTCACCAAAAATGCATTCAGCTAAATTAAGCCACTGAAAGTGCACTCAGCTAAATTAAGTCACCAAAAATGGTTTCAGCTAAATTAAGTCACCAAAAGTGCACTCAGTTAAATTAAGTCACCGAAAATGCATTCAGCTAAATTAAGTCACGAAAAATGCACTCAGCTAAATTAAATCACCAAAAGTACACCCAGATAAATTAAGCACAAAAAATTCACTCAGCTAAATTAAGATAAGAAGTAAAAACAGTTTATAAAGCATACACACATAGCAAAAGATAAAGTATTATTATTAATAAAGTATGCCAACTTTCAACTCACAACATCTTAAGTTCTAAGCTAAAACATTCCACTTTTAGTTTAAAAATAAATAGGACAAAAATACTATTACTGGTTGGTGTAATTTCAGCTTGCAATTATCAGTTTTAATTAATTGTTTATCTAATTACATAGTATCTGAAATTTATCTTAATAAATACATGAAAACTTTTATTATGTTTTCAATATTTACATCTATAATATTTTGACAATTTTTCATTAGATATATGTAAATGTGTATGTTATAAATAAAACAGCATCAAAAGCTTATTGCAGGGCAAAAATCATTTCGGCAGTTTTCCACTGAGAATCATTAAAGAAAAAACATTATTCCCATTCATTATTTTCATTCATTATTACATAATTAAATAACTATCTAGATGAATTTGGGCAGAATATATGGTAAAAATTATGATAGCTTGGAAAATTTTAATTATATAAAAATATTTCCAAATCCTATATGGTTTAAAGTGATTGGCATAACATACAAATGCTTAGCCATCACACATTACAACCTGTCATTTATATATAAATAAAAAAGGTAAGATGTTATTCATTACTAATACCACAATGATATCTTTGTGAGTGATAAACAAATTAGAAGCCCTTTGATCACAGCTCCAGTACTTATCGAAAATCAATGGCACCACTCATATTATAAATCAATCAGTAAAACAAAATTTGCCATATTCTAAACTGAAAGTATTTTATGTTTTTATTTAGTACAACAATAAATAAGAAACAAACTTCTAAAACAAACTTGTATGGTTTTAGTTATACATATGTTACAATGCTATAATGTAAAGATGATGCTGAAAATAAGTTAAAAATATATTAACAATTTCCATTTTAATTATTGATGTGAAACTTGGTAGCTTAAAATATTAAAATATGTACTTTTCTATTTATTTATTATATGATCAAATCCTTGAGAAGTCAAACTATGTTTTATTATCAAAGAAGTAGTCAGATCATAGAGAGTTCTTTTTATTTCTTTCACTCTTCTCACTCTAAGATTTAGAAACTTGAGCTTGAGATAATCACTTTTACCATAAAACAGCTGTTTTTAAGCTAATATATTCAAAGGAATGTTAAAATTCAATGAGTGATGGTGCATACTTCAGACATGATTTTTAAATATAAAATTTATTATAAAATATTATTCAAATTAATTAAAGTACTCTTTTTTTTTTTAATCGTAGAAAAATAAAATTTTTGTACTGAGTTTGATCTATCATTTCTGGTGCTTGAACATCAAATGATCGCCCAAACAATAAATTGTTATTTTTATTTAACATATAATAATCAATTCATATAAGTTTGAAAACAGTACTTCTTTTTTCTTCTCAAAACATCACCTAAACAACTATAAAACATAGAAAAGTCACTAATTAAGCTCAATTTATAAAATGAAGACTTTTACATACTTAAATTCATAGAGTGTAAAAATAACTATTCTTTCACCTGTTTCAAAAATTATATTACTTTAATATAGCTCAAGTCATATATCTGTTCTGATTTATCATAAGATGATGTTTGTGAATATATAAGTTGTATTAACAGATAAAAAGCACTGATAACTAGTAATAATTGTTGATTAATCATCTGTTTGTAATCAATTGCCTAATTTTTTTAACTATCTTCAGACAATGAATTTATATAGACTTTAATTTCAATCTCCTTTTGTGACTGTTTTAACATACCTTTGTGACCTTGATAATATCTGGAAGATTCAGCAAATAGATTTTCAATCAGAGAATTTATACTAGCAATTTTTTTTCAGCTGCAAGTTTTTGCTTTCTTACATTTTTTATATATCTATGCTATAGATACTTCCTAAATATTGTTTTTTTAAAGACATAATGAAAACTTAATAATCAAATCCAGTAATAAAAAAAGATTTTTATATAGATTAATTTTAAAGGTTTTCTTCCAGGAAATCAAAAAGTCCTGCTGTTTTTAGAAGCATCTTCAGTTCATTAAAATTCAAAAAAATAGATTCTAATATATGTTTAAATAGAAGAAAAGTAAAACCATAAATATTTTTATATAATCTGTAAAATTTATTACTGAATATTCATTCTCAGTAATATTATAAGTTGCTGCCAAGTCAACATCAATTCTTGGTGATTTTATGAATGGCACCTCTTTTAAAAAAAATTCATTATAGTGTAAGTACACAGAAATAGTTTTTGATAAGTCAAAAGCAGCTCCCTACTCTAATGCAATCTATTTCCAGATTCTAGAACATTAAAAATTACTCTCCATAGATTGCTTGCTAACATTTGCCTTTATCAGTGACAGTTGGACCTCAAAGCTGAAAGTAAGGCACTTGTACATCTCTCAACTCCCTTTAACACTATTTTATTATTCAAGCTTAAAGTCTATGCTTTAAAATATCTTAAGAGTTTGAACCCAAGTTAATCCTCTTGAACATAATTGCATTACTTCCAGTTTTGAATAACAAATCTCATTGATAAAGACAAAAATCACAAAGTTGTCTATGGATATAAATGCACTATCATGTGATAATCACCGTTACTCAACTATGATGACATTAGAGTAGATGGCAGCCCTTACTTCAACATGCATTTATATAAAATAAAGAATTCAGAGATTTTTTATTACTAAGATTAATTTATAAATGCTTTGGGGGGTGAGGTGAGAGTATTACTAAAATGATGTTTTGCTGTTACATCATAATGATCAACTGACACTGACATAATCCTGTATTTTTACATCATATCATAAATATTAATACAAAAGGCAAATAGAAAAGTTAAAGTAAACTGTGGGTCAGTATTCCATAGAATATAATGTGTTGAAGTCCACATCATATTAGAGTCAAATTTTATTTTGTCAACTCTGGGATTTTTTCTTTCGAACTAATATTTATCTAAATACTCATTTAATCAGAACATATGAATGCCTAGTTGAACTGGCTAATTGAAAAAAATGCCTGTCCGTGATTTGGCATTAATCCCTAAAATGAATCTGGATCTTAAAGTGAATCTTACATTATGGGTATGATAAATGGATGTTTTAATAATTTTGGCATCTGATCCTCTTAAAAATGAAGAAAGCAAGGCAAATGGCAGCTCAGGTTGGCCAAACTGGTATGTAATTATCTATGAGATCATTTCAAGCTAAAGAAAAACAACTTTCCAAAGCCATAACTGATTCCAAGAAATATTAATTTCTATAAATTCAAAGCTTGAAATGCTATATAATAAAACCACATTTATGAAATGTTATGAGAATATGGAAAAACATATTGCTAAAATTAGCTACTCTATCAAAAAAAAAAAAAAACTGTAACTAGATAAAGAAAAAAAAATATATGACTATAATACCAAATATGTATCAATGAACATAAGTGCAATTTGTAAAACACAAAAATACTGTGCAGAAAAAATAAGAAAAAACTGCTCACATAATGAGAAATAGCCTCAAAAGTTAAATTACTGTTGATAATTCCCTATAATTAGAAATTCCTAAATGGAGGAAGATATCAGGATAACTCTTATAAATAAGTATTACATAAAATTTATATTTTACTACTCAACAAATTTTGGAATTATCAATTTAATTCCACATTATTTAGCACTTGTTGAGCCAGAAAATGCTTGAAAAGAGAGAAATATAATACCAAATTGAATGTTCTGTTTTTTTATTAGCTTGTTTGTTATTATTAATAGCTGAATATATTTGGAAAGTTATAAATAAAATTTGAATTTTTCTAAAGCCATTTAACAATTCCACTAATGAAAATAATCCAATATATATCAACATTTTTGTAATATATAAATATAACACTGGATTTAAATCTACAATTTTCATTATATCAAAAATAAAAAAGTAAAAGTGATGGGCAGCTTAGAACATTGCCATCCTGAGTAGCAATTAAACTAGAACTCAGGATGGCAGCCAAGCTGTAAGCTCTATATGGCTTTAAAATTAGAGTTAATTACATACAGACATTTATATATCCAGCATACTGAAGCATATTCTCGAGGTTATAGCCTCAGTAAATATTATTTAAAGACTTTATAAATTATTTTGCAAGTGCTTTCTGTATATGTAAACAAAATTAAAAGAGCAAAAAATGTTTATATAAATAAACGCATTTTTAGTATAGAATAAATATAATAAAAAAAAGCCAATTTAAAAAGATTTCCTTGTTGTGTAAGCAATATATATATATACTGATTGCATTATTAATGATAAAAATTATAAAATTAAAAATAAAAATGAAAATAAAAAAATTATATATCAGTATAAAGATATTGCTATCATCAATAGTTTAGCAAAACTAAATAAAAAAACACAATAATAATTTAAACTGTCAATTTGTTTATAAAAAATATAAATATAAAAAGTCTACATAAAACTTTTAATTATTTATATTAAAAGTAATTAATAATTCTTTTTATAGCATGTAAACAATGAAAGTAATGATGAAAATAATGGTAATAATGTAAAACAATATGAAAGGAATTTATATGATAACATGCCAAGAATGTACAGATTTACAAATTAAAATAATTATTTAGGAAAAACTAAGATTACACTAAAAATTATATTATACTAACATTACAATTACAAACTTTCAGCAATTTACAAATATAAAATTAATGTTAACACAATTTTTTTTTTTATTAAAATGTAAGACTTTGTTAATAATTATAGAGATAGAATTGTAATGAAAACATGCATTAGAAAGTTAAAATCAGTTTTAAATGATCAAAAAAAAAAAGAATTTTTCTTTGCTTTAAATTGATTAAGCTAATTTAAAAATTTATATTTTAAATTTATTTAGTTTCATAGTTTACTATATGGGGAAATTATTTATAAAATTAATATTTGTTATATTTGAATTTTCAAATATTTTACTGATAAATTTACTAAAATCAAAAACTTACTTTTGCATAACTATATGTAAATTAATTAATTAATAAATAATTTTGAGTTTTAACTTTTTAGTTTTAATCTTAACTTATGTAACTGTTGATAGGTGTTACTGCAATTTGTTTTTAACTCAAATATAAAGGTTATTTTGCATGTTGACATTGTTATTTTAAAATTGTATTTTTAAAGGCAATTTGTACATCTATGACTTTGTATTTATGCAAATATATATTTGGTTTTTGAATTAATTATTTCCATGAATTGTTATTATAATAAAGAATAGAAATGAAATTATATCCATGTAAGCAAAGATAACTTTTATTTTTTGATATTGCCAAGAAACTATCAAGTAATACAAAATAATCATCCCTGAGACTAAACAAGTTTTCTCATTAATTTAAAATAGCTCTTTTAATTTAACAAAAAACTTCAACAAAAGAGATATTATAGATTAATAAGAAAATTTTAGCTTCAGGGATTGGCAGTTAGTAATTGATAATTTCTTGGAAACATCAATGGTTAAAGATTATTTGTATTTACATTGATGTTATCTCCTTATTTCTATTTTTTATTATATATTTTGATTTATTTATATAACTATTGTTTATCATCTTCATTTCCAATTTCTTCAATTTTTCTTTATATTTTTATTTGTAATTAATTATCAGGATAATGAATGGAGTTTGAATAAAGCATAAACTAATTGTTTTATGAATAAAGTTTTACCATTAATAATGATTAGTTGTTATAATAGTTCATGATTATACTATACATGTGTGTGAAAGAACTTATATAGACATGTATATTAAAAAGACCTGATATAAAGCATCCACTGCTATTATATCAATGACCTACATTTAAAACCTGTTCAAATTAAACTGATTTTTTTTATATTGTAACAGAATTAATGGTATTTTTTTTATTAAAGAAGAAAAAAAATGTGTCCAAGAATAGATAAGCATTAAGCATACATATATATCCAATTTAAAACCACACTAACCAAATAATAATTAATTAACCAAAAACTAATGATTATTTTTTTAAATTTCCTAAACTATATCTCACATTTTTTCTTCTTTAGCTGTTTAATGGTTTTTTTAAATCTCTATATTTTTTTAATAATATAAAAAGAAATAATATTACATTTATCTTTTATTAATTCAATAGTTAATTTTTTATCAAATATTCTTTTTTTTTCTTCCTTAAAACAAAATAAAAGCCCAAGCTTCAAATCTTACATACTTAATTATTTTAGGGAATCAACATTTATGACTATGAAGAATCTATTAGAAAAAAGAGACATACTTTTGCTTTTTGGTGAAAAAAGAGATTTCATAAATTTGTCAATTTCAAATACATTGCTAATTAGAATGGACTAAAAAGAAATTTTATTATCATGCAGAAAAGGAACCTAACATGATTTTTATTCTCAAAAATGTATGCCTATAAAAATTAATATAAGAGAAATGGATATCATTCTAAAACGCAAATATACTAAATGTACTAAAAGGAAGTCTATACAAATAGCAGATAAGTACACACTTAAATAATAAAATCTACTATAACCATTTTTAAAGAAAATGAGCAATGCCAATTTATTGTTATCTTTATTTAAAAGGAAATATATATTGACCTTTAATGCTTAAAAGAAAATATTCACACACTTTATACCAGTCTTATTTAAACTAAAAATGATGCATTGGAATATACAAGAAATAAATAAAACTACTAGAAACATAAAAAAATTTCCAGTAGCATATTTAAAAGAAAAAAAACAGTCTAAAAATTACAGTAATTAAAGCTGTGAAAGTAATTTTTGTGGAATAGATTTTTCCACTGAGTGTTACATTTGTTAACTGACAAATAAGCATCCTAAAAACTGTAGGATTATTTTTAAATAAGAAAGAAAATTTACCATCTTTATTTATCCCTTTCTAAAATAATTTTTCAATTTAATGTTATGATTACATTATTATAGTAAATAATAATGCAGTATATTATGAAAAATATTGATTTTTTTATTATTATTTGTAAAAAGGAAACCTCCAGTGCAAGAATTTAATGTTGGAATTGCTGAATATGAAATCCTGGTAGTAATTTAATTAATGTTTCTTTAGACTAATGACTTATATATGTGCATAAGCTATAGGTACATTTACTTTATTTATGCTAGGGAGAAATAAAATAAATTTTACTAGATTATAATAGTTTTGTTATGCAAAATTTAAATAATGTTGTAATATAAGCTCCATTCTTGGAAATGACAGTATTTATATTATTTGTCATTTTTCTCAATCAATTGAATTAATTTTTCATTAATTTTTTTTATTGAATCCAAATAATTGATTTTATATCCAAATTGTTCTTCATCTCCGATAATAGCTGGTCTTGTTATTACCTGAATATATTAAGAAGTTAACTAGGGAAGACTTATGATGATTATTATTTATGTAATTTTATGTATTGACATTGGGAAGAAGTAACATAATAAATATTATTTACATGGGCTAAAATCAAATAACTTTACAAATGAAAATGTAATGGCAGCAAACTGCTAAGATTTATAATATCAATATTCCATTCATTAAGTGTAGAAATGGATTTATAGTTAGTAGTCAAATATGTCTTATTTGATAGAAATATGAATGCCCTGATCCTAGAAGAATCTGTGTCAAATACCTATCTAAGGAAGCAGTCTCTTTTTTTTTAATTTTATTCGTCACACACACTCTGAAGATAGTTCACTTATATGTTTGGTACTATAAATTATGATACTGTTTACTAACTACGAATTTAGTTTAATCATATATAACTAGGGTCATTTGTCTTCCTATTTAGATCAAGGATATCAATTATATGGAATATTGCTTTATCTAATGTTGTTTTAATAGACTGTATAAGAATTCATGATCAGTATATTTGAAAAAATTTTCTTTAGTAATTGTGTTAAGATATAACTTAAAAAAAAAAAAAATCATTTAGCCAATGATTCTATTACATCTTGATTTATCACTTTTCTTGAAGTTCACCATTTTTTTTTATAAATTTACCATAGCAATAATTTGTTTTTTTAAGTAACTCAGTTAAACATCTAACATTCGATGACGATGTAAATTGATATCTAGTATTTAAAAAAAAAAAGCTTCATCTATTACAGCCTGACAATTGATTCTTAAAAGAAGTGGCTAATGCCTTTTTCTTCGTTACTCTTCCATGATTATATTTTGGAGAAGCTTTGTCCTGAGGAGGAGAGCAATACATTTAATTAAAGCTTATTTTTATTTATATATATAAATCCATGTGTACACATATATAAAAATCATAGATAGAATCAATTATAAAAAATAAAAAACTCAATGCAAGAAAAATAAATTAGTATTTAAAAAAAAAAATCCCAACATTCCCCTCTGCGTCTTGGGGTTAAAGATGATCTAATGCCTACACTGAAGCTGTTTTGCATTAAATTAAACAAATTGCTCACTCACTTTGAACTTGGCGCCTGGACATTTTTATATGATCTCACAACTTGCTAAAATCTTATTTTAATGAATTCTTTGAAAAGACCAATAATTTATAAGCTCCATTTATTTCTTGTAGCTTTAAGTGAGAGCACATGGAAAATAAAAGATCAATCTTTGTGACGGCTGACATTAAAATTCATATCTGGATTTTAATAAAAATTAAATTTTTTCAAACTCTACAGAACCCAAATTATATATGCTTTTAGCGTTAAGATTATGTACACACACACATTAAATTTTGACAGATAGTTTAATATTAATTTATTTCGTTATAATTATAATCTTTTTTGTAATTTCAAAAGGTCACACTATAACTGAACTTATTTACATTGCAAAATCTTCATGGCAATTCGTAATGTTACAGAATATTTACTTGGTCCCATAAATGTGTGGCTAAACAAGATATTAGATGAGATCTTTTAAGTTAATTTAATTAAAATTACAAATAAATAAAACTTTAAAGATAGAACTGTCCAAGAAATCATCTGAATTATTGTAGATATTATTATAAAATTATGAAGCTAAAGCTTATCTCGCTGGAGAAAAAATACGATTAATGTCATTCTAACTTTCCTCCTCTAACCATTGTTGCCACATTTCGAAGTTTTTTTGCATCTTTATGGACACTGGCTATAATTTTATGTATAGAACCACTAGTAATATACTAGCTGATTACTACAAATGTACCCAATTGCTGTCATGATTTGCTTTTCTGGAGTACTAACAAATCTGAATTCTTAATTCTATTAGATTAGTTAGCATTAAACATTGAGTATTAAATTCTTTATTTGTTTTATCCTTGTATATCTCATATTGGGTTTAAACCTAATTTTTTACTGAAACATATTTCTACATCAATTATATATGTGTGTATGTCTATAAGTATAGATGAAATACCATACTAAAAAATGTATTATTCATATATTATTTTTATTATAATTAAATTTGCTTCTGTTTGATGATTTAAATTAGGCTTATATAAGTAGCTAAATTATTCATCAAACAGTGTTTAAAGTGTTCAGCATGCTGTCTATTATGAAAGCCAAATACTATTCAGGTAAAAAATGGAACTCCATTTTCAATTCTTATTATAGATCTTAAATAATTTCAAATTAGACATGTTTCACTTTTGAATTTGCAAATCAATTAACATATTAATAAAACTCTACTCTAACGAACTCAAATTAAATTTTTACAATGCAAAAATAATTTCTATACATTTTAATAAATTCATAATAAACCAACATGTTATCACTAAACTGAGAATTATATAATTAGATTATTCATCGAGCAATGTTTAAAATAATCACTATGCCAGCTATTACTAAGGTAGCATTATATTCAGCTGTGCTTATTATCATTGTCTATTTAAAATCTTAGAAATGGATAAAAATTGGAGTGCCATTATTTATCTTAATGTAATTTGATCTTGATAATAGAAAGAATACTAAACATTTAGTGATAGCAGATTTGATTTATATATATAGTACTATTAAATTAACTTACTACAATAGAAATATCACATTTCAAAAATATTATATTTAAAATGTAAATGTATTCCTATACCAGCCATAACTATTCTTATTTCAGATAATTTACTGTAAACTAGATTTATCAAAAACTTTAAAATTCTTTATCAAAAACATTGCATTGTGTGTTAGTGTTCATGTGCAAAAGATGATGCATGCAATACTTGAAAAAAGCACTATGTATATTTATTTAAAAAACAATGAATACATTAATCATATTTAATAAATTACAATCACAAAATTTATAATGTCTATAAAATAATTTATCAAATAAACTATTTTCTAAATTAAATTAATATTTTAAGTAAAGAAAGCATAACAACCGACAATCGTTTGATATCATGCATTCATAAAAATACTTTTTCTGTTCTTCTTTGTATTTCTTTACAAACTTGACTAATAATTTCACCTCCTGAGCATCTTCATTTCTATTAGAATTTTTGGTACTTGAGTATTAAAGCTGCAACACAGAGCATGTATTAGATCTACTGTGCCTGTTCACATTCGTATCAATCTGCTGATAACTGGATCCTACAGTTATCAGGAGGTTGATATGAATGTCAACAGATGTACTATATCTAATACATGTTCCATGTTGCAGGACTAAAAGTAAAAACAATAGTAACACTTACAACATTAACAAAAAATAAGAACAACATTTAAAATAAATGTGACTGACATTTAAAATAAAATTTCAACATTAACAAGTTTCCAAAAAATAAATCAAAATGCAATGTTCACAAATATGTATGACTTTCAACATTAACCCAAAAAAAATGTGACTTGAAAAAACTAATAACTTTTAAGAATGAGATTTAAAATAAAAAATAAAATGTGATATTACAATAATGACACCATTAATCAAAAAAATAATGAAAATATATACCAGACAAACAGTAAATGATTTTGATTTTTAAGTAATTTGGATAAAAATACATTAACTGTATTCCTACAACACTTACCATGTAATATATAACAAGAATTTACATGTAAAAACCAAATTTTTTGCAGAAAGTATTACCACAGAAAATGGAGATCTGCAGTAAAAATTTTCACTCTGAAATCCACATGATTGCAAAGTATGCTGGGATTTTCATAAAACTGCTAATAAATGTTTTTTTTTAAAAAAAAAAGAAATTAAACCAAAACTACAAAAAAAAACACATTAATTAAACTTTTATTACATTTTTATATAAAACATTCATCTGTTTCCCTACATAAGCAACCAAACATTCACGTCCCCTTGCAAATGCCAATTTTAGTGTTGCAACTTTGGACATTAATGAAAAATTTGACAAATAACTGCAAATGTTGAAGTATTACAAACGTTGAAAAAAAAATATTGATAAAAAAAACATTTTCACGTATACTCACAGGAATTATTTTCTTTTAATTTGATGTCATTGTGACATTATACATTTATTGTGGGTGTGAAAAGGCCTTGTATCTCCTCTACATTGCAGCTTTAGAACTCAAGTACCAATTTTTTTTTTACACTCAATTTAAAAAAAAAAAAAGGAAGTACAGAGTTTGAAAATCACAGACCACATCCAAATTTATGAAAAGTCTCAATTCATATGTGACACTCATCTTTTTCTGTATCAAAAAGATTTTAGTTAACTTGTCCTGGATTATATTTTGTCTCCAACTTTTCTTCTTTATTATGAGTCTTCTTTCTGCTGTATTCAATTCAGTTCTTAGTTTATCTGATGCTAACACTTTACATTGGAACTTCTAAAAAAATGTCTTCTTTCTATTTTTTGTTTAATTAAAATCTCTTTAGCTCCTTTAATAAATGCATTCTTTCAAAACATTATTATTGTGGCAGCAAATAATAATAATATAAATTCCATTTTTTCAAACTTATTTCCAAAAAAAACATTAAATCTATTATTTCAAATTTAATTTTTAACTCTACAATTCTTAAATCTTCCAATTATTTACGGTAATGTTATCTTAATACATTCTTCTATTATTATAAACTTTTATTGAAGAAAAAAAATATTTCTCTCCCTTTTAGAAAAAAGTGTAATCTTCCATTGAAGATGATTTCATACTGAAATAGATCATATTAATTTGCTTTTATCAAAAAAAAAACACTATTCGAAATAAAAATGGTCAGCTGTTTTCTAAATTTAACACTTTTCATCTTTGTTCAGTTGCTGATCTCTTTTATTCACACTGTCTCTGTTCATTGAAACATTGTTTATTGATTCTTTCAACATTTTATCTAGATTCTGTTTATTTGCCTTTACAATGAATGTTATGTAATTATTGATTTTGTAATTTATTTACTTTCTTATAATAGTCATGCTTTAAAACAATGGTAATAATTTTTTGTTATGTAGACTGAGTTGTTTTGAACTTTTATGCTTACCCAGGTTATTAATAATGTAGCAAAACTCTCTACACATCAGTGCCACCAAGTGAAAGCCCCAGTATTCAATGGATGCAAGAAGGCTTGTGCATAAAATTCCTAACTAGTTGCATACTCATCTTGTCACAAGCTAAAAACTAGTCTGGAGATGTTGGATGAGAAGACACTATATAGTGATTTTGTGCACAAAACTTTTCACATTTGTTGATTACTGGAGCTTGCACTTGGTGGTATTACTATATGGAGAATTTGCTGCTGTTTGTGATACATGGTGTAGCAGTCAGACAGTTAATCATGGATGGATAATAAGCAGATTTGAGATGAGAAATCTCAATCTTTGAATATATCATTTAAAATAAACATCATTCATTGTTCAAGTTATAGTATTGATGTGACTATCAATTCATTTAAAAGTTAATAATCAAAAAGAAAAATATAAAAAATTATTATTGTCTTTGATTCTAGAAGAATTTTGAATAATAATATATCAGTATATCCAACACAAATAAGTTAAAAATAAAGAATAAAATAATACCTGATCCAAACTTACAATACTTTTATAGTAATATATATTAAGGCTACAACCTTAAAACTATGCGCTAAAAAAATGACAGTAGGGACCTCTGCAAATCTTTAACACAAGATTTATTTAAAAGACAGAAAAATCTTGTGTTAAAGATTTGCAGAGGTCCCTACTGTCGTTTTTTCAGCGCAAAGTTTTAAGGTTGTAGCCTTAATATATATTGCTTTAAAGTAACAAGTATGCACTTTATAAATATAATTATTACAACTTTATATAATACTTTTATGTAACAAATAATTTATTTTATTGCAATTCACCACATAGATACAAACATTTATTAATTACTCAAATTTACATTAGGTAATGGAAATGGAGTTCGAGAAATAGATTTGTTATATAAGTTTATTTTTTTTTAATATGTCAAAATATCAGCCAGGAAGCGAACCCTGGAACAATTGCTTGTAAGGCATCTGTTCTAACCATTCAGCCACCAATGCTTGATATAAGTTAAATTATTTTGATAATATTGTGATAAGATTTAATGCATCATTATAATTGTATACGGTTGTAAAAAAAATAATAAGAAAAAATAGGGAAATGATCAGTGAAATAGATAGAATCTATCAAATAGCAACATATTGTCTGAAAAACCAAGCAGGTGATAGATTATTCAGATAAAAAAACTACCACTTATACTATTGTCAGAAGTTAAAATCAGTTTGCCATCATCTAATAATAATAATAAAATTTCATCTCATGCAAGCTTATTATACCAATTAGTTAAAAGCTCTTATAAAATATTTAGCATATACTTTACGAAAATAAATTATCAGACTTTTAAAGTAATGAAAAATTCATCAGCCCATGCATGAAATTTTCAATTAAAACTATACAGGGTCTAAAATATCTATGAGTATTGAAGGTATTTTAAGAGTACCACCAATAATTATTGGCATGGAAATATTATTAAGCTACCATCAACTTTCTCTTTTAAAATGTTTAAAAAGCTTGTCTTTATGGTTTAATACTATACCTCCAAAACTTTTTTCAACAATGTTGCAAGAATTATTTTGTGGATTAAAATGGGAAGCTAAAAAAGTAAAAGTAAATGGAGATTATTTAAGTCATTCAGATTTTGCAGATAATGTAGTTATTTTTGCAAATAATGCTTCAGAAAATGTTGCAAGAGTTATCAGATGAAAGTGTGACTGGTAAATGTTAAAAAGACTAAAGTAATGTTTAATGGATTTTTTTCAAAAGATGAAAATAATATTGATTATGATGAGTTAGAAAAAGTTAACAACTACAAATACCTTGGTCAGATTACTACTACAGATGGAAACATAATGAATGAAATTAATCATAGAATTAAACTTGTTTAGAGTGCTTTTGGTAGAAATAACTTAATATTAAAAGAAAACATGCCTATACATTTGAAAAGGTTTTTAATAAATGTGTTGGATCTAAGACTTGAACACTTAGTAGAATATAGAGATTTCAGACTACTCTAAGAAGTATGGAGAGAGCACAAGATTGAAAATGCAATACATGGATAAGACAATAAACAAGTATTGCTGACATTATTGAACGAAATAAAAGACTGAAGTGGAATTGGGCTAGACATATTACTAGAAGAAATGATAATAGATGGACAATTGAAATCTTAAACTGGATTTCAAGAGATTGTAAAGACCCAGAAAGAGACCACATGGGAAATGAATGGATAAAGTAAGAATGTTTGTGGGGATGGTGTGAAAAAGAGGCTAGAGATCAGAGAAGATGGATTGAACTTGGAGAAACCTTCATCCTGCAGTGGATTGATAATGGTTGATGATCATGATGGTGACATTTCTTTTAAGCATATGGATTTTTAGACAGTTGCCTATTAACAAAATATCAAAAAAGAAAGAAGTAAAGATTTTAACCAGAATATACATTCAATATAGCTTTATTAAGTCTTTCAGTTGTGCTACTACAGCTATTGATTTGACAGCCATTAAATATATAGTTTATTATTTATGTTCATCCACATCTATATAGGCCAGTAAATATTAAATCCCATTAATGAAGAAGATGAGTTCAGTGACTATAGATTATATTAAATCTATTGATGAGACTTCAATAATGTTTAGAAATATCATATTCTGCTAGTTTTTACTATTGGATTTGAAAAAAGAATTGAAACATTACAAGATGTCAATTTTTATGGAAAAATTATTTGTTTGTAGATTTTGAATGAGAGGATTTTGATTTGAGATGAGTCTAAGATGAAACCATATTCTAAATTTTTGGCCAATCTATTTTATTAAATAGCATTTTAAACATTTTCTGAGAGGCATCTTCTGTTTTGATATCTTGTGGCATAATATCATTAATATTTATCAGGATAATATTTAAATAAGTTCTAGAAATTTAGTATAGATATTTTTTCTTCAAAGAGAGACAAAGTACTTGCTAATAGAATGTGATAGTGCTAAGGAAGCTGTTCATACAATGCTTGCATCATAACCCCAACTAATGCCAACTAGCTTTCCAAGGAGGATATTTTTTGAAATATCTAATCTTAATCAAATAATAAAAATATTAAAACTATAATCCAAAATTATTACTAGAAGACATAGAACAGTATTATGTTTCAATCTATTGTTGTAATAAGTTATATTCAGATTATAAAAAGTTTGTTTGCTGTTTAGATGAAAAGATGTTTTTCTTCTGGATTAGAAATATTTTCAAAATTTTGTATTATTATTAAAATTTTTTTGCTATTTCTGTATTTTTTTGTGTATATGAAGTCATTCATTTTGTATGAGGAAGACAACTGAAGAATATACTAAAAAACAGATAGAAAGAACTGAGCTTAGTTTGATCATTAAATATATATTGACATTTTTTATAATGGAAAAACCTTCTCACAATTAAGGTGCTCTGATTTAATGATATTCCTGGGTTTCTATATTAAAATAATTTTAATTATAAAAAGAAATGTTTAAAGGAGTAACAGATCTCTTCTGAACTAACTGATCTAGCTAGCTGATCTAACAGAGATCTATTGATCTCATGCTCTCTATAGAATATAAACATTACTTATATATATATTTGTGATATTAAACATCACTTTAACATTATTTGAAATATCTTAAACTTGTGAGTAATGATGTTTTGCCATCACTCCAGGTTCACTCCATCTTTCCATTCCAGATCCCCATTCCATTACAATATATATATAATTTAAATATATTTTTTTAGTTTATCCAAAATATATTTACTTAATATATACTATTATATATATATTTAATATACATTCTTAATACTTTTAGTATGTTATATTATATTTGTTTTATATTTATCCAGTCAATTAATTTACGTTATAGGGAATTATATTTTAACTTTGATGACATTATTAATTTATGTATTTTTAAATTATAATATATATATATTAATTTTAAATTTTATCAGAATCACAATTTGTATATTAGATAAATGGTTTAATCATAGCTTAAATTAAGTGAATTTAAATAATTAATTTATTGTTTAATAAATATATTGATTTACTTTACAAAATTAAATTCTAAATTTAATTTATAAACGTTAGAAAAAACTTAATTTCCATTAAATCTACTTTATTATTATTATTTTGATTATAAGACAAAGATTGCAGATAAAAAATATTTTTTCAGTACAATATATTAACTAACATTTAATAACATATTTTCCAAATCAGATCTTTAAAAATGTTTTAATTAAATATTTGATAACTTTTTGCGTAGTTCATTCCATCTAAATTAAAATTGCATTTAAATCGTATTTTTTGAAATTATTCAACTTGAATAATACAAAATAAAATCATTTCTTCATTCTATTTCTTCAATAGGTTGATAAGATATTGGTTTTATGAGAATACATTAATTACTATGTCATCTGTATTTGAATCATATGCAATCTAATTTTATTCATACAATTTTTATCTTCCTCTATTTTAAGTGCTTCATATAGTAAAATCAATAAAATGTTTAACATTTTAACCTATTCAAGTATTCTGGCACATATATATAACAGAACTTTCCACTATCTAAAGTTATATAAAGATATTTACAAAAATCTATCAAGCCATAAGTAAATAAGAGAATACTGAAAGTATTTTCTCACTAAATAATTAACTTCATAATTTTATTCATCTCCACATTAGGTTTACCAATAGTTTGTAACAAGTTAATTTTTTTCAGGATTTTAATGTAGTTCTGATTTTCAATATTCAGAACTGTTTCATTAACTGATTTTTTTTTCTATCAAAAAATATATTTTTAAACAGTAGAAAGTTAACAATCTTATAAATAATAACTATGATTTCAGGATATCAACAAGCATAGAGATCACTTGGCTGTTAATCATTTAACTTTTTTTTATGATAAATCTAACAATAAAATCTAATTGCTCTTTGCAATGTCACATGATAAACTTGAGGACTAAAAATCTTTGAAATGAAGCTTCACATATCACATTGGTGTCCATTACAGATCAATGATAATTTGATTAGAACAATGAGTGAAGTACAATTAATTTATTACTAACATTTCACTAGAATAAACTTTTTAATTTTTTGCTTACTGACTTTTTTACAGCTTCTAAAATCTATTTCTATATCATTAACATATAGACTACCAATGCATTCTTTATAATTTTCTTTAGTATCATAATGCTATAAATCAGATGACCCACATTCTGACATTCTTTTTAATCTAAACAAGTTTATAAAAAGATCTTTAAAATGTTTATAATGGCAGATTTTACTGTTCTATTTAATTTTTTATACATTAATGCATATACCTTTAAAAATTATAATAAATACAAAATGGTATATATATACAAACTCATTTTAAAAGTACAAATTAAAAATATATAATAATTATTAAATACTTGTAAAATAATACTTCTAGTTGATGTGAGCGCTATGTTTTTAATTTGTCTTTTTCAATTTGTTCATCAGTCCTACTTATGTGTGATTTTTGTTTTTGCTAAGCAAATAGGAACTGAAAACTTTAATACTAATTTTTTTAAATACATTTTTATTTATAAGTTTCTATTTGTGTAAATGTTATTTTAAAAATTACTATAAATCTTATCTCCAAAAAGTGTAAGGGAAAAAACATAAGTAATTGTTAAATGTGTATTTTAATTAACCACTATTGAAGAAAACAATGAAGAAATGAATATTAAATAAGATAATCTTTACCACAAAGAGTGAAAAAAATATCAGTAATTTATTAATATTACTACTGCTCCTGTCACCACCACTGCTGCTGTGACAGCTGCTACTGCTACTACTATTATTGATTATAATAATTCTATATTAATATAAAAATAAATATTTAATATAATATCCATAGAATATACTGTGAATGCAGTCTAATAAATAATTAAATTAATAATTACTCATACTTAATATATATGTTTAATAAAGTGAAAAACGAAAGTAATTATCAAATTTTAACTTTTTAGATTATAAAGATACAATATTGATATAAAGATGTTTATCATATAACATATTATAAAGATATGTATACAATAATATTAAAATTAATAGTTAATGTTTAACTTCAAATGTGAATAAAGTTTTTAATTATGCATGCTTTATTGATATGGTGTTATATAATGAAATGTAAAATATGTATTGTTGAATGATATCATTATGCATATTTTACTGCAATAAAATCATTAGTCTAGCAAGGCTGGATGTTGGATTATCAGAATTTAAATCTATATTTTGTATTTCTGACATTTTGCTAAAAAAAAAAAAAATACAATTTATATTTTTTTTTTCTTGTCATCTACATTATAAATATCTCCTACCATAATGGTTACCCATCTTTCTGCCATGTCCAAGGGTTGAATCTGGACCAAAAGAACTTTGAGACTGTTTTCAAGTTACAGCAAATTTATAACTTTTTTTTTATATAGTCAGCCAATAGCATATCTAGTATTAGTTGGTAAATATATATCCAACTATTATTATCAGAGAGTAAAAGTCCCAAGTTAATCTTAATTAGTAAATGAGTGTTGTTGTGCATTGGTTGTAAAAACATCAAAAAAATATGATTGTATCATAATGTAACCATCATCATACTAATGAAAGAAAAGTCATATTTATTTTTGCTTTAGTCAAATTTTTCAAAAATAATCCATAAGATGCAAAAAATAAATAACTGATAAATGAAATTTTTAAATGCAAGAAAGAATACATACAAAAGAAAACTTTTTCCCACAGCATATATGATTTAAAATTTCTAGAAAACAAAATGTTAATAATAGTGGCTTCTGATTTAATAGAAGCAAAATAAAATTTTAATTTATAAAATTTTGTAATACTTGCACAAATATAAAAGAAGCTTCATATGTGTTTTCCTGAAGGTTTCTGATGATGGTGTTTTAGATGTATTTTTATATTGGACTATTTCCATCATCTAATATGAGTATTGAATGGTCTTTAAAAAAATTTAACTCTATTTAAATATTCCAAATACATTCAACTGTTAGTAGTAACATATCAACAGGTTAGTATATATGCACAGTGTTTCAAGAGATATTATTCTCCCCTCTTCTTCAGATGTTGCTGGGCTGACCAGTGACGATACTTGCATGGGATTCAAACTTGGACCCTTAAATTCTTGAGTATTGAATTTTAAGGTAATGCTCTAACCAACTGAGCCATCCTGTCAAAGGCAGCAGTTAGTAGAAATTTCATATACTTAATCTATAAGGTTCCTCTTGATTTCTTCACTTTTTCCTAAGAGTAAAATTGATTAATAGTTTCCATACATTATGTGCCAGTGAATATATGTTCAATTGGGAAAACATAAAAATACTGGATAGAGAAGAAAAGGTACAAAGAAGAAAATTTAAAGAAGCTGTTCAAATGATAATGGCAAATAATCCCATAAGCCAACTTAGTGTAACTATACATAATGTATGGAAACCACTAATCAACTTTGCTCTTAAAAAATGAAGAAATCAAGAGGAATCTCATAGATAAGTATATGGAATTTTTACTAACTGTTGCCTTTGGCAGGATAGCTCAGTTGGTTAGAGGATTACCTTAAAATTCAATACTCAAGAATTTAAGGGTCCAGGTTTGATTCCCATGCAAGTACTGTCACTAGTCAGGCCAGCAACACTTAAAAAAAAGGGGAGAATAATATCTCTTGAAACATTATACATATATACAAACCTGTTTGATGTACTATTATTAACAGTTGAATGTATTTGGAATATTTAAATAAAGTTAAATTTTTCTAAAGATATTCAATGCCCACATTAGATGCTGGAAATAATCCAATATAAAAATACAAGCTTCATATGTGGTTTTATCATATTCACTATCTGTTATACACAAGTTGACAGAACACATAGAAAGCTGTCTAAACATTTACATGCTACTGATTATGTGGATATTGCTGACTTCACTCCTACCATTGATGCATTTGAAAAATAAACATTACAATGTCAACAAACTATTTTAGTTTTACCAATGAACAGAGTGTATACTTTAACAATTTGACTTTTTGTAAAAATCATCATTAAATGAAATATTTTACAAATAAAAAACTAAAATTTTCAATGAAAAAAAAATGTATATTTTGTAACCAAATTGCCTGTAATTATTTTTTTTTAATCCAAGGATAAATTATGACTAAAGATTAATGGTTGGTTTTTCATAGTACTAATCTTGGATATTTATTTTAATCTATCTTAATCAGAAATACAAATATTTAACATATCAGCTTGACTGCTGTCTATTTTATGTTCAATATGTATAAACATGAATAATTACTAATACAGGAAACCATCAATATTTGATGTATCAAAGTTTATATTGCCATGCTAAAATATGAATTAAAGCAATATGAAGTTTAGTACCATAATAAAGTAGTGTAAATAGAGCTAAATATTTTAGTATCAATTTTCTGCTTATTTTAGCTAACTGAATGAAACTGTTTAATGCTCTAATTATTACAAAAATGCTCAAATGTCATGTGATTTTCTGAGAAGTATTATTATTTAATTATCTACCTACTTATATACAAACTTAAAGGGGTTTTAAAGTCATAATTAACTCACCATCTATTCAATTATTGATAGTAGAAGTATCTTGCTATTATTAGCTATAAGATAAAACAAAAATGGGCAACATTAAAAGTTATCTTTCTCTTTTTTTACCTGATAAGACATATCTCCACTATAATTCATCTAGGAGATGTGCCCATTGAAAAAACTTTTACATAAAAAGGACTTTTTAAAAGGCTGTTTTTCTATCTTGTGTAATTAAATATCTTCTAATTAAAACTTTTCTATTTCCTAAAATGAGATAAGATAATTTTTTCTAAGAGAATGGGAAGGTTAATATTATATAATATAAGATAATAATGGAGTAATTACAATCTATTCTTTCACTCAAAATTTAATCATTGTAGTTTAAGTTAGTTGTAAACTATTAAAAGAACGTGCATACTAACTAATTCCATGACTTATAAATCAGCACAGTAAAACGTAATATAAAATCTCCCCCTCCTCCCCATTAAAATTTTTATCAGTTAAGCAGAAAAAAAATAGCACAATGCTTATAATTTCTTATTAAAGAATTCATTAGTTTAAAAAATGGCAGTATTTTTAATCTATTTTTTTTGTTAAGTAAATTACTTGAAGGCATTAAAACAAATTCTTTAATAATTAAATTAACAAAAAGTATTTTATTTTTGCTATAAAAAATATAACCGTGTAACATTGCATTTAGAATTTTATCAAATAATTTATATTCTTTGCATTTCAAAATTATTTATATTACATAGTAAAATATTATGGTGTTTATCATTTGACAAGGAAATAAATAGTAATATGTAATATTTGACATTTTCATTCAAACTATATTGTTAATTGACAGTAATTGTTTATTGTTTTATCAAATATTTTATTTATTTTCCGATTCTTAAAAAGAAAAAAAACAATATCAATCACTGCCCTTGTTTCTAATAATTATATTTAATATATGTTTTGACTTTTCCATCAGGCAGACATCATCAGTCAATTTTTTGTAATTGAATCTTAAGAGCAAAAGAACAAATTCAAAACTGAAAATGACTATTAAATGGGGCTGCCAAAAATTATCACATGAAGTAAAAATAATCATTGTAACTCTAACAATTCTATAAATTATATAATTAATTACAATTAAATAAATAATTTTACATATGAATATAAATGATGATAATTATTACTAATTCAGAAGTTGACTTTCATCTAATATTTTATTTCACAATGAGCTCAGAAGAGAGTGCTTTAATACTGTAATATAGGACATGCACAAGGGTGGGTTAAGGGATGGGGGTTAAATTTAGTGAAGAAAAATCAAAAGTAATGATGATTAATACTGGGTAAAGAGAAGACAGAGAAGTTTTATTGGGGAATCCAAAGTTAAGTATGGTGAATAGATATAATTATTTAGAATTGTCTTAAGTAATCACAGAAATTGCTTGGATGAATGGAGAAAAAATTGATAAATGAAGTAAAGAAAAGAAAGGGATTGATAAAGAAATTAACATTGTTCTCTTATATAAGTATGATATAGCTTGAATTGTATGGAAGGGAGTGGCAATAGGAGGGTTAACATATGATAATGATTTATCATGTGTTAATAAAGGGGTATTAGATTACTTAGAAAAAGTACAAAGAGAATTGGGAAGACATGCATTAGATGCAGATGTGTGGATGGTAAAGGATGCAACTCAAAGAGAAATGGGATGGTCAAATTTTATATGAGAGATGCAAAAAGCAAAATGAAAATGTTCCGTAGGTTGCAGTTTATGGATAATAAAAGAGTAGCCAAAATTGTATTTAATTGGGTTATGAATAAAGGGAAGGCAGCAAGATGGGTAAGAAAGGTATGGAGAAGATTTGGAAAAGAATTTATGTCAGTATACTTATACAAAAGGTGGGATGATTGTGTTAGGAGAATTGTTGAGTGTTATAGTATTAAGAAATCAAATAGAAGCATTAATAAAGAATAGGAAGTTGGAGAAATGGAAAACTAGTATGGAGAATAAAAAGAGTTTATTTAGAAGTAAACAGAATATTAGATGCGGTAATGTATGATAATAGCAAGGAAAGTAGTTTACTGTTTAAGGCTCGAATAAGATCTTTGGCAACAAAGGAATATAAACATAAATGGGAAAATGTGGGTGATTTAATCTGTAAGTTGTGTAAGGAAGGCATAGAAAATATTAGGCATCTGTTAATTGAATGTAAATTCCTACAAACATAAAGGGTACAATTAGTGAAGTTGTGGAAGAATAAATATAAACAAAGCGATTGTAGAGAAAGTGAGTTATTGGTTTTTATGCTGGGTTTGGGAAAAAGATAAGGCAGATTTAGATATAAAGGCCATTGAAATTGACAAAGATTGTGTTGTAGAAATGAGATGGAGCAGAATAGAGAAGAATATAGGAGAACTTAGAGTGGGGAATGGACAGGGAAGTTAAAATGGCTAACAAGTTTCTCTGAGCATAGTTCTGTGAGATTTCTGACTCCATACAAGGAGAAGTCACAGTGTATCATATCACATCACATTATAGTTCAGCTATTATGCTCTAAGCATAGACAGTCCTCCTATGCTTTTAAAATATTTATTGGTGGAATAGTATTTGTCAACTTTATATAACATGAAGAAAAATAGTTTATTTCCACACTATTGTTATTATTATATATATATATTGTAACAGATATAATGCATACTTTTAATGAATTCCAACTATTTTACTGATCAACTAAGGTTGAGCTTAATAAAGTAATTAAATGGGTCACCAGATGTGTATTTATAACTAATCATAATAATATTTCAGGCTCTACTATAACTTAAAGTATAACTGTAGATTTGCAATAATAAATAAATCCTATAACATCCATATATTTGAAATAACACGTTTGTTTTAAGTTTTCTTGTTATGTAAATTTGATTTTAAGTTATTCCAGGATTATAAGATTAAAGTATAGTAAATAAAATTTTTCAAATGTTAAATCTTTAAATTTATAAATTATTATTATCGATATAATTAAATAGCAAAGAGCATTTTATTGTATTTAATCCATATCTTAAACAACTAAATATTAAAATGAAAATGATGATAGTGTACATATATAAAATAATGAAAAATATTTCTTATAAAGTCATATGCATTTTAAATAATGTATAATAATTATAAAATCATGTGACCATGATTAGTTATAAAATTAGATAATGAGTATTAACTAATTAATGACAAAGATCAGATAATTAACAAAATATATAGCTAAATTATTTACAATAATTAATATAAAAAAGATTAACGAAATGAAATAATAATAAGTTCTCTGTAATGATTATAAATATTCTTGTGATTTCTTTGATTAAAACAATAATTCATACTTTATTAATAACTAAATGAGTGGTGTATTTTTATGTGACGCAAAACAAAAAATGTTTTGTTGTATCTTTAATTAAATATTAAGATTTGTTTCTTCTAGGTATCTGAGTTATAAACTTAGTCATTTCATATAAAAGCAAACATTAACACAATTTAGAATATTCTTCCTAAAGTATGGCTTTAATTAATCTAATTCCAATAGGTTCTGATAACATTCCATTAGAAGTTTACCAAACTTACATTACACTAGGGAACAAAATTTTTGTTGCATCCACAAAAACACTTGTCCTTACTTAATTTGAGTGTGCTGATCTCAAATCTAACATTATTTTTTCTCTGTACGCTACAGTTTTTTTTTTTTTTGCAATTCAAAATTTTAGGTTTTCATCTTATTGTAAAATTTTCAACATTTAGTTTAACATAATGAAATAGAATGTCTTCTTGGGCATCATCTTTGTGAAAATATAATAATTTATATAATGCAGTAAATACACTAATACACTAAAAGATATGATTGCATTAGAATTTGTCTACAATTTTGAAATAGAACACATTAAAACACTTATTTTAATCATAAAATTTGTGCAAAACTTATTTAAATTCTATTCAGGCAAAAATGTGTGTTTATAGCTCTTGTGTTTGTGTACTTGTTGAGGACAATCCTGTTTGATGCTCCAACAGTAGTCTCCCTTCATATTTCTGTCCCACCACCCCTGATAACGCTTTTCCATCATCTTCAGATCTTGATGAAAGAATTCTCCCTGCTCATCACTAACAGCTCCAAGATTTTCAGGAAACTTATCAAGGTGACTGTTCAGGAAATGAATTTTAATGTTCATGTTACATCCAATGTTGTGGGAAACCAATGGCATCCTTTGAACCAGAAGTTTATAGTTTTCTGATTTTTTTTGTTACCAAGGAAGTTCTCTTACTAAGTCATTCAATTTGGGTTAGCTAAACTGTTGAGGGGTTAATGACTGCTTGGCATCAGAAGAAGATTTTCAGATTCTACAATCATTTCCCATGTATCTTATCAAAACACATTTGATCATGATGTTCACTTTCTTTGTCCTTAGAAGAAATAAAACCATTGAAAACTGGAACCAGGAGTGTCTCAGAGGGTGGGATAGGATGTATTGCTGAAGGAATATTAGGATATGTGATCATATGCCATTTTTTCTTGCTGATGCCTTTTGTATGGATCAGACAGAAATAACAATCATTGCTGTGGTCCTTAGGTTTACACCAAACCATGGGAATACCAAAAGGCATTCCTTTGTGTTTTCTTTTTGTCCAATCATGAAGCATTTCCCTCACAATTATGAAACACAATATGAGGAGCCCAATTCTTGTATTGATTGCCAAGGGGAACTTGAAAATAGGCAATATATGCATGTGACCCAAATGATCAAATGTTGTGCCTTTGATGTTAAAGTGTGTATCAGCTACATATATAACAGAAAGTGTCAGAACTATTCTTACATTTACTCCTACTTGAAGAAGCCATGATTCAATCTAAAAACAAGAGGGTGTTTTTATCAGATAATTTGTTACATTTAAAAACAACTACAATTATGTAAAAGTAATGTTTGTAAAACATTAATTGACTTGTGGTTATGTTCAATCCAAGAATCATTGCCCTTTAACTCCAATTTGATAACCAATGCATTCCATTAACTGTAACAAAAAGAAATTAAAATTGCATAAAAACTAGAGCATGCACCAAAAAATGGATTCCAGATTTGGAATCAGTAATGCAGAAATATATAGAAAAAATTCTAAACCCTCATGAAACAGAAAATGAAAAAAAAAATTGTTGCCCAGTATTATGAATAAAACTAGAATATAATATTGTTGGGAGATTAACTCAACTCAAGAAATAACATCTATAAAAATATCAGTGCCACAAGTATAATTAAATATACAATATAATCTTTATAAAATCTTTAGAGTACTTATGTGAATAAATAAGAAGGTAATATTTATAATATTTAAACTATATGCTTTAGATACCTTTAATTATAGAAACATAGGATTAAATTGAATATTATAGAAAAGGATAAGGAAAATAATAAAGGTCATAATTGAAAAATATATAAAAAGCATGGGAAGTTCTTTCTAAAGTTCCCATTGTAAAAATAATAAAAACTGCAATTCTAGTGGTAGACAACCCAGGTTAAATGAATATCTAAATGTACCTTAGCAGAAATGTTGCTGACCAGAGGCTATGAAAGATTTGCTAATATATAGTGATAATTATATAGCAGCCATGGAAAATTGTTCCAAAGCTTGTCCATGCAAAAATAATAAAGACCATGATTGAAGTAGTTGATGAATCAGGTTAAAAAAGATAATATATAAAACCTGAAAGAAAAATAGCTGACCAAAAGCTTAGTAAAAGGCCCTACAGATAAATAAATAATTAGTGATAATCATGAATGGATTGACTTTATGCCCACACATACAAGTTTCTCATTACTTTCATTTACATAACAAATATGCACAAGGCATCATCCAATATCTTTTAATAAATCTAAAGTTTTTTATAAAAATAACTTTATACAGTTTTTAAAATAAGATTAATTTTAAAACATTATTAAGAACCATTATTCAAAAAAGATGTTGATTTAATATTTAATACTTATTTCATTTGCTAAAAAAAAAATTTAGATTTCTAATACTTGTGAAATGGAAGGATAGAGAATCTAGCAATTTAAGCATTAAAATTAGAGTTTTATCCTGGACTGTCAATTAATGAAAGAAGAAAACCAAACAGTGTTTATTTAATGTCTAGTAATGATATTCATAAAACACACTAAATAACCAAATAGCAAGCATAAATAAGCTTTATTTATGGATGGTTTTAAATTGAGAAACAACTTAAATAGAAAGCCTTGATAATTAATTTATTATTCTCTTTCATTTTGACTTACTCATACAATACTGAAATAGTCTTTAAGAAATGGTTCTTTTATGATAGATGTGTGTATAAACTTTGACAAAAGTTTTATATTATTATTAAAATATTTGTGTATTTTATGAACTATCAACTTATATAGTCTACTAGGACCGGTGTATATAACCATACCCATACCACTACAAAAAGATAATGAAAATAATAAAAGCCATAAGTGAAAAATATATAAAAAGCATGGGAATTGTTTCTGAGCATACCCATGCAAAAAATAAAGACTGCAATTATAATGGAAGACAACCCAGGTTAAATAGATATCTAAATATGAGCTTGGCAGAAATGTTGCTGACTAGAGGAGACAAAGGATTTGTCAATATATAGTTATAATTATATAACAGGCATGGAAAGTTGTTCCAAAGCATGCACAAGCAAAAATAATAATGCCAATGTTTCAAGTAGCCGATGACTCAAGTTAAAAAAGATATATAAAATAAGCCTGTAAAAACATAGCTGAGCGAAGATTAAATAAAATGATCTACAGATAAATAAATAACCAATCATAAATGAATTGACTTTATATCTACTACTGTATATGCAGTTTTTAAAATAAGATTAATTTTATATTATTAAGAGCCATTATTTAAAAAAGATGCTAATCTATATTTGATTTAATACTTAAAACATTTTACTTGCTTAAAAAAATATTTAGATTTTTAATACTTGTGAAAGGAAGAAAAAAGAATCTAGCAATTTAAGTTTGGACTATCAAAACTTTAACAAAAGAAGACAACCAAACAGTATTTATTTAAAAAGTATTCCTAAAATATTATAAATATCCAAAATCCATAGATACTCATAAAACATACTAAATCATGAAATTAACATATCCATACAAAAATAAAATAATGTTACCATAAAAATCCTCTATCAATACAATTAAATAACAGGTATACAAGTACATATACTAGGACATCATATAAGTAAATAAATTAAAATAAAAGTCACTCATAGCTTAATCTTACAAAAATATATAATAATATTCATATTTCCATAAACCTTTGTGTCCATGGGTGGTGTAAAACGTTTGCTTCCTGTGAATTCTTATGAGGAGTACATACTCATATGTCCAGCTCTTTCTGTGGTTTTGTTCCTGGAAGAGTTAGTTGAGAGAGACAACAATGCTGAGGTTAATAATTGGCAATTTTGAGGGTCAGTTTTGCTAGCTAATTCAGATCATGCTGGATACTGAAGTTAATGCATGGAGTGACAAGTTCATCTGTTTGAAAACCTAACCATGCATACTAGTGTAAACTACAATTGGTTATGTTCATACTATGAAGACTCTTAACTGCAAAGAGTTAACAGGTGATGAGTGCAACTTCTACAATAGAATGAATAATAGAATCTATAGTAGCTTCTGAATAGTGTATATATATATATATAAGAATTAAAAAAATATTTTGGGGACCTTTTATAAGATTTACTGACCATTGTTAACTATCCACACAAATTTCTTAGAATCTTCTTAATTAATATATCAAATATTTTCAGATAAGCCAGTATTTTTCTTTAATTAATAAATTCCTAGCTAATTGCTGTAATTACAATATTTCTACATAGATAATACTTAATTTTAGATTTTTTTATCACAAAAGATCATAAACAACATTTTGAAGATTAGTCATTCTGTATTTAATTACAAAACTTTCTCAGGTTGGAAGTCAAGAAATTGTATTTGTGATTTTGCTCTCTGCTGAGAAATTTTGAAAAACTTTTTTTCCAGCTGCCAGGATAATCGACTAAGTGGGTCTTCAAAGTACACGTTGATGGGTGTCTATTATGTGGTGGGAAACCTCAAACTTTGTGAGATTACTTCAAGAAAATATTACGATGGTCTAAAAACTTCATTTTTGGAAAGTTTGATTATTTTTGTATAACAATTGGGTAATATATTATTACATATTTATTTTTATCAGAAAAGTTTTATTTTAAATATAAAACAATATATTTTTTCTGAATAAAGATTACAGTCATGGAACATATAATTGTCTAGAAATGATGTCAACCAACAGTTGGTTATAACATTTAGTGATTTTGTAAAAATTATAAAAACAATTGAAACTTTTAAAGTATAAATTGATAGATTTACTAGATATTGAAAATAATTTATTCAGAGTTTAGCTTCTGTGTGAACATTAAACAAGATTTTGTTCATTTTGCAAATTGAATCTGCTCTACCTGAAATTTGATGATGAAATGAAGCTTTGTTTTGATTAAAATCTAATTTTTAAAACAATTCCATAAATTAAATGTGATTTTTTAAAATTTATTTAATTTCTAAATAAAAATATCTATCAAATGACATCAAATTTACTATATTTTGATAAATAATAATAGTTTAATATTAAAATAAAAGTTCAAAAGCTTAAAGTAAATGAGAACAAAGAAATCTGTCCAAATGCTAATGACGTGCAAAAGGGTTAAGCATTGTTTTAAAATATTTAAAATAATTTTATACAAAAGATTAAAATTTACCACAAAGTTCATTTTTCTTTAAAAAAAATTACATTATATTAGCTAATAAACAAAATGTTTTACATTTTTTCATGTGTAAGTAATATATTATTTTATTCACTATAACACAAGTTTAATAAAAAAAATTATAAATTAACTGAAAATTAAAATTTTACTGAATCCATTGATATGTATACATTTATATTTGAGACCTTGGCAAAGCATCTCACTATTAAGAACAGTTTTGAAGTACATTTACCATTAAGGCAAATGTTTAACTGGTTCTCTACTCCATGATCATTGTATTACAGCAGAGGTTGCCAAAGTGGTCTATATAGACCCCAGGGGTCTATTTAACAAAAGTAGGGGTTGATCTGAGCCAAGGGATCGATTGGGGGTCGAAGGAAAAACAATTCTTAATATGCAAATCACACATATTTTTCATAAAACTATTGTTACACAATGTAAAATTACTTTAATAAATGTTTAAAATCATAAAATAAATGTACAAACACAGTACCTAATAGATAGTTTTATTTTAATTAACTGAAAATTACTTTTTGGGGGGTCTATGGAGATTTCGAAAAATTATATAGGGGTCTATGATCAAAAAAGTTTGGCGACTCCTGTATTACAGGATACTAATATAGCTAACTTTAAAAATTAAATTCAGTATAGTTTTCCTGTAAACAGTTAATAAAGAAGACTAAACAATTCTGAACACATATATATATTTATAGGATTGTGTCATATGATTAAAATCATCTTTTTTGTTCAAAATTTTTCACTTTTTTTTTTTTTTACTGTTGCCAGGATACAATAAGAAGCAGACAATCTTTGAAAGTTTTAAAATTTTGTAGCACAAAGTTTGTAAGGAAATAATTTTAAAATAACAAAATATTATTTTAAAATATACTATTACATTAATTAATAAAAATAAAATACATATTATTATTTTACAAACAAATATTTATATTGTAAATATTAAAATAAATGATTTCATTCTATTTATTTTTATGCTCTCAATTATAGTTAATTTTTTATTATCAATATTAATAAATTTACCTAAATATTTTTATTATATTCTTTTAAATTGAAATACATCTAAGAAATATAAATATTCGTGCATACACATGTGTATATTTAAATTTTGTTAAAACATTCTATCATTATTCCTTGTAATTTTAATCTTATACGTATAGTAATAAAATTATTCCTATACTAATACTATTCTTAAACAATCTATTGTTAGCTTTACACTCCGTATTCCATGCATTATTCTCATAAAATTAATATTATACTGATGACTGTTTCTTTTGTATCTAAATATAAACCACAATAATAAAAAAATTGATACACATATTCAAAAATGCTGCATTTATAAAATATATATGAGAAGATATCTTGAATCAGTTTAATAATCCACCATATAAAGAAATATTATGAATAATATTAATATAATTTTAATATTATTTGCATTAAGTATAATAAATAGTTGCAATATTGATAAACCAATAAAAAGTTTTAAATACATGATTCTTATTAGCAATTCATATATTAAATTTCATAACAGTATTATATATATATATATAATGATTAAAAACCAATCAACACTTAGTCAATCCCAATATCAATAATAATCAACTATTGTCAAGGCAATTTCCTTTTAACAATGAAGATAGATATTAAAGATTGCAACTTGACTCCAGAGACTGAAATTATTGATACAAAGTTTGAATAAACCTTCTTAAGATGGAGGGGTCTTGACAACAGTTTGAGATTGTTGGTTGTCATTAATATTGGAATTGTTTAGATGTCTGTTTTTTAATGATTATTTATAAACCTGTTTAACCTTAAACATTATTGCATTTATTGCATGTATATTATATCATTAAGGAAAACAAAACACTTCTTCAGATTGTGAATAAATAGCACTCTGTGTGTTTAGCAAAGATCAAGAATAGAATAGATCTTTCCTGATCGTTACTAAACATATAGAATGCTTTTTATTTATAGCTAATGAAGAAGAGTAGTTTGTTCTCCTTAATTACATATCCATTAAGCTATGTTAGTTTCATGTTTACATGAATATGTATAATATATAAACACAAAATTTCTTATTTATCTTGATTTTATCTCATAAATATTGTTTATCTAACGAATATGTTGTATATTATATTTATATTTTAAATTTGTTTACAGCTTGTTATTTTGTAAAAAAAAAAAAAAAATCAATGCTTTTATAAGAATGTAGCCATGTATAAACTTTTATTCCACGTTATGCACGTATGTTCATATATATAAAGAATATGCCACCATTCACCTGCATTTGTGTGTAAATAAAATATGCTAATTTATTACTAATCACTGAGTAGTAGTGATTAGTCATCAAAAATGAACAGAACTCTATAACAAAAAAAAAAAAAATTCCACCAATTATAATGAGAATAAAATAAATTATCTTTTATTTCTTTCAAAATGGAAAAAGAATTGTATTAATTTACAACAATCTTTAAGACATTGTACAGGCTTAAACCTGCATTTATATATGTAATATATGCGGGATTCGAGCTCAGACTTTTACACGACCCACTACTCTCAGTCCCATCTCATATTGCTGACCCACCTGATCACACACATGTTGAAAAGATAAATAATCATCAATATACATATTTCATGCTAAACCAGCAATCATCAGTTGGTCTAGATTACTATCCTCAAACATATATACAATCAATGCTCAGCTTTATATTAAGATAGCCAATATCTTCATAAAGGACAGGCTTCAAACTACTCCAACTCTTCACCCTTTCATTTCATTGAAAATCTGATGATGGAATGTTCAAAGAGCCTGTACAATGTATTAATTAATATAAATAGGGTGTAAAAAGTCTGCCCATCCCTTGCATATGTATGTGTAAATGAATTCTTCTTCTGTACATGAGGGGTCAGAATGACTAATATGTCAACATGGGTAGGATGACAACCTTGGTACTAACAAGAGTTTTGAATGTTCCATCATCAGATTTTCAATGAAATGGAAGACTGAAGAGTTGTGAGTTGGAATAGTTGGAAGCCTGTCCTAATTAAAGTATGAAGATTGGCTATCTTAATATAAAGCTGAGCACTGATTGTATATATGTGTGAGGATAGTAATCTAGACCAATTGATGATTTCTGGTTTAGCATGAAATACATATATTGGTGATTATTTATCTTTTCAACATGTGTGTGATCAGGTGGGTCAGCAATATGAAATGGCACTGAGAGTAGTGGGTCGTATGAAAGTCTGAGTTCAAACAATCTTTAAGCTATATGTACAGACATCAAGCAATAAAAAAAGCTTTGCCCATGATTCTTAAACTATTTTAAAGCAAGCATTGATATTGATTTAATATTTTAATATTGATGTTCTTGATTTTTCTTTTATACTTACAGCTATCTAACAGAATATTTTCCAAATCTGAAAAAAACTATTAATTGAATAAATATCTGATTTAATTTTTGTTACTTTCCTAATCTATAAAAGGTTGTGGGGAAAATATATAAATGTAAAATTTGGGCTTGAAGAAAATTGTTTTTGCAATGAAACTTTAACATTCTACACTGATCTTTAACACTTTAATAAAGTCCTTACCTTAGAAGATGCAAATAATCCAAAAATTAAACAGAATCGAAATATAAATGATAAGTGAATAGGAAATGTTACTTTTATCTATTTTTCATTAAATTCAAAACAAAATCTATATTAGAAGCATAAATTTAAAGTAATTAATCAGAATGTCTGTACTAGATTTTGATGCTACTTATATATATATTAAACTTATAGTTAATTAGATTCCACTCCAGGGAAAATCCCAAAACTACTGCTGATACGACCAAGAGAAAATGATTTTACATAATACTCCTAAAGTTAATGTTTTTGTGGCTCTCTCTGGTGTCCAAAATGATGTGCAGTGCATACTAAACTGGTACCACTAATTGTCCATCCAGTTAGGCTGAGATTTGATCCAAGAACTTTAGCTTTTGGAATATCATTGGATTAAATAATGAATATCATTTTTGGCAACAACCCATTTGATTATTTATTATTGAGATTTATTTTATCAAAAAATACTTTGAACTAAATTTCAGATTCATAAGTTTGAAATACATCAAAAGTAAATCTATACTAAAAGTTTTGAATATTTTCCATAGTTAACTGACTTCTAAGCTTCTTGATAATGCAGAAAGATTACTAAAATCTATACTGTATGTATACGTGATGACTTCTGCAAATTTACTTTCAGCACTATATCAAATTTTGAGTCTAATAAAATTATTAAAATATTTTTACAGCTTATAAATATGAGCCCAACATATTTTGTGCATTTTTTAATATAATATTTATTTTATAAAATAAGCATGTATAATATTCAGCTCTAAAATTATTAAAACATGTTATGCTATATCTTAGATTATAAATTCTTATTTAGTGCTTGTTTTATAGTGAATACTAAAAAATACTTGTTTCATGTATGACTTGAAACTTTGTATAATGATTAGCTTACTAATTCTCATAAAAAATTACTTTATTCACATTATCGAATTAATTACTTGTGCTAAAATCTGTTTTTATTTAATCTATCTTGATTGTGCCAATGTTTCCAAGAATAGTTATTGTATACATAATTTGATTTGTGTTATTAGTTCCAAGTAATAAGTATTAAGAATTTTATTCATCTAATATAAATTTATTCTTGTTTATTTTGATTAATTAAAACAGCCCACAATGTTCTAGTGTAATTTATTACTAAAAAAAATTTACCTCTTTACACATTTTTGAACCCCATTTAATTCAAGTTATATGAAAATAATAATTTTATAACATTATTAAAACAGGCAAGCATAAGAAATGGTGATCATGTGAATTTTATAACATGTGTAATAATTTAAGCTATGTACTAATAATTACAATTATTCTCGAGAGTTTTGTACGACTACAGTTTCACTTTGAACAAATTAAGATATATCTTAATGAGATAGAGAGTAATATGTCATATTAATTTTCTAATGAAGTTTATAATATAACATATATAATACCAAAGGTATGCTACTTACCAATATTATATGCTCCCAAACTAATAGATATTTTACTGCTAGAATCCCCTACATTCATGGCTCACAACATATGTTTTTTTAGAGAAAAAATGCTCTGCTAAATATTAACTGCAGTTGATCAAATAAACATCTTAAAGAAATGATTTATCTAATCATTTATGTATTCTTCATATTGCTATTGGAATAATAAATAAAGAACAACCATTACAAGTACTCATAACATAGTAGAATACACACATGGAGAGGATAGTCTGGGGTTATGTGCTTATAGATGGTTGTGATATAGTAAAGTTTGAATGAAAAAAGCATTAATAAAAATTAAAAAGTTTGCATAAAAAGTCAAAAAAACAAGGGAGAGATGAGATAATAAAAGAAAAAAAAACATAATTATCAAGTTTTGAAAAATTATGTAATAACATTAAAGATCATGAAAACCTGAAATATAATTAATTGACTATTACAAATATATAATATTAAAATCAATTTCAAACTTTTAGCAATATATATATTTTCATATGCCAAATGCATTGATCAGGAAGCGAACTCGGACCAGCTTCTTGGGAGGAAACTAGGCTAACCACTAGGCCACCAACACTTGACAACTTTTAGCAATATTTACTTGCAATTCAACTACAAGTTCAAATTTAATTTTGATAAAATAAATTATTAGCTGACTATCTTTTAATTAGTTGGCATTAATTTTGTGTTCTGTGCTGATAAATGCAGTGACAAGTAGTGGATTTGAGAGGTTCTAAATTAATTTACAGCTGAATAATTGGGGGGGGGGGAAATCTGTTTAATCAACTGAGAGGAATCTTTTGTGCAATTCATCTCTTTGACACTTGATTATTATATGTAAACAATATATTTTATTGCTCCAATAATTTAGTATTTATTTCAGATGTAGTAAAAGCCTTCATTAAAAACTAAAATAATTATTGACAACCACATTGAAAAATCATTGGCATATATGTAGTCAGTGTTAGCCTAACATTTGCAGGACATGTAATAAAAAATTAAATAAAGGCTTCACTAGATTATGGGAATCTTTCTCTTAAGTTCTAGCTGGTGCTTTTTATAATAGGTGTAATTTTAGTCAATAATTTATTAATTTTTCCATCTGCATTTCTTTTTTTTTTAGTAGTTTGATGATTGGTATTATAAATGTTAATAATCTATAGAACCGTTTTATCTAGTATAATCAAGTTAAATTTACTATCTACCTTTAAGTTTTATGTATAAATTTTTTTATTTTATTATCGATTAAATTAATATTTTTATTCTAAAGTCATCATTCCAAATAATGACCCTATTTTTATTCTTTAACTAATATTAGGTTTTAAAATCATTTCTACTAAGCCTACAAATTTCCAGTTATCTTTGGAAAATAGTTTATGCTTAACTACATGCTGAGTACATAAATGTATTCTTTTGAAATTCCATAGCAATGATTTATATTAATGTTTATGTGTGTTCATGAAGCATTGTCATTTGCCTGTTGTATTTTCAACTTTTTATTTTCAGTTTTAGTAAATATGTATGAGATGTGTTTGTATATATGGCTTTTTTTTTGTTCAATTAGCTGAGAATTTAAATGTTTTCAATTATTTATATTACTATAGGTTAATAATGATAATTTATGTATTTAATTTTAAAATATAAAGCAACTTTCTGATCCCCCCCCCCATGAAACACTAAATTTTTTAGAATTTTTATTTATTTAAATTGAACTGCCACTATCTAAGTCCACCATACAATAGACATAAAATTGGTCTGGTCAGTTCTATCTTATACACTTTACTGTTTCCTTAAATGCTATTTTCTTCAACATCTAATTGCCAGGCCAGACCTCCCTTGGTTATTTTGCTGTAATTATTTTAATAATTTGAATTTTCCAAGATTTTATCTTGGTCAATTTGTGGATTAGATGAGAATGATTTTCTATTTCATTTTAATTAATCAGATAAGTAATTAAATCTTCATTAAGAAAGTAATTAAACTTAATTATGTTCATTATTTAAATTTGTCTCATATTCAACTGATATTTCCTACTGCTGTTGTTAAAAAAATTAAGGAGACTGTCTTTTTGTAAATCAGTTTTCTGTTCCATTGTTTTTTAACTCTTTTTTATACTTTCAATTTTATCTCAATTCTTCCTTGTATGCATTTTTGATGTTCTAAAGAATTTTTAAAAAAAATTCAAATAAGAATATAAGAAATTTTTCTTCTCTAAAAAAATATCCATAAAATTTAAATTGTAAATACCTATAATCAATATTATAATTGTAGGTTAGTAAGCTTCAATGTTAAAATTTAATCGATGCTTTAAAAAGTAGGTCCTAACACATGGTATATTAATGAGAAATTTAATATTCATTCTTTAGAAGCAGTTGTTTCTTCTATAAAATTTCAACAACAGTTAAGTACTAAAATTGCTAATTTAGATTTTTAAGCTCATTATGTTATTGAGACATAGAATGCTTTTAAAGAATGTGTTGTGCATAAGAACAAGTCTTTTCTTTTTTTGCAATCACTAATAAGAAAAATTATTATGGTTTTTCTAATAATGCAAAATAGGGCATGTATGTTTGATAGATCAATAAATAAAAGTACATCTTCAAAAGCAGTAGAAGGATTTAAAGGCAGAACTTAAGAATGATTGGTGAATTAAAACTATAAAAGGATTATAGTCATTTTAACCAATAATATGCTAATTCTTTTTAATCAGTAGATGGTACTTTTTATAAGACAATATTGATATTTCAACGAAAATAGAAGAAATATTTTAAACTCTGAGAAAACCTACAGCCAAACTGTCAAAACGTTTTGAAAGTTTTAAAAAAAAATGAAATTTTGCATTGCATTGTGCTAAGCACACAAAATGGTGTGTTTGTATTATTTGTTTATGTTAGTATCATCACCATCTTTTAAATAATGATGCAAGAATTCAGATAATTACTTTTAATGATGTATTCATTCAACAAGCTCTTTAAATTTGGACCGGGGTAGTCCCTTTAGTAAAGTTAAATCTATTTTTTTTATATAATCTTAAATGTAAAAAAAGTTTTGATAAGATGTCAGGAAAATTTTCAAAATGTGATAATTGAATGTTATTTTCAAAACTATTGGAAGTTTTAGGAATATATGGTCAATGAAATTGAAATATCATATCTTCAGCATGCTCTTATTGTCCCAGTTTTATAAAAATAAAAAAGATGTAAATGACTGTAGTAATAATTATCAAGAAATATTATTATAATCAGCTGTAGCAAAAATACTTTTGAAAAATATTATTGAATAGGCTGTTTCCAATTTCAGATAAACGGTTCTCAGAGACTCAAAAACACTGAAGCCATTTTATTTTACCAAAAAAATGCAAAAAAAAAAAGTATTATGAGTATAATCATGATTTATAGACTGCTTTTATCAATTTATTCAAGACATATGATTCAATTAATACAAAACTTTCATGGAAATGTCTAAAATTAGCTGATTGTTTATTAAAGTTTATTCGTATTAATTGTAATAAAATAAATTATTATTACTGAAAGATGCAAGACTGTGGTATTTTAAATAAAAACTGGTGTTAAATGAAAATATATACTAGGTCCAAATTTGGCTTTTATTTATATGACAATGATTATTTAACAGATTATAAATAACTTTATCTAAAAGCAATAAAGGTTTGTGGTTACAATTTTAAACTGAACTGTGCTTAAATAAAAAAACTTATTTCTATATTTACAATAATATAAAGATTGGGTTAGTTTTGGTAGTTCAAAGAGTAATCTATATGTTCCTAATATTTTGAATTCAATTGATAAAAACTTAATTTAGTAAATAATATTTTTAAAAAAAACTCAGGTTTCTTAAAACAGAAATAGAAAACTTTCAACAACTTGTCATTTGGTATCATCTTGAAAACATGATAATTTAAATATTTTGATGACTTATTTGCAAAAAAACAGCCTTTAAAGGTGAGTTCAACATAATCTCTAATGAACTACTGATGAATTCAATAAGTTAAAAGTTAGAAAAATTAATTATTAATTATGGAACTAAATTACTTTTATATGGAATTGTTATTTTGCCAAATTTATTGCACATAAGTAATGCATAGATATTTTTATTCTTTTAACATAAAGGCAATGGACAAATTTCATTTAAGAATAATCCATAAGATTATAAAAGAACAATCAGCCTACTAGATGTGATATGCTGCTATTGAATTTACTTTGTAAAGACATATCTTTTAATAAATGGACAGTCCTTTGTTAACATAAATGTAACAAAATATATGCATATGCTTCACAAGGTATATAGCAAATATAAAATACAGTAAAAATTCAGTTTAGTTTAATGCATTTTAGGACTAAATACCATAATTATGGCTATTAATACCCACATCCACAGCCAAAGACTATTTTTTTTTTAAAATGTCTTAAATATTTCAATAGTTACATAATTAGACATAGTGCAATCTTTTGTTTATAACATTATCATAGTTAGCAATGTATTATGGGTCTTTTGTTTTCTGCTCCAATTCTTGTTCTACACAAATTGAACTCTTTGTGGATCAAAAATGTATCCATGCTCCTTTTAATGATTCAAAAATACAGACATATATACTGAATTTTCCTTAGCTCTATTATATAAGTATCAATGCTGCCTAATTCATATTGTTATATTAGATTGGGATTTAACATAATATACAATAGAACAACCTGGACCATTGCATTGACAATATATACAATTTGTAGAAATTTTGCTTTATCAATTTTATTTTTTGTGTTATTTATCAGTCTTTTTAAATTAGTTGGCATCCTAAAATCTAAAATAAAATTTTGTTCACAATTTTTCTTATTTTTTTTTTGCAATATGAGAAACCTGGCATAGCAACCCAAAGCTTGTGATTTTTTATATTTGCAATATTCTATCTCATTTTATAATTAAATTTATTAATTACTTTGTAAAAGATTTGTTCTTTACACTTCATTTTAACTAGATTTTTTATATAAATTTCAATATTATGCTTTATATATGATTCCTACATAAGTGATAATTCTAATTTAGAAAACCTTTAAAACTAGAAAATTTATAAAACACCAGGAACTGAGATTCTGGGTATATAATTTCTCTAATCACAATTGGCTTAATAACATAAATATTTTAAACTTTCAGTACAATCCTCATTTTCAGTAGCTCTATTATAGCTCAGCCACTGCACATAATTTTCTATTACATGTATGTTAAAATTTCAAAAGATCCACACACAAATACAAATAAATCAAATTTTTATCTTTTTCAAAAAGTGACAGTATTATTGTTTTCTATCTTGGTGAGTGTTAAACTACACATAATACCTTTACTTAAAAATCTCCTATGCTGAATTATTCATTATTAAACATAATTGTAATATTGTTGTTGATTCCAATTTAACACATCAGTAGTGAAATGGCTTTTTTATTTATCAAAACTGCTTCTCATAGAAAACTTATTGGTGATTCTGGGACACAGCACCAGACAACTCCGTTACATCAAATAATGCCAGTCTAAAATCTACTTTTATTTTAGAAGTTGTAATTCAGTCAATAAAACCAAAGAATGATTTAATAATATACTTCCCAAAACCAATTTATTTATAGTAATTCCACAATAACTCTAATTGTTTTATAATGATACATTTATAAAGTAGTAATATAACATAGCCATGATAACAGTGCTTTGAACTGAAAATGCATTAGCCTAAATTGGATTTGTATTGTATATTTATGGCATACTTCATACAACATACATAAATTCATATGAATATGTTTTGGTACATGATCTTTTTTTTTTCGTTTGTCATTATAAAAAATCAGTATTATTAGTTTCAAATGACATATTTTAACTGAATTTAAAAAATAATTATGATCATCGATTTGCTTTACTAGAAAAATAAGATGAAAAATATAATAAAAATTATCATTAAAAAACAGATTGTTTTAAGATTACATTGAAGTTCTTCAATATAAACATTGGACTGCACCATCTTGGTGGTAAAAATAAAAATTATTCAGACTTTTTATTGGTATATCTAATAAAACAATATTACATTATGAAAAATCTCATTTTTCTTAATTGTTCTTTTTATCAGAAAGCACTAAACAGTATTATATTATTTGTTACATGGGATTTATTAATTTGTGTTAAATTTAATAATATACTAAATAAATATATGTTTAAGAAAATTTAAATAAATCAAAACAAATGACTACCATTTTTCAGTCTTTTGGAATTGACCTTATTGAATAACCTTTTAATATTGCATTCTTGCATTTTGTATATATGGATTGTTTCTGGGATTTTACTTTATTAGATAGAACCCTATGTCATTATTATGTTTTTTTAATATTTGTTATGAGTACTTCCCTAGAAAATAAATATTATAGAATGTATAATTGTATCTTGCTAGTAAAAATAAATACCTTTTATTAAATTACAAATAATTAAAACATTTATCACAATATGCCAATATTAGATTCTTTATTCTTTTGTCAGCAACTTTTTATATATACAATAAAGGTAATACTTTTTTCTATGCAGTTTTATGTCTAGCAGACATCTTTAGGGTTTCTTTTTTATTTTACCAAATTAATACATTTTTTGTTACAAGTGATTTTTATATTACTTTTTTAAAAAAATTATTTAAAAGATTAGTAATATTATTTTAATGTTTGTTGGAAAGCAAATGGCTGCCACTTTTATCTGATAATCTTATTTAATACTCTATGAATAATGTATGGGAAACTCTTCAAAGATAAGATTAAGGCAATTTATCTTACTTTTAAGGATTTAGAATTGGTACAGCTGATAGTTCATATATCATGTTATCCAGGTACAGCATACATCATACTTTTTAAATTGAATACTAAACAAAAATAAAGTTCAGACTACAATTTTCAAATTACCAACATTGAAATTTGTATTATGAAAAGTGTTCTCAGAGGTGGCAAGTTTAAAATATACAAATTTTAAATTAAAATAATAATTTCAGAAAAGTCACATTTCTACTGAATGCGGTCTCATTGCAATCTTGAATCAATATATATTTTACTCTTAAAAAAAAGAAAAAGAACATCTTCATAAAATAAAGCAGATAAAATTGTCATATAGTAACTGTTTTTTCAAAATTGATTTTTGTGACTTTGTAGTAATTCTCCATTACTTGTTACTTCATTTTTATTCTCATATCACAAATCTGAAGATACATTATAAATTAATAAGGTCTTTTACAAATTCAATTCAAAATATCAACTCATATTTAAATATGTTTTCTATAATTTATCTTTGAATATGATCTACTATGTTATAACATTTTTTAAATCAATTTTTTCTTTTGGCTGACTTGAAAATGTTTTCTGCAAATAATATGTAATTATCTTAATAAAGGCTTTATGTAGATTTAATATCTTCTTTTTTATCGTTCTTAAATTTCAATATCACTACTGAATTTTTTTTAATCACCTAGTACATCTTTATGTTATTTAAACAATTTGAAATATAGTAATGTCAATACTTTCTTTATTTGTTCACCTACTTCTCTTAAAACATCAACATTGATTTTTTTCATTTTTTGAAGCAAATCTATCTTTCATAAAATGTGCAGTTTGACCTAGTTGATAAAGAATTAAATTTGGGATCAAGAGGTCACAGAATCAATTCTGACATTTGCAGGTTTGATGCTCAAAATTATGAATTCAGCAATTAAATCTTGCATCTTTTTTTAATAGGTTTAACCTTTTCGTTCACTTCTTTATTATAAACATTTAGCATTGTTTGTAGAAATTCTCTTCAGATTTTATGATGTCATTAGTCATTGCTGAAACAATTTTTCTTCCAATATCAAGATATTTTTTATTTTTTATTCTCTTCTATATTTTTCTCTTATTTCAGGATTTTATTATTATCATTAACTCTTTTCTTAAATAATTTTATAGAATTACAGATTTTTATTTTTTTCTAAATGATTCATTTTTAAATACAGTACTTTAATATTCTTTCATTTCTTCATGCATTGACTTGACTCCTTTGAATATTTTTTCATAAACTGGTACTTTTTATTTTTCTAGTATCTGTATAGTTGTTCTCACTAGAACATCTATTATCTATCCTAATGATTTTATTCAGATCTAAGCCAACTTCAAAATCTATTTAAATTTTAACAGATTTAAAGTTTTAGTGTGGATTCAATGGAATGTTTCTGAAAGTTAGGAATATCAACTATAAATGCTGTCATTTGTAATAGCTTTTGTCTTTTTGATTTTGAGTTTATGTGTATCATGTATTGTATATTTCTCTAATTGATTACCTCTTCCCATATTAAATCTATTAATCACATGACAGTCATAAAATATATATTTATATTGATTCAAATATAATTCAGTTCTGCTATACTTTAATTGGATGTTTCCATGGTCATTTTAACCTTAATTTTTTTTCCCCAAAAAAAAAAGAACCCATTACATTGCTTTTTCCTCAAAGCTAATCTATGTTTTTTTCTCATTTATATTTATATATCCAAATTTAACCATATCACTTTCATCTTTAACTTGTTTCTAAATTCTAACACAAAAATCTGCATGACAATTTTAAAATATTGTTTAGTCTGGTCCAAACTTTAAAAACGAAATTATCACTATTTAATAATTTCTATTGCGTTGAATAACTAATTTTATTTCTGATATATGATCAATATCCACAATATTATTATTTTCCTTGTGACTTTTATAAAAAAATATATGTACACTGTTAAAATCAAATGTTTATTCATTTCTTCAGAATTCTAGCCTCACAAAGTCTAATAATCTTAGTATTTCTCAATTCTTTTTCAAATTATGCTATCTTCCTTTACGTAAAAGTAATTAATATTATATATATAATCAAATAGAAGTTTCATTATCGGTCATCTTCAAAGAGTAACCTACAACTATAATCTGATATACTTGCTTTTGATTGCCTATTACTGTTTGTCTGATGATTTTATAATTGCTAGAATATGTGATCATGATTTATTACTGCTTATTATTATGTAAATATGAAACGGTAATGATTCTTCTCACATATAATTTTAAAAAATAATCTCTAAGTTAATGACGGAAAATTCTCTCTACTGTGCTGTGTGATGATGAGCAATTCTCCATATTTGTTTACCACATGAATAATCACTTCGTAATTAAAGCTACCATTGTAGAATGGGCTTTAGGAATTTATCCTACTTGATTTCTTAATCACCTTAGAAGAAAAAAGTCAAAGAATCTCCTTTCAATTATTTTTTTGTATATTTACAAAGTAATCTTAATTTAAATCGATCCAGGTTACTTTACCTGTGATTAGTACCGTTTTCCTCCCCCTCTCATTGGTGCTGTGTAAAATAATAAATTAAGTATTTGTGGGTTTTTTTTTTACTATTAGCAATTTTTTCTAAGTGAATAAATAAAAAAGCAGAGAATAAAAAAGTGTATCAGGTGTACTTATTTGTTTCTCTCTAGCAAATGTGAACACCTTGTTTTAATCAGTAAAAGCCTTAAGTAAATCAGAACAAGCGGTTGTTATTATTTTTACTCAGACAGTTTATTATTTAAAATTCATTTAGTGATTGCAAACGTTTAAAAAGCATGTATAGTTTATTTCCTGACATCTAAAAAATAAAATTACTCATTAAAAGTAAACTAACATGGTTTTCAATTACAAATATCAAGATGGGAAAAACATTACTTTTCATAATATTGTAATTGATTATTTCCTTGCGGAGAGAACAGATGGACAACACCGTCTATGTCTACCTGATGAAACATCATGTTTTTCTCTGCTTTTTTTTTTTTAATTTATAATCCTGATGTCAGCATTAATTTTTAAAATATAAAACAATTTAAAATGCATAATAAAATAAATAAACTTATGTTATTAGGATTTTTTTTCCTTCTCCTAAATGAAATAAAATATTAGTATTTTTAGAATTCTTTTATTTAAAAGAAAAAAAAAACTCTTGTCATAATATTTTAAAACAATAACTGAATTATGATAAGCATAAAAAATTACGATTCCTACTATTCTATATCCAGCATAATCTTTTTTTTTTTTAAAGTTATCCCGCATAATCTTTTTTGCTATTTACTATTAAAACTTCGAAAGCATTTTTTACTATATTTGATTTAATGATGATTATATTTTCAAAAATTTCTGGACCAGATGATTATATAATACACAAGCTTGTGGTTGTAAAGGTTTTCCTCATTTTCCAGGCCAAATGCACAACCTAAAAGCTTGATATCCTTACGAGTCTAAAATAATAATCTGTGTGCAATTGCAAAAATATAATAAGGCAATGATATAAAATTGATGATTATAGAAATACTGCAATTCTCTACTAGTATTAAAAGTCATATACCATTATTATCAAATTGTTTTAAATCAGTACATTGACAGTCATCTGCTAATACAAATTAACGTGACTTTCATTTTTATCTAATACTGTTTAGATACTCATTTACTGAGCAACGCTGGACAGCTAACTAGGTTGATTTTGGACTACTTATTTTCCTTAAACCTTCTAAGCTTGCTTGTGATCTGAGAAAATTTATAAGCTTTATACACTAGGACTCAAACTTTAGATAGTGAGATAGTGGAAAAAGGTTGGACATGATGCCAAAAGCTCCTTTAATGCTTATCATTCTCTATAATCATGATGATTGGAAATAATTTATTAAAAACTCTCAAATGTAGAGCCTGCTCTGTAATAGCCATGCTTAACAATATGAATGTTGTCTGCATAAATCAGTATTTATTTATTTTTTGATTTTAAATTTCAGTTTTTCACTACTTTTTATACTACTCTTTTCTTTAAGTTATTTCTTTCTCTAAAAATATATTTATATCCAATTCTCTCTCTCTCTTTTTTTTTTTTTTTTGGTTTGTTTCATTTATTTATTTTCTAATTTTCTCAACACTACTTTTTAAGGTTTTATATTGAATGTCACTTTTCAGTTATAAACATAAATAAAGGTTTCCATAAACTTCAATCATCTAACATTTTTCATTTTATATTTTTTATGTCACTTCTCCATATATGTTAATATTAACTCATTTTAAATGGAGGTTATATTAATCTAACTTAGCCTCCTGTGTCCATGACATTCAGATCTAAGTCTTATTGTGGATATCAAACTCTGTCGATATTAGTAAATCACTAAAAAAACATGCATACCATATTGTGTGTGCATTTTCATATATATATAAATTAAATACAAAAAGCTAAATTAGAAATTATAATAAATTAAATGGCATTCACTAGTGTTAAATACTCTAGCCAACTATTTGGTTAGAGATGTGAATATTAGTAGACATTTAATTTACTATACATTCTAAATTGGATTTAAGTGTTTAATTAATTTACATGTCTTTAAATAAGCATTTATTTTATAACGTCTTGCGTGCGATTATAATCTACAATAGAATGACAGCTTTCTAGTTATAAGTTATATAATTTAGATCTGTGATAATATTGAATACAATAAATGAATACCTTCAGAACAAACCACATCGATATAGTATTTGTCATAAGTGTATCCATTGTTGACTTTAGTTTAGCTACAAGGGCAATACTCCCCTGCCCAGCTTTCTAGTTATAAGTTATAAAATTTAGATTATATAATATTGAAATACAAGTATAATGTATATACTTAACCCAGATGTAATTAAAGGAGATTTGAACTTTCAAAAACTCCCCATGGTCATTCACTTCATCCTATACAACCAATATACATGACCACATACATGTAAAAAAGACAAATGATCTCCAATATACACATTTATGCTAAACCAGCACTCATCAGTAGGTCTGGATATGGATGGTTGAAGAGATGGAGAATGGAGAAGATTGAAGCCTATTTATTAAAGTATGCACTGATTATATATGTGTGTGGGAGATGATGATCCAGACCAATCGATGAGTGCTGATTCATTATGAAATGTGTATATTGGAGATCATTTGTCTATTTCACATGTATGTGATCATGTGTATCAATTGTATTGGATAGAGTGAATGACTGTGGGGAGCTTGAAAATCTGGTTCAAATCCCCTTTGATTAAAAGTTAGATTAATGTTTTTAAGACATTTATTTGTTTATTTATTTTTACTTTTGATATTTAAATTAGTTATACATTTTTCAATTGAATATTTCTCATTATGCCTATGCAAATGTTTGAGATTGATTTCTTACATTCAGAATCATCTGATTAAGATTTGTATTAATCAAAACACATGTCATGGTCAACTATTTGTCTAGTTCTTTTTTTGTATTGATATAATGACTAGTTATTTTAAAGACTTAATTAACATTAGTGGATGTTATTTAATATATACACTATTTATACATATAAATTTAAAATAAAATAAAAAATTAATAATAACCTAATTGCAATAAAATGCCTGTTTTATTTTTTCTTAGTCCAATAGCTTTATTTTTTCATAATTAATGCTGTAATTAATTTATTTAAGATCACTGAGAAGAATAATTTTTAAAGTTTGAATTAGTAAAATTCCTTTAATTATACTGAGTTCTAAATTTGTTTTTTTTTTTTTACGATTTTTTATTTAAGATTAATTTAAATAACTGCTTTAAAAAAGAAGTATTTATTTAAACATACATAGTAAATATTTTAAAGGGATTATTTTATTAATGAAATATATTTATTCAAAATACAAAAAGGTGTATGTGTATATATATATATGATCATTTAAAATTTTAGCAGAGTTTGAGTCCTTTAAAAATGTTTAACATTGCTATTTAATTGTGGCATTCTTAACATCAGCATTGTGTTTGTTAACTAAAACAATGTAAGCTTTAGAAATATAATTTTTTTATTATTAATTTAGTTTATTTTTGAATATCAGATAAGAGAATAAAATAATCTATTCTTGCTATTTGAAAAACTTGTATGTAATAAACAAATTGATAAATTTTTCAGCATAATTAACAAATTAAAACAATAAATAATAATATATTAAAGCTATTAAAAAGTAAAGCAAAACTCTCCATATAGTAGTGCCATCTTGTGCTAACAAGAGCAATCAATGGATGCCAGAAGGCTTGTGCATAAAATCCTTATCTAGTGCCTACTCATCCAATATCCCCAGACTAGTTTCTGGCTTGTGGCCTTCATCAGTGAGGAGCCTTGGATCTGAGAGCACTGCACCTAGATCTTAGGATCTAATGCAATCCTCCAGCACCCACCTTTTAACTCTATTTAACTACAAAACTATGAGAATGAAATTGAAAACACTATTAATATTTTCAATCCAAGCTATTCAATAGCTTATATAGTCATATGGGTCTGAACTCAATTCAGTACCCATACATTTTGGTGTCTTTGGTTCTTTAACAACCATAGCCACCACTATCCTATTAGGCAGGATTGGTGTTAAACCACTAAACATCACATGATCACTATCTCATACTAGCACAATAATTGTTATTAAACAATCCAAAACAAAGCAAAACTCTCCATATAGTAGTGCCATCTTGTGCTAACAAGATCTAGGTGCAGTGCTCTCAGATCCAAGGCTCCTCACTGATGAAGGCCACAAGCCAGAAACTAGTCTGGGGATATTGGATGAGTAGGCACTAGATAGGGATTTTATGCACAAGCCTTCTGGCATCCATTGATTGCTCTTGTTAGCACAAGATGGCACTACTATATTGAGAGTGTTTGTTTGGTTATTTAATAACAATTATTGTGCTAGTATGAGATAGTGATCATGTGATGTTTAGTGGTCTATTAAAAAGTAATGGTTTTGCTTTTAAGAAATTACAATAAAGTTTTAAAATTTATAACAATTTTTCCTCTGAAAAATTTGATTCTGGCTTACAATAGAGCTAGCTCCTTTGCTCTATAATAAAATACATTTAAAAACAAGATTAAAATAATATCTTTAAGCTATGTATTTTCAGAAGATATTACATCAAGGTGATGATAATACAAAAAAGATAAATATGTTCAATAAAAGAATGTAATGATCACAATAGAATGCAATCACCATGATTATTGCTTACCTGACATAAATAAAATTTTGAATACTGAAGACTTAATTCTTTGCTCCATATTTCAAATATTCATAGCTAGCTTCTTTTTTGATATCAATTTATTTCTATTTTATGTTTTTTATACCTCCATAGATTTTTTCCAGCATACCCATCTTAATTCCTCTAAGTTTATTCTAACACAATTCTTCTCCAACTTTATTATTCTATCAGTTTAGTTTGACTCTTGGCTTGGGACAGTTGTTCTAAGTTAAGTACTTTCTAATTAAATTGACTTAAACGGATAACTCCACATATTCAAAATTTCTATCTAAACATTCATTAAAAATATTGTATTATTATATATTTTTATTACTCAGGATGGTAAGACTGAGCAGATCAACATGTAGGTAGTCAAAAAAATTAATGAGAAAACTACATTTGTCAAACTGATATTCATTTATGATATAACAATCCAAACTTCAGAAAAAGTACACCTTGTGTGATCTGATGCAGTAATAGAGTGGTAAATTGTGGGACTTAAGATCCATGGATTGTGGTCCCAGTTCTGTCACTTGTGACAATCAAACTTCCTATGAACTTCTGAACAATGAACTATTTGATTATTATATGAACTTGATAATAAAACTTGCAAACCCCTTTTCCCTCTCCATACTGTGAATCATAAAAGTTTTATGACAATAATTTCTTAACAAGGTTAACCCACATCAACTACAACATTTTTATAACATAATTGCGACAGCCAGTATTTCATACTGTTCATGAAAAAAGTGTTCATTTTATGATATAATTGAAGTTCTAAATGGGTATTTAAAATAAGTGAAACAATTAAAAATAATATTAAAATGATTCCTTCAGACTGAAATATTTACTGCACATTTTTGATGTGCTCAATACAAATCAGCTTGCTGCATAATCTGCATATAGAAAAGGTTTTTCTATTCAACTGAATCAGTTGGATACAGCCCTGCACAGCTTGTCATAGCTGGTAGAAAATCTGATTTGATAGATCCTAGAATTAATTTTGGAAATTGCAGGTCTGACATTCAAACTTCCTATAAACTTCCAAGCAATAAAGTTATATATATATTTTTAGTTGGACACATTGTTTTAGGAAAATTGGGATCAATTATTACAATGCAATAAATTTGTTTTTTTATTATAAATGTTACATACAAAAAAAATTATAATATTTTTATAAAAAGTTAAAAAAAATATGCATGCACAATAGCTTGAAAAGGCTGATCTTTAATGTATTACAATTTATAAAACATAGCGCTATAAAAATAAATGTTTATTTACATATGTTTAAGTTTCATTTGAGAGTGACGTTTAGTAAATTCTAGATAATTTCATCGACGTCATTCATTCAGACATTTTAAACAGTAATTTAAAGTGTGTGGTCTATCCTCACGCTTTCATTTCCAGTACTTAAGGTTTGCCCATATATAAGCATTTGGGTTGGAAAGAATAAGTGGATTCATTTTATTCTTTCATAAATACTATATCTTGTGTTGGGAATGAAAGTATTCATTTGTTATTAACACTCGTAAAAAGCGCATGCACAATAGCTTGAAAAGGCTGATCTTTAATATATTATAACCATAGATCACAAAAAAATGGAGAAATAAAAATTAATTATGTTCAAAATGTGACCATTATAAGATACTGCTGATGCAAGACAAGAGGCAACAATACTTACATTATGTAATAAAAATGCATACTAATCATTTTTCTGCAAAATACATATACACATACAAAGCTATTTAGATGCATACTGTTCAATTCATAAAATTCTAAGAAATCAAGTTGTATAAAAACTGTGACCAGTATGATATACTGCTTGTAGCTGTTGTGGGTTAATAAAATAATTCATAAATGAAAATTTAGTTTTGCATATGTAAAACCTAAAGGAAGCAATAACATTTTATTGTTATGTCTATTAGCTAAGATAATAATAGATTTGAATAAAGCTATAAAAAGTATAAGTTTAATTACATCTAATAGAAATGAGGATCAAACTTTTCTTGATTTTATATATGGTAATTGACAAAATTTTTGGCAAGATAGCAGAAATATATGTTTAGCACCCATAATACTATTACATCTCTTCACTACTGGGAAAGGTTACATCATATTAATATCATATTTTTATATTTTATGATGACATATTTTTTATCAAATTGAAACAGATTAATCTAGTGTTTTTACTTTCCAATTAAAAAAGTTTTAATTATGATCCAGCTATTCAATAGAAAATATTCAAGCCTGCTTCTAAATTTAAAAAAAAAAGAACATTTACATAGTCTGGACACAAATTCTAAGTCATGGGAAAGTAAGTCAAATAAAATAATCTCTGTGACACAAGGTCTCCTTGAGTCTCAAGTATTAAAGTAAAAAATGCATATTTTATATCTCTCTTCAGTGAATTGTAAAAATTACATTGAATTTTTTCCAAATAAGCGGGTTTTTTTGTTTGAGTCCTGATAATACAAATTTTAGAGATATTTAAAATGCCAACAAAAATAATTTGCTACAAAAAAATAAATAAATGTATTGCAATGAAATATTAACAGTAGCAGACTCTCCATACAGTAATGCCACCCAGTGCAAGCCTTAACAATCAATGGATGCATGACAGCATGGAGAGTTTGTTACTGTTAATAGATTTGTTTAAGCATAAGAAATGGTGATCATGTGATTTTTGTTGGCAGTGAAATATCATTGGTACTGCAAATATTCTTAATGCAAGGGTAAACACCAATAATTTAAAATTCCTAGTTCCAAGAATGTTTTAAATTCATGAATTTTTAAGATTTCAAAAATAGGTCTTTTGCTCCTTCTTTGAAAACTTAAAATCTGTTAAAATAGAAAAAAAATCAGAGCTCACTATGATTAGGCTTATTATTGATTTTATTTATTTGTCAATATGTGTATAAAGTAATTTATTTATTGTAAAAAGTTAAAGATTAACCTTGAAATTTTGTTTGGATAATAGAAGTTTTTAAAGAATTATTTGGATTAATAATATTGTGCCTGGAATTCTCCTGTGTTGATTTCTTATCAATTACAATGGAATACTTTGTTATTAAAATATATAAATGTTTTTACATTTATTATTTTTGTATGATAATTTGCAATTAGAAAATGCAAATAAAAAATAAATAATTAAATAGTTTCACTGCTGGAGAGTTCATAGAAGTCCAAACACTATAAATATCAAAAGTGAAATTAATCCTAGGATTTTACAGTACAGAATCTGATATCTAGTATTGTAGTAAACCATTCAGGGCAGAAAATATAAAAAATTTAACAAAATATTAATTAAAATTAAAGAAATCTGTAGAAAATTTGGTGTCAAAATCAGTACATTTAAGCAGTGATTATATGTTGTAATAAAAGATATAGTTTGAAATATTTAAAAAATTGTTTATCTGGTAATAGAATTTGTAATGAAAACATTTAGAAAGTTGTTTTATAGTCCACTAAAGTTTAAATTTTGAAAAAAGGCTTGTTAAATATTTTTTTATTTCTTTGCAATGACATTTATATGAAGCAGAGGCCTTGTTAATTATAAAAATGGGATGTAAAGTGGATAAAGACATTTGAGTTGTGGATGAATTCTTGAAGAGAATGATTGAAACAAAACTATTTATTAAGAAAATTAATGAAAAAAAATTGAATTGTGAATTTCATTAGAAACAGAGCAATTACAATTGGTATATATATATATTGGAAAAATCCATGGAAAGTAAAGAAAAAATAAAAATGGTTGATGATCTAAAATATATATATTTGAAGTATGGAGATTAAGACAATGAACAAAAAAATATGAACAAAATTGTAAGGTAGATGTATGTACACTTGTTCTGTTTGACAATAATTATAAAATTAATATATTTTTTTTATATATTCTACAAATAAAATATAATCCAGTCTCAGAAACAACTAGAAATTTTGAAAGGAAATAAAACATAGAATATTTATTAATGGAGCATAAAGATATTGGGAAGGGGAGAATATTTAATGATGATTTTGAATATTCTGATAATATGATGATGAGCTTTTAAAACTAACTTAAATGTTGTTCAATTTTCTGAATGGGGCATATTAACTATTCAATAATAAGGGCATAATATTATGGAATAGAGCACATGAATTGAATAAAGAATAAAAAATTCCTATAAAAAGTATTTTATGATGAATTCAAGCATGGATTTTATGGAGATGGGATATATTTATATTATAAATATTATCTCAAAAACAGTAAAAAATGTAATATCAATTGTTTTTATCTGATAATTAATAGAAAGCTATAATTAAGCAAAATATTAAAAAAGTTCAAAAGTAACAATATTCCAGAGCAAAAATTAAAAGAATCACAAAATATTAAATAAACAGACTAAAAGTCTAATACACAATATGTGTAGATCTACATTTCATCTTTCCCATTAGATTTAGAATATCTAGACTCATTGACAATATTAAAAAATCTACAAGCATATCAGAAAACAGAAAAAGTAATTTTTTGCTCTGGCAAAAGCTATAAATCACTTTAAACTATTAATAAAGTAGACTGATATTAGTTTAATATTTATTTAATGAGATGAAAACCAGTGTAAAAGATTTAGGTGGGAATATAACTTGAAAAATGCTGAAAAATTTGAAAGAGTTTACTGACAATATATATGAATGTAAACAAGTACAGGATAGCACGAGGCCAAAACTAAACACTCTTTTTTGTTAACTTATGCTTGAACCATTTTTGGATTGAATGGCAGGAGCATATTAAGGCTTAATGACAAATATATATACAGAATTTTTAAAAAATTAATTTTTAACATAGAATTGCTATTAATTTTTAAAATATAAAATATCCCACTGAGCAAATTAATGATCAGCTTACTGTGGTGCTAAATTTCTATTAAAAAGCTCCTAATATGTAAAAGTTTCAACTCTAAATGGTTTTGAACTATATAATATTCGTTTTTATAAATGTGGGTAAATAATTATTATCAATTAATAATATTTGATCATTATTCATGGTATTTTGTTTATTTGCTACTCTTAATATAATTCACTATATCAGTTCACATGATTCATCTGTTGTTGAATATAATTATTTGTTATGTGATATTTAAAATATTTAAACATTGTTGTTGTTTGTTTGTTTTTAAAAAGGCATTAAAAATCAATGTAATATTAAAAGAAAAACTTAAATTTTCCAAAAATTGTTCCGAATTGTTATATATTTTTAAAAAAACTTAGGTAAATTTTAATTCTAAGGCAGTATGTAATTTACTTATACTAATGGTTTCTTATATACATAATTAGAATGATTTGAACTCAGGATTTTTCAATCTAATATTCAAAGCACTACATGAGTATGATTACAATATCAAGTCCAATAAGAGCCTTGAGCATTAGACTAAAAAATCCTGAGTTCAAATCCTTCTAATTAAGTATAATTTGTAAAAATTGTTGTATCAAACATTATTTATCCAGCTATCAGTAAGATTTTATATAGTTTACTTTTTTTATATTCATAGCTTTATTTTGTAATATAGTAGTCCGCCATGTTCATTGACTGAAATCTAGGTGAAGAGTAAAGACTTTTTCAGATAGCTGAAATTTTCCTAAAAAAAGTCTGTATTTTTTAAGAATCTGACTAACTTTAATCCAACTAATCATCTTTTATTGTTTTATAAATGAATATGTAGCAATTATTAGCTGAAGGGTAAATGTCTATGGTTAATATGAGTATATTACATTTTAATGCACTGGCAATACAAAATAAAAATTTACTATAAATTAGCATTCATTTTTAATGAGACAGGTTTCACATCTATGGATTTTCAGCCCCAGACTTACCTGTTCCTTTCTTTTTATTTATTACAATGTCTAATTAAATTAGTTATGGAATGAAACAAATCATGAAAAAAGGTGTTATATAAAAAGTAAATGAAAATAGAATGCTAATGTTCTATGATCCTAAAATTGAATCTTCCTTGCTTTTTAACTCCCATCATTTAAAAAAGCCAGAAATTTTTTAAATAAGTTGTTATGTTCTGCCACGATAGTAGCAAATCATGATTTCATATATAAAACTTATTACTAAGTCAACTATAAATAAATATCAATATGTTCTATTTTGACTTCTTATTTCAGTTTCCAATTTTTTACTAAAGCTTGATTCCTTTGTTAAAAGATTCATTGGATCATTTTTTTGCTATCCAGATAATCCAAAACTTGCCTAAATAGCAATTTCATAAACATGTCTTAATACTCAAAATTACTCCTGTGTGAACAAGATCTACTTTGGTCAATATTTATGTTTTTGGCAATTGGATTTAAATAAGCAAAGAGTTTTTTTATTGTTATAGTTATATGCTATTTTTTACAGCTTTTACTATTGCAAATAAAATAATTGAATAGTTTGTTACTTTGGAGGTCATATGATACTTGAGCACTGAAAATAATAGGGGTTGAGGTGTGATTCATAGACATTTAGCTCTTGAATCCATGACTCTGTTACTGCGATAATCAAACAGGTTATTGTTGTGATAGGGAAAATAACTATAGGCAAAAACATATATGAGATGCTCTTAAAATCTGAATAAAGTTTGCAATTTTTGCCTAGTGCATAGTCATGGCATCTAACAGGGGAGAAGATTGATGACTTTATTAGAGAAATTTGAATGGGTGCTTAGCATAATTGAAAAGCTAATTATTTGCTTAAGTATGCCACTTTTAAGAAAGGAAAATGCAGTGTTTTTATTTCTCACAATGTGCCAGGCTTCTTTCAGTTTATATTTGGCATTGTTGTGTTCTAGACATATGATGGTGGCAGACATAAGTTTGAAGACATGACTGGAAACAGATTGGTGCTCAGTATCCATTAGGGTTTGAGCATGGCTATATATATATATATATACTGATGTTATACTAATCAGATAAACAAGTTGGTCTTTAAATCTCCATAATATACAGCATCACAGTTGATTTAAGAGCATGTGACCATGTAAACAATTTGTGATTTCTGGTTTGGAGGTGTTATTAATAAGTCAGTTTAGAGGGGGATGCATAGGGAAATTTGATGAGTTGTAAAGCAAATTTTAGTAAGCAATGAGTAATACCAGGAATATATGGCAGTGAAGACCAGGATTTATAATCAGCTTTTAGAAGTGGGTATCCAAGCTTGATATGAAACTTTTTGATGAGTTAATATTTTGTTTTTATAACCGATGTTGATTTGAGTGCATGTGATTATGTAAACAATTTGTGATTCTGGTTTGGAGGTCAAATGTCTTTTGTGTTATTAATAAGTCAGTTTAGAGGGGGAGGATTTAGTAGAATGATTTTGGTGGGTTGTAGAACAAATTTTAGTAAGTGATGAGTAATACTAAGAATATATGGCAGTGAAGACCAGGATTTATCATCAGCTTCTAGAAGTGGGTGTCCACACTTAATATAAAACTTTTTGACAGTTTAGTATTTTGTTTTTATAACTGATGTTGCACAAGTCTGAGAGGTAAGACTCAATGTTATTTTTCTTATCTGATTGAACCAGCAAGCTGGTAGTACTATGGAATCATGGATTCAGGATATATGGTACCTCGAATGTTGACAGGCTTAATAAGCAGTTTATAATTCAGGTGGATTGTTTTTCTTTGAACATAATTGAAAAACTCAATGCCTTGATGGTTATCTTTATTTTTCCAAATCCATGTTAGGGATGATGTTTGCAAAAGAGTGATTTTTTGCTTTGATTTTTAGAAGTGCAAAAGCACATCATCAACATATTGCATTATAGTATGAAAAGGTCAGAATTAAGTATTGGGGTAAAATGTCTTTTTCATATAAAAAACATTGTTAAATGAAGTTGTAATATTGCTGTATAGCCAATGTAAACTTTAGAGAATAAATTGTTTCCTGTACATTATACTTGACTTTGCTGAATTCTTCCTTAATGATTTGAGTTAATAAGATGCATGGAATAAAGTCATACAGTCCAGTGAAATCTAATGATACCAAGCAATTCTTTTCATTGAGTTATATATTTTTGATTTAAGATAGAATATCAAATGAAGATTTAAGGGTGAATTGGCTGAAGTCCAATTGATCACTAAGCTACTGACCCATCATTTTGGAGGCTTTATAGTAGTAGGCACCCCAAAAGTCTATCATTAAGTGAACGGGATATTCTACCTTGTACAGTTATTTTTTAAATTGTGCTTTACACAAAAAAGTGAAGCTTAGTATTATTAGAAAAAGAATTATACGGCTTAGAGCTTTTGGAGAACTTAGGTCTCCATATTCATAGCCTATCTTGGGAGTTGGCTTACATTGAGATTTTAAATGAAGCTTGGCAGTAATTCATGCAAAATTTATTCAAAATTTTCTTTCATATAGACCATTGTAAATATTAACTTATAAAAAACAATATCCATTATATTCTTATTGGCATGTTACAGTGCAGAGTGTGAATTCTACCTATTAATGCAATCTCAGTATAACCATAAGCTATTCTGAAATCCCTATAAGACCATGCCTCATATTTAACAACTTCTGAATATTCAATAAAACAGTTCATAAATTTAAATATTAATAATGATAGTGCAAATATAGGTGAAATTAAAGTGAAGTTACTGCAAACCCTCGCCAAGTTATATATAAAGTAATACAAATCCATCAATAAATGAAAAAGTACATGATCCAAGTAAAAGTACAGGTGAACTCATTTTATTCTTTTTCATTTATTAATGGATTTGTATTACTTTATATATAATTTTTTGAGGGCATAACTTTTACTTTAATTTCATCTACATCTGAGCTATCATTATTAATATTTACATCTATTAACTGTTGTTTTATTTAATATTCAGGGTTTTTAAATATGAGGCATGGCCTTCCTCTGATTGTTTATAGTGATATCAGAATATCTTATGGTTGTACTAAGATTACATTAATATATAGAATTTATGCTCTGTATTTGAACATATTAGTAAATTGAATGCTTATGTATGATCCAAGCTAAAGTATAGGTGGCTCATTCGTACTTTTCCATTTACTGACCGATTTGTATTTTTTTATCTTATAAAGTAGACATAATATTTAATATTTTGTAATTTAGAAGTATCCTAGCTATTTCTCTAATTTTATTTTTAGATTATTATTTGTCAACTCTTTTTACTTTCAGCTACTAATATGTGATTCCAACATTTCAAATTGGTAATTTTTACATTCTCTACTAATCTGTATAAACATTTACATATCACTTATTAAAATTATAATATATTCTGAATAAAAGGAGATATGGTAACAAAATAGTAGAAGACTACAACCAAATGAGAGCACAACTAATCATCATCAGTAGCAATTTGCCACTGCTTGCTATTGTAATATATTGTAAATATTTGTTCTTCTATGTATATTTTTTTAAATTTAAAAACGAATTTTGTTTATATAATTATATATAGTTATTCCAGACTTATTCTTTTATGACATTCAAAACCTCTGTTTTTAATAAAATCTAAAAACAAAAAAGTGAAAATGTGAAGATAATATTAAAGCAAACAAAACTAATGAGATATGAATTTTAAAATAAAAGAATTCTCAATCCATTTTCTTAATGATTTTTTCTGTTTGCAAGGAATATTTTTTTTTAGAAAAAAAAAATCTTGGAAAATATAAAACCTTAAAGAGAAAAAAAGAACTCTTTGTATAGAAGGAGAAAACATGATAAATTTCTTGCAGGATTTCATTTATATTCATTACCCAGGAAAGCACAAGTTGTGTTTTGCTAGGCTTGGATACTAAGACGCCATCATTAATTTGATATTCCATGGTCGGGAGCTGTCACGTGAAGTAAGGATGTTTTTAAAAGTTTAAAGTAACATTTTCTACCGTTGATTAATTCTCAACTTAAAACATTTTTTTTTTTAATTTAGGTATTCAAACTTTTTTAAAAAAGGAAAGTTTTCAAACCTAGTTATTAAGCTTAATTTTCAAGTTAATGATTGATATCCAGTTCCATTTCAACAAGTTAGCAGAAAGATTTAAACATAAGGATGAGAAGGAAACAAATTTTAGAATAACTTATAAAATTCAGATTTAAAGAGATTTGATTTTAAACTTGTATAATACTATCTATAAAAAAGCTGACGAAAATTGTAAACCATTGAATCTTGATTCGACTCATAAAGGCTTTTTTTTTTTTTTTTCATGTGTCAAAGCGTTGACCGGGAAGCGAACCCGGGCCAGCTGCTGGAAGACAGTTATCCTAACCACAGGGCCACCAACGCTTGACTAAATGCTTTATTATATTAAATCAATTTTTTATTTTAGTGAAATTCATCTACGTAATCCAGACAAACCTGTAACTGAATTATAATAGCTAGGTTGGCTAGAAATCGCCTAACTGAAAGAAAAAATTCTTTGTGACTTGGAATTTTTTTTTTTTTTTAAGATATAGCTAGCCTAGACTCAAATTTCAGAAGATGGGCATGGCAGTTAAATGAATTAATCACCTTATGGTGCCCTCACTAGATTCAAAGTTGATAAGATTATAAAGCCCATAAGATTTGGTTATAGATGGGAAATGTCAGTTGAATGTAGGTAGTTTTAGCATTCAGATAATGGAGCCATGATGCATGCATATAACACAATATAACTACTTTCTGCATCAAGCTTATGACTTTCTATCTAAAATGGATCTAACAAAAGATTCACTTCAAGATCAGCTACAAGACTGGCATATTCTTTACTCTTTATATTTGGAAACAGTTGCATATCCATTGCATTAAAGAGTTTCTTGTGATTTTTTTTTCCTGAATTTTGATCTGATGTATGAAAAATCCCCAATATTTCTTTTTATTCAAAGTCTATCATGGATAAGCATAAAATAAAAAGAACATATTATTTTAATGATGATTAGAAAAAGCAATATTAATTTTCTGATTTTAAATGCAAGTTGTATCTTCTTATTATGCAATAATAGTGTCATGACTCATAAGAAAAGTAATATTGAAAGATATTTTACATAAATTTGAATTTTGACTATCCAATGAATTCTGAAGAAGGATTTTTTTTTATAATCTTTTAAAGAAAGAGACAAAAGTTTTTTTTACTAAATCTCTTCAATAATCTAAGACAGTCAATAATTGCTTCATTTAAAATATCACATTTACCAGCTAAATAAAATTTAAAAAATGTTTACAGATTTTGTGAATGTTGATTTCTAAATGCGGTAGTGGACTTAATTAGTAAAGAACTTACTAGCTTCACACTCTCAAATCAAAATGCTTTAAATTTGCCTATATAATTAGAAAGTAGGTTGAAGATAAGACGGCTACTCTTATCTTTATAAAGTCGTAATCCTGTGTTAAGATTCCCTCTCATGGTAAAATTAAGCACTCAAAGTGCATAGTATTATGGTTAAAGATTTACATGTATTTAAATAACTTATTGTAAATTTCAAATGAACACTGAAGTTTCTATTTTGAAATCTCAAGACTGTCATTCAAGTTAAGTTTCAAATTAACCATATTTATTATTTTCTTATACTACTTTAAATTGGAATTTTTATTTTGACTTGCTGAAATAATTTATAAGTATAATGTTTTGATTTTTCTAGATTAATAATTATTGTTTTTTAATACTTAAAAAAGTAAATAATATATAATTAGAGGGGATTTTGACTTTCAAGCTTCCTTCAGTCATCCACTGCATCTTATATAACTGATACAAATGACCACATGTGAAAAAAATAAATGACCTCCAATATACCTATATTGTGCTGAACCAACACTCATCACTTGGTTCTGATATATAATCAGTGCTCGGTTTATATTAAGATAGAAAATCTTCAAACTTAAATTGACAGGCTCAATCTTCTCCACTCTCCAACTCGTAAGCTATCCATATCATTGAAAATCTGATAGCATGTTCAAAACCCTTGTTGTTGGGCTTAAGGTAATACATGAAAAGTCAGACTGACTTACAGTCAACATGGGCATTATAATAAAATTTGGAAAACAAGGGCTTTCAACATTCCATCATCAGATTTTCAATGATATGGATTACTTAAGAGTTGGAGAGTGGAGAAGAATAAAGCATGTTGATTAAAGTTTGAAGATGTACTATCTTAATGTAAACTGAGTACTAATTATATATTTATGTGGGAGATGGTGATCGGGACCAACTGATGAGTGCTGATTCAGCACAAAATATGCATATTGGAGATTATTTATCTTTTTCACACGTATGTGGTCATGTAAATCAGTTGTATAAGATAGAGTGGATGACTGAAAGAAGCTTGAAAGTCTGGTTTCTAATCCCCTCTATTTACATCTAGCTTAAAGTATTAATACTATACATGTATTTAAATATTATATATAAATTATGGACCAATAAATTGTGAGTACACCATTATAATTCATAAATCAGATTCCTAAAGAATTGTTTTAGCAAATATTCAAACCCCCATTTTTTCATATTAATGTCAATTCATTCTGCCTGATCAACAAATTTACATTAATATGAAAAAATGAATATTGTTTTCAAGTTTGTTAAAATTATTCTTTAGTACTTTGATGAGAATTATAAAATGTATTTAGACAGTTCTCCAAGAATATGTGTATATATTTTAAACATTACATATTTAATAATCATGATTTATTTATTGACATATTATATAAATTAATAGTTCAGTGCTGTATATATATATATATAGAAGGAAATTAACCTTCAAATCTGCACTGTTTGTTTTAGTATTAAATCTACTTGCACTCACAATGTCCATAAAGAGTTTTAAAGATACAAGTGAAAAACACAAATGATTCACTTGTGTTTTTAAAACTCTTACTGATCAGTGAGTGCACATAGATTTATACACTAAAACAAACAATACAGGATTGATGGTTAATTTCCTTCTATGTAATTACTGACATATTAAAATTATTAGAATTATTCTAGATAAAAAGCAGCAGTAGCGGCAACACACATACAAATACGGATATTCTATCTTCAAGAAGAAATGTAATGACTATAAAACCAATCTGTGAAACCATAAAAATGGTCACTTCATTGTGTTTTTTAACTTTTTCAGTAGAAAACTTTTCTTTCTGACCCACACTTTATCTAATTGTAACTCTCCATTGGATTATAATCTTATATTTATTGTCTATGAAATCAATCAATATTGCACTTCTTCAGAATTTCTCTAACTTAATCTTTATAAATTCATCTTGCCCTAAAATATATTTTTAGAAAATTTGTTATAATTCATTCATTTCATATATTATAATCCAATAGAGATGTAATTTTACAATAGTCAACTTTATAGTATCTCATCTTTTAAAATGAAGGATACACTGATTGGTGTTATAATCTTTTCATTATATGCTTAAAATTTTGTAGACTTTCTCAAATGAAATTTTTAATGCTTTTATGTTACACTGATAGAGTCTCAATCTTACTTCTGTACTGAACATTAGGTAAAATAATAGTTCTATATGAAACAAATGTTTTTGCAATTATATCATTGTGTTAAAATGCTATATCTTTTAATTTGTTAACAACAATATTTACAATTAGAGAACAATTCACAAAAACATAAAGTTACAATTCTGTATAAATACATGTACAAAAATTCTTTTTTTAGAATGAATACTAAAAATGAAAAAGGTAATTTATAATGGTTCTAACAATAATAATAATAGTTGGTTTATTGTTTTGAAGCTTGTAAATTCAATTATCAAAAGTGACAATTTGGAGCTGCAATCCATGGAACTTGGCTACAGACTCTACCATAAAATATATTTTTAAAAAGTCCAACTTCTAATAAATATTAAACATTTTTTTAGTGAATTATAAATTCTGCTGAAATATTTATTTTAAAACATTAGTTATATATAAAACTAAAAGGGCATATTGTGGTAAATAAGATATCACTTGAAAAAATTTATCTGCCACTTGGAATTATTAATATAACACTTAGAGAAATATCACAAGTAATTTGAAATAACAAGATAAAAAATATATGGGATGATGTGAAAATAAGATGTTAGGGATTGGAGAAGCATGAAGGGATATTCATTCTAAGATAGATCCCTAATAAATGATCATGCTGATTGTATGACACTAGTAGAATAAAATTACACATATAGATCTAAATATAAAGAAAACGAAATTATAAAATCAAAAATTTGACTGATTTGAATTCAAGCAACTTAAATTTATTTTTTGAATTATAAAAGTAACTTAAGCTGACTTTTGACTGGGTGAATATTTTTCAAAAATATTTCTGTGGAATTTAAAATTACAACAAAGGCAAATAAATGTTTTATAGATGCTCACCTGAACTGGGATGTTGCTTCAAAATATTTAAATGATGATGATGACTTTTAGAGATTTGAGCTTAATCATTTTCATAGTTCATGAATAACAATAAGTCTTAAATATGTGAATATTTTATATATAGAATTTTAAATCTTTTGCATTATTTGATTTAATATTGTTATATTACCTGAGCTATTGATGAACTTCACCAGCAATGGGTGCTGGAATAACCATTGGATAGGAGGATTAACTAAGAATAATAAACAGTATCTGATCAAATGCCCATTCTCCTGCCTTAGACAATAGATTGTTGGTCCATCAAAGGCTATTTAAGGTTAAAAAAAATAAAGTTTTTTCTGTCTCCCCTATCTATGTCAATCAGCAATTGGATCTGATATTTGTGCAATTATATTTCCCTTCTTTAAATTGATTTATGATCATTGTGACTCCAATTCCTTTTTTCCTTTTAGCTCAAGTTCTTGAGAATTAAAAAAAGCAATGGTGGGAACAGACTTAGTAGACTAAAAGTTCTTAATTGTGATCATTGCTCAAGACAATACAATCATTAATGTCTGTTTGGAACTGGATTTCAGTTAGGCAGAAGTTTTGGCTGGAAAATAATGTATGTTTAGATGCCCTATTTAGGGACTCTTGATTACCACAAAAGTGGAAGGAAATGTAAAACTGTATTCTAAAACTGTCATATAAAAATTGCCTGAATCAGTCTGACTAGATTGTCATACCTGACTGATTACTCATTAAAGTGATAGAAATAATAATATTATCAATAGTAAGAAAGCAGAATGCAATCATAGTACTAATTATAAATCTAATTTTTTTCTACATATAGTTATATGAAATGTATAAATTTTACTTGATGTGATATCATTTTTTAAGATCTAAATAATGGATAGCTGGTGGATAAAGAGACATCAAGATTTAAGTTCAATATGATTAGTGAAATCATTTTCCATAGGAAACAAAATTAATAGAACAAATAGATGACTACAGTTTTTTTTTAAAAGGGCAAATCAACCAGTGAAAGGTTAATGCATGATATTGGATTTGTTGTAACACCTAATTTAATATTTTTTATTTTTAAATTCCTCAATGAAGGATAAATGAAATTATATCTTGACTAGCATAATAGTAATTATGCACATTTTAATAATGTTTGTTGTCCAGGATTAGATTCTGAGAATTCAGAGAAAAGAAGTGTTTATTCTTTGCTGAATAACATTTCCAAATGCTTAAGATTTGTCCATACATAAACGTTTGGGTCAAAAAGTCAGATGGATTCATTCTATTTTTTCACAATTACTTTATCATGTGTTTGGAAAGTGAGAGTATTCATTTACAGTTAAAATCCACAAAGTGCATGTGCATTAGCTTAATGGCTAATTATTAATATTATAGTTTATACAACATAGTGCTATATAAAATAAATATCTTATTTACATATTATTATAGTAATAACATTAAAAGTTGAACTTTTCTTCTTGGAAACTTAATATAAACAGTAAACTTTGGCCAAAAATTGTTGAAAATAATCAAACTAAAGCTATAAATTAAAATGATCTGCTATTATTGATTTTTTTTTTTTTTTGCAACATGTGCAGTGAATATCACGAACATTTTGTTTAGCAGAAAAATCCATTATAAAAGAACATGGATGTATTTCCAGTTAAAGTAATGGCATTTAATAGATTGTGTTATAGTTAGGAGTCAGAATTCAAACAAAATTCATAAATATATGAACACTTTCAAGCACAGATTACAGGGCATACCATAAATTAATAGGCTCCAAAATTAAAATGATAGGTTCATTTAAAATACATATACAATTCCAATCATATTTATGAAAAAAACTGCTGTCAATATTTTTGGCTATCTATTGTATGTACTAAATTTCAATAGGTATTAAACACCAAAGTTGCTAATCTGAATTTTCAGGATTTCTACATTACTGAGAGATTAAATTTTCTTAAGGAATGGGTTATGGCTACAAGTAAACTATTACTGGGTTCATTAAAAAAAATTATGACTAATTTTCTAGCAAGGATTTTGTTATTAGTGGCTTTGTAAAAAGGAAGCCTACAGTATTTTTTTTTCCTTGGCAGAGTAATAAATTAATGAGGAGCTTTATAAGAAATATACTTCCAGTAACTGACAATAAGTCTTAAAATAATTATGGATGATGTCTAATCACAGTTAGTGTAGATCTTTCTTTGATGCATTGAAAGCAATATATGGCTCAGAAGAACAATATCTATCAAAAACTTTTTAAATTCAGCAATGACATTCTTTTTAATGATAATAAAGTTATTATGTTCAGGTGGTTCTCATATATAGTATAATATCAACTTTCTGTACAGCTATTCCTCAAAAATGTTTGGGCTTTCTAATTGATTTTTCCTCTAAAATATTAAAATTTGCAATATAAAATGGTGTTTTAACCTCAATAAAAAACTTATTATTACACTCTCCAAAACATACGTCTTAATATATACTAAAGTTTTTCTTATAGATATTTTTATTTTTCCAAGGATCGTATTTATTCCTTTATTAAAAAAATTAATTCATTCTGTATAAAATAAATCTGGAATAAAAAAAATAGTATCCATAAATATCAAGAGTATAAAGTTCCAGATGTAATGGTCTTTCATTTTATTTTTATTTACAGAAGACAACAAAATGACAACATTAATGGGTCTTATCTAAATTACAAAATTTATTATTTCATTCCAATATCAGCCTTTCAAGCTAATTTATCATTATTATTCCTACTGTCACATCGTTACCAGTAAAAAAAATAGATTCATTAATGATATAACTGATTATCTTTTAAAAGACATCTTCAACCACTTCTTTCATTCAGTAACAGCTATATCATACAAAAATTCAAAAGTTGATATTTAGAAGATAGTACTTGATTTTTCCAATTGATACTATTAAAACTTTTCTTTCTAATAAATAGAATTTTGCAAACATAGCTAGATCTTTTTTCTACTTCATAATTTTTATTCTTTGATTTTTTTGAGATGTCATCCATTATCTGTGAAACTTCGGTTTCTATTTTATAAATAGAAATTAAAGACTGGATTCAAGTCCCTCCTGAACCCTGTGCAATAATGTGGAGACTGTTCTCGTCTTCCTGTAATTATTAAAAAATTTCTTTTTTCAAATGAATATTATTTTGTATATATGTAATATATTTTTAATATATATGTATGAAGCAGTATTAGCATTTACTTTAATTTAGTACATTTCAGTGACAGAGTTATCATAATAGACATAAAAAAAGAGCTTTATAGTTAAATTATTATTATTATATAATTATACAAATTGTATATATTAAGCCTTTTTATATGTTATAGTGACTATTAATTTTATGTACACTATTTTTGATGTTGTAATAAAACATTTATTTTGTGTAAAATACATATATTTATATTTTTCTCATTTATAATCAATAAACACTATTTTACTACTAAGTTGATTTTGAAAGTATTATAATATCTTATATCTATATTACATTTGATTATTACACTTTGACTTACAAGTGTGGACTTTCTGCATTCACAACTTTGTACTCAGTTAAGGAATAAAATGTCTTTCAATTAAACATAAACACATGTAATAACTCAACTTCATCTCCTTTTTTCTGCCTTTGACTAAAGCAATCTTTCATATATAATTTTTTGAGTCATCTATATTTTTATGAGTAAATAATGGCTTCTTGGTAGTAAAATATATTCTAGATTCTCATTATTGCCCTTCTACAGCAGAGAGCACTATTTTATACAATAATCATGCTTAACATGACAGTTGAATAAAATAATATTAAATGAATTATCTTAAATGTGAATTAACCTTAAGCTAGAGAAAATACTGTGTCACTTTATTTTAATACATACCATCCCTTTTCCAAAAAGTCAAAGATACTTATAGTTAGTTTGTTATTGGTTTTGCTAAAATATTTAATTACTGAATTTAATATCACACCTTTATTGCTATATACGGTCAAATATACTTGTTTCAAATCTTTGCATGTTTAAGAATAGTGCATAACTTCTGGAAAAATGAAATTAAATTAGCCAAGAGGCCAGTGCAGTTATATCTTGCAAGCAAGCAGTTGGTTGCAGATGGTTGTTGATGTTTAGCCCATATGGAAAAAAAATTTCATTTCTTAATAATCATAATTTTGTACTATAATTGTGTTCTTTTTCAGTCCAGGAATTAGAAATCATTAGAATAATATTCTGAGCATGATTTTTATGGTGATAAGATTTACCAGTTTATTCACTAATAGTAGGCAGTCCATTGATATAGTAGGCAGTCCACTGATATAGTGTTACTATTTATTGTTATGCATATTTAAAAACATCCCTTTTCTTGGATGATAATTTAGATTTTGCATATGAATGAGACTTAATCATTTCTCATAGTTATGGAAATCATAACTTTTCAGAGAGATATTATTTATTCCTTTTTTTCTAATCCTAAACTTTTTTTCACTAACATGTTATTCAAAGAATGTGAAAGGCCTCATTGGGTAAGGTTCATAATCTAAAATTCAAATTTGGAATTCAAATCTGGACTTAGAACTTGAAAAATATTCAGGTATTGATTAATTAAAGAATGTTGATCAATTTCACAACTTTTTCAAGCAGCCAACCTAATTGATGATGAAGTGGGAATCATACATCTACAAATGTTCAATCCATGATTTTTGTTTACTTTTTATCCTATGGCAGCATAAATATTTAAATAAAAGATACATGGCATGGTGATCAGTTAATCCATATTAGATAAAATGTGAAAAAAAAGCTTTGGCTTTATTTATAGCTAACACACCAGTTATCTCATAATTAGGCAGTAAATTGAATGTCACTTGAACTTGGTTAGTAATGCCTTCTTCTTTGGTAGTCTTTTAGAAGGGATGAAAATGGGAGAAAGATTGATCCTGAGTGAGTTATTTAAAAGGCTAGTACCAATGTTGTTTAACTTTATTTATTAATCCCTTAAATTTCTCATGCACTGTTGAATATTTAAAATTTGTAAATAATGATTTAAGGTTAATCTTTCTTACTCTATAAAACGTCCTTAAACTGAATTTCAATCAGTAAAATATAAAAAAAACATGTGTGTTATGATCCACAATGAAAAATATGATAGAGTCATTAAAGGTTATGAATAGAATGTTTATGCATTCTAATTTCAGTGTAAACAGAAGGAAAAGTAGCAAGAAAACAAACAGATGGAAATGAATTGTCAAGATTTCCTAGTCTTTGTTTTTATTTTATTTTTGTAATGAAGTTGAAAATAATATGTTATATGGTGAAACATTTCAATAAAAATTACAAATATTTGTAACTAATTTGTTTTATTGCGATTCAAGAAAATTTTCAGAAATTGAAATAGTCATTTAGCACTTTATTTTTTATTTATATGTCCATTTCGAAGAGCAAAAAAACCATATGCTCAGAGCTCCTTTTGAGTAGTGGGTTATTTTTGTGGAGTGCATCAACATTAACTAAAAATATATGAATATCCATTTGCCAACTAATACTGGATGATTATCTGAATTCGTTATTGACTATCTACTTTAAAAAAATTAACATTTACTAGTAAAATCTTCAGCATTAATAATATATCAAACAAGATTCACTCATACTTTATAATATTAATATGATTTATTTTCTTTATTACTTTTACAATACTTCATATAATTGATGGTTTTGATTGTCACAGAAATCTTCTACAGAACTTCTACTTATATTTTTAAATCTTAACTGCTAACTATTCAAACTTTTAAATTTCACAGTTATATTTGCTGTAAAATTTAAAAGTTTAAATAGTTAGCAGTTAAGATTTTAAAATATAAGTAGAAGTTCTGAAAAAGATTGCTGTGACAATCAAAACTGTCAATAGTAGGTTGCAATTATATGAAGCATTGTAAAAGCAATAAAGAACATAAATAATATTAATATTATATGGATTTGGCAATGCAATAAGAAAGATAGTTATAATGATTCATACTTTAGATAATAAATAATTTAAAAGAACAATCATTATTGCTGATGATTAGCCATATAACCTGATTTTTAAATATTTGTTTACAAAAGATGTACAGAATGGGTTCATTTATGCCATCATTTTATAGATCAGTATTTATTCCAAGCACTGGATGAACACGTAGTAAACTGTCATCTTGTATTTCAATATCCTACCAAATTTCGATCAATATATTCATAACTGCTTTGAGAATATCTTTGAAAGAGATGACCTGGAAGATATGAATCAATAGAATAGCTTTTAAAAAGATCTAGTTTCATTTATGAGAATGGTAAAAATCAAAATTATGTACATTTTTTTGAAAATGCCATAAATAGTAAGAGGAAGTCAGACTCAAAACAGCTTCCATAATGCTAATAATTAATTCAAAATATATCCTGCTATAACCAACATGATGGCAAGTAATCAATAAGATATAAAATAAATATAGTGACTTTCTCTTATATTTAATATAATGGAAATAAATTAATTAAATACAAATAAAATTCACTTTATTTACTTTACACATTATAAATTTGAGTAATTAATGGAAAATAATAAATTAATATTATATAGTCTAAATCAGGGGTCCCGAACCCTATGCCTGCAGACACCATGGTGCCTGCAGACCATTTTATGTGTGCCCACCGCTATCCGAATACAATAAAAAATTATTTATTTGATACAAATAAATTTAATTTTTAAAATTTCTTATAAATTATTGTATTACATTGTAATCAAATTGTAGGGCATACTATACTTTTACAGCGTAAAAATATAAACGTTAATTATATGTTAAAATTTTATTTTTGAAATAAATATTTTTTTGTACATTATGTGTATTATTAACAATATTCAACTATAAATTTACATTGAAAAAATAAATGGTGCCCACTACCTGGTTGAAAAAATAAATGGTGCCCGCTACCTGGCCGGTATTATAGAATGTGCTCTTAAGTGCAAAAAGGTTGGGGATCCCTGGTCTAAATTCTATAGCTAATTTCTGTCCAATGGTATTTAGTATATTACAAACTGGCATTTAATATAATATACTGGTTTTGATCAAAAAGTTCAAAGACATCATTTTTACTAAATGAACATTGGAGCTTCCAGCCTTTATATTGCAACCTGTGGAATAAAACAGATTATTTTGTAAATGATGTTTCAATAAACTTCACTTAAATATAAGTATTATTCTTCAAACCTTTATTAATTTAATGCAAAGACATGAGGGTTAAAGGTCTCTAAATTGAAGCTCTTTCCTATCAAACAAGATGTTCTAATATTATATAATCTGAATGATTACCCATTTAATTTTTTTTAAACTTGAAAACAATTTATGTAAGTGCCAATTCACCACCTATTGAGAGAAATTGCTAACTTTTTTTAATGTTTTAATTTTTTAAAACCAAAAAAAAAATCTATAGATGTCAGGTTATTTGAAAATTCAGCAATATGAATCACTTAAACTCCATCTTTATTAGTTTCAATTGTAACTTGTCAGTCTTTAACTTTGTTAAAAATAGACCATTATATTTTTGAACAAGTCAAATTATAAGGAAAGCAGTCACACACTATTTGCTAAGTGATTGTCTTTTAGAATATAATTACAATATTGTAATTTTAAAGTATAAATTAATAGATTTATCAGATAGGGTTATTTATTTGTTCTTTTTTTTTAAACAAAAAAAAGTCAAATAAAAAAGATTTTGTTTCTTTCTGAAAAAAATCCAATCCTTCCTGATAGTTGAATGATGAAATAGTTTTTTTTTTGTTTTATTTTATCAATAATAAAAGAAATCAAATGCAATTTTTTTAAAAAATTTATTTCATTTCTAAACAAAAATATCTATCAAATAAAGTCAAATTACTTATATTCTGATAAAAAATAATGGTATAATTTTAAATGTAATATTTAAAGCTTACTACCAATGAAAACAAAACTATCACAGTGCTTGTGCAGTGTGAGAGGATTAGATCATTGAGCTTGAAATAATTTTTCAAAAACTTAACTAATAATATTGTTTTCTTAATAATGTAATAGAAATAAATTATAAAAGCTGGGGGGAAAATGTAAATATCTTCAAATATTAATGAAACTACTGAAATCATTGAATATGTATAATCTATTGTCTTTTGAAAAATATCAGAAAAAAATATCTTTACAAAAAAAAGGTAGACTAAGGCATTCAGAATTCCTCTTGACAAAATGTATTCTATCTAAACAAATGTTAGAAATCACTGCTACAAATAATGCTTCAAAACAATTTTAACTTTCACCAAAAGAAAAAATTCTATTGTACCTTCTAATCTTGTAAAAGGAATGATATTAGAGCCATGATTGAGAGTTTTTCATTCATGTCCAGAACTAAAAAACTTTTGTTTTGTTCAAGTGTGAAGTATGATTGGATAAAGAACTAGAAATTTAAAATGGGTGACTTAAAAACGTTCCATTTATTGTCATAAATGATTTACATACATCATTTTCCTTTATATATATATATATTCTGACCTTGCCCTCGTGCATCTTCACTTCCAGAATAGTATATGATATAAAATAAAACGGGTTCTATCTCAGTTAATAATTAATAAATAAAATATTCAGCATTAAAATTAAAATGTCTCACTAGCTCAAATTTAAAATATGAATAAGGTTCAGTTTATAAAAATGAATTAAATAAATATTTAATATTTTCATGAGACTTGAAGTGAAAATACAGGTGACAAGATAGATTACATTGAGTCAATATCCTACAGGATACTACCTCAATGGCATAAGAACACTACCCCCCTTATTACTATTTTAAATAACAAACTCATAGTATTCTTACGACTTTAATAACTTCTACTCACTAAGATTAAACTAATAATCAAATCTTAATCTTCTATTTAATAATAATCTAGCTCGATAAAATAATCTCATGTTCATAAAATTTATTCTAAGTTAATTTTAAAATACGGTAGTAAAATATGAGAAGGGATTTTATGTCATAATCTACTACACTTAAACTAATAATAATAAATAACAATAATAATATTCTTCATGTAATGATATAATAAATACGTGGTAGCATTTTAATAATCTGACAAACAAAATATGTGTGGCAACAGATATCATATAATTTAATATAATATTGTGATAACTGATTTATGACCAATAAATAATGTAAGATTATGATTATTTAATTATAATGAATACCAATAAAATATTTAAATTCTTAAATAATTCTCTATTTATCTTTTTGTGCAAAATTATATGTTTGTTTCGATTATTATGCATATATCGTGTTTTCATGCAGCGATGTGGAGAAATAAATAACTCGAACACAAACTTTTTGAAATAACAAAATTTAACAAAGTTTATTACTAACAACAAATAAATAAACAATTTATTTACACTATTTACAGTGGATATCCTTAACTTTTTTATTTTACAGTTTGATCTACCGGGTTATAAAAAAATAATTTATATTTCAATTATATTTTATTTAGATTTAGGACAAAATTTAAAAGAAATGTTATTTGTTTTCTCATTATGGTTAACTTATTACAAATATTTATCTACTTTATTAGCAACAGCATTTTATCCTTAATATTATTAAACTATCTTATTTTAAAAATTCATACTTAGAAAAACATTCTATAGAAAACAAAATTTTATAATGAGTATGGATTTCTCAAAATATTAAAAAAAAAATTTAATCTTGCAAAGTCAAAGATGTTACACAAAATATTATCCAAAATTCAGTACTAGATTTTAGTATTTATCACACAATGTTTACTAATCATAATATATTCTTCTTTAAGCCCTACTTTAGTATGATATAAGTGTAATCATCAATACATGTCAGTTAATCAATAAACAAAAATATACTATGCATATTGTTTACATAATTTACTTTGTACTATTGTATTTTAAAATATGCAATACTTATTTTCTCTTAAAAAAAATAATACTAAAGCATTTTAAAATTATTATCACTTTAAAGAAAATATCTTTGTTTAGATACTTTATTTTAAAAAATTTTATATTTCATTTCCGAAATAAAATTCAAAATATATTCGATGATTCTTTTCTTTCCTTAGGATACTTTGGATCTTCAATTTTAAGTTATAATATTCTGCTCCTTATAAGCAAATAAACTAATCTTATACAAAACGATAGCATAACCTTAGTTCTAAATTATTTATCATTTCTTTTAAAATATCTTACTAAACAATGCAGTTACATGAAATAAAGATAGCGAAAACAGATGCATAGGATTAAGGAAGAAAGCTAGAGTATTACTCTTAACATATCTCAAAATCATGGCACAGTGCGAAGAGGTATGGCATTTACCTGCCTAATATCCTCTAATACAGGGACGATGTTAAAGTTATTTCTTCAGCTTTATTAGAACATCAAATATTTAAAGAAATATAAACACTGTCCAAATAAAATGTGTATCAGTCATAGGGCTTTGTTAACTATGCTGATATTCACATAAAGACTAAATATTATTTCCATTCCTTATAACATCCTATTTTTTAAAACAAATACATCATCTTGGTTTCCTGCTAACTATAGTACTTCCAAGCCACTATCTCAACATTATTTCTCAAGATTTTTCTACATCTTACATCGATAAATAACTGTCTGCATTTACAAAAACAATAAATAAAATTCATTAATAGTTAAACACTCTAGCTGTTCCACAAGAAAAGTCTGTCCACTTCATCATTCTATATGTCTAATCATATATAATCTACTTAGACAATATTTGAATATCCCATAACATAAAAATTTTAAAAGAATCACATAATTATTTGTTATGTTGGATTATATCACTAATAAAAAAAAAATAAAAAAAAATTGTCGTATGCATATTTTCAAATCAATCCTATCTCATAATGTTTTTTAAAATGTTGTATAAAATGCGGTTCATATAAGTATAAAACTTTTACACTTCATTCTTCCAATTTATGGATGATCTAAAGAAAACAAAAAATATACACTATAAATTATCAATAGTTATTATTATTACCAATAACCTTTATCTAGTCATTGTATTCAGTAGGCTTTTCTTTATCCACTTGAGCATTGCAGATATAAAAAAAAAAAAAAAAATCACACCCATACACTTTATATTAAAATATTTTTAGTTAAATTATTAGATTGTTATATTATAAAATTTTAATACTAATATATTAATGTTTTTATGTTTTTCCTAATCTTATATAAAAATTTAGATTTAAACTAGGTTAACAAAATTTTAAAAAAAATCAAAACTATAGTTACATATTTTCTTGATGATAGTTCCTGATAAGTCCAAAATGTTTATTATTTTCTCTAGAGTTTTTAAAAATGTTCTCCAAGCGCGTTAAAGTTTAAAATAAAAATAATTATTAATCCATTTAGTAAAATTTATAGAAAATAATCCTTGGTTTTAGTATTTAGGACGATAATTATTAAATCATAATATTAATTAATCCCGTGAAGCTTCTTAATCTTCTCTACTAATATTCTCTGCATATCCGATGCATCAATCCATCTAATTTAATTTTAAAAATATTCGATGAACTTTTAAGTACTATTTGTATTTCCATGGATCCATTTTTTTTAACTATGTGTTCATTTTTTTCATATACGTTTCCTTTTTGATACATTTAAACTTTCGTTTGGTTTTTTTTTTTTATAAATCTCTTTTAAAATAATACTTCAAGTATTTTTTGAACAAATCTTTTCCAAATACATTTTAAATAATTCTAAGAACAGATATTTTAATATCAAAAATGCTTCTATAACATAATCTCCTGGGTTCTTTCTTAAATTTTGCACTCAAAAATATTTTTTTTAAAAATGTTACCTTTAGAAAGGATATAACATTTTACTCCTTTGAATATCATATTATATAAAATAATCCAAGAAATATAATTGTCTTATTACTATTTAAAAACAAATCTTGGATCAGCCTATAAATAATACGTTTCAATACATTTTTAGACTCCATATAATGTCCGAGCTGTGGTTTTTATGTACCAAAACAGTTCTTCGGTGAAATATTAATAAAGCTGTATCAATAAATATTTCAAATATTTTTTCAGCATTACAATTTATATCCATTTTATTTTGTAGTATATCCATTTTTTATTGCGTAGTTTAGGTTAAACTTTTAGATAAAATACGACTGATAAAGAACTTTAAAAAATTTAACAAAGCATGTTAAACGAAATTATTAAAATATTTTTTTAGTTTATACTCTCTTTTGCAAAAAATATTTTTTTTAAATTATCAATTAGTTTTTTGCAGATAAAGTTATAAGAAAGTACTAAAAAAAAAATTGACTAAAATAAAAAATTTAAAAAAAAATACTATCTTTTGATAGTTATAATTTACCTTTCTCCGGTTTCAATACATTATTAATCTCCCCCGATAACTTAGTTACGATGATATTTATAGTCTGTAAGAATACCTATTCCTATTGGTTAATTCTTACTTTAGCCTGAGAACAAATTTACATATTTTCAATTTATAGCAGAATTATATTTGAAAATAAAAAATTATGACGTAATGAACTTAAAATATTATTTAAAATATTACTTTTAAATAAATTATTATTTTATTAAAACTATTTAAACATTTACAATAACTTTTAAAATAACCTTAATAACTTATTCCATTTCTTAATATTCAGTTTATCTATTTTTATTTAAATAAAATATTTAATTTTTATATTATAACTGTATTCATCTTTATGATACTATTTAAAACATTACATCATTTAAGCATTACATACAATAGTTAACTTAATGTTTAATACTATTTACTTTTATGATAGGCAATAATTCTATCCAATTCTATAATATAACTTTTAAAATATTTTAAACTTTGTTATTATTTCAAACAAGCGTGTGTGTGATAGTATACATTAAAAAAATCATGTGATTAATAACTTTGACAGACGATTTTCAATCTATTTCTCTGCCTAGACTAATAAAATTGATACACTTATTATATTATATAAAATAATTATAAAAAATTTGGAAGAACAATTTAGAAAATATAGAATTAGATATAATTTTCACCATCACAAAGTTTATTTTAAAAATATACTATATTAATTTTGACTATTTAAATATGATTACAAATCTAAATATAGCATTTATTAAATTATACATTTTAAACTATTAAAATCGGATTTTTAAATATACTTTTAATTATTTATAGCTGTGTTATTTAATATGGCCAGCTTTTACAACCATATGAAACAATATTTTAAGCTTTATATAACTATTTTCAAACAATTCGCTATAATTTTATATACTTTGTATTTACTTTAGCCTCAAATTGTACTTTAAAGATATAATTGACTTAATATAATTAATGTATTAAAAGAACATATTCTAAATTTAAAATTTTTTAGTAATTGACTGTTATGTACTATTACCGACCTATAGAAAAGGGCACAATATATATATATACACACACAGGTATTGTTAGTCTAATTTTATTCATCAGAGATTTTTGGTTAAAGATAATGGTGTGCAGAATCATTTAAGTAAATAATGCAATTATTTAGCAATGTTTTTATTCTCAGAAGTTTTAGGCCAAAATAAATATTTTTTGATATTACATATAAAACAGCCTTGAATATTCCATCTGAAGCACAAAAAATTGTACATCTCTTCCCTGTTTTTTCTCTCTAAATAAAGCTTCATTAGATGCACATTTATTGTCTAACAATTGAATGAAATGGCTTATAGAACAGCTATGTAAAAAAATTCTAAACTGTCATAAAAAATCCTGTTACCTAAAATCTTTCTAAATTGTACTCATCATTATGGATATGATATGAAAGCATGGGTCTTAAAATATTTTTTAAGAATATATCAATATTTATATTAAATATTTTTCATTCTAAAGTCAATTGTTCTGGAAGTTAATTTACTATTTATGCACCAACTTTACGCAATTGAGTAAGCAGATTTTTTTTCACTTTTGTGATTCTAAATTGATCCAAGATCACAGAATTGTCATCAGAAACACAGCTCAATAATATTATTGTTCAGAGCAGGTATATATTTAACAAATATTAATACTAATAATGCACTTTTTGTTAAAAATAGCTGTTTCTATTCTTATGCAGATAAGTCAATCAAACCTAATTTGTATTGCTCTTTTTGAAATATAATTATATTCAATAAAACCATTAACATTGAGATATTACTTCCTGATTTATAAGATAACAGATTTTCTTTATTTTATACATGTAAAGAAAAATGTAAGTTGTTTAAAATAGGTGTTAATATTCCTTTTCCATAAACTAATGAGTCAGTTTGATTGAATGCAATATCTCATATTGTATAAAGTCATTCATAAAAGTATTTGAATAGTGTTCATACTGATATTTGCATTGAAATCTTGTATGGAATAATTTTGATGGAAAGATAATGATTCCATATTTCAGTTTCCATATTTATCTCTAGATGTCAGGAGTTGTCAACAGATAAGTATAACGGAATCTTTAGCAACAAGAGAACATATATGTAAATGGGAAAATATGGGTGATTTAGGCTGCAAATTGTGTAAGGAAGGTATAGAAAATATTAGGCATCTGTTGGTTGAATGTAAATGCTTGAAAGCAGAAAGGATACAAATAATGAAGTTATGGGAGAATAAATATGAACAAAGTGATTATACAGAAAGTGGGTTATTGGTTTTTATGCTGGGTTTGGGAAAAGATAAGGGGGATTTAGATATAAAGGCCATAGAGTTGACAAAGATTATGTTGTAGAAAATGGGATGGAGCAGATTATGGGAAATCTTAGGGTGGGGAACGGAAGGGGAAGGTAAAGTGGCTAACAGGTTTCTTTGGGCATAGTTGCTGAGAAATTCCTGACTCTGTTTAAGGAAAAGTCACAGTACATCATATATCACATAGTGGTCAAATTATGCATTATATCAGGTTTTGTTTGCATTATGTTGGTAAAAAAAAAGTTAGTTTTTTTTTCTATTTATTTTTTTTGTTGTTGTTGTTTCAAAAATATTTTCATTATTTTGAAAGTTGTTTTAATAATATAAAGAATATTTTACTTTATTGCGGAAGATTTAAACCTATCTGGCAGGAAACAAAAAAATTGTATTATTTTAGCTAAAGAAGAGAAATAAGCTTTTTATATTTTTTAAAAAAATAATTTAATGCTTTTAATACTTTTTTACTTTTAGTTGTGTTTAGAATTATTTTTAATAACAGTTATGCTAAAAAATAGTTTTATTTTACCACAAATGTTATTCAAATATAAAGCCCATATGTAAAAAACTAGTACAATATTGATTTTAATTTACAATTAACAAACATGAATGAAAACATATTTTAAATTATAATTTTAAGAGACTTAAAAAATCATTCATTTAGATTTGTTCTTGCAAAGTTTAACTTCAGTTCAAAAATATGATAATAAAAAATTAACTTCAATTTATCTTAGGAATAAACATAATTTAAGAATAAATTGATCTTAGTTGTTTACAAGGAGTATTAAACTTAAATGATAACTTTAGTAATAGTGCTTAAAAATCTTGCTACAAAATAACATTTTTCTGGGTGTTACATCATTTACATTTACATGATCTAACAAAAAACATGAAAAAACCATTTAAATTTAAACTTTGAATGATTCTTATTAACTTTTTTTAAAAAAATAGTATATTTAAAAAATTAAATTACTATGTTCAAATTGCCTCTTAGAAAGACAGCAAACAAAGTCAATAGAATTTCATAATAAATGATTATACTTATTTACACTGAAAATATGACTTGTATACATTAATAAATGCACTTCAAAAAAATTGTGAGCAGTATAAATATGCAGCATTTTGGCCCTAGAATTGTCCCATTGGTAAAGCCAAATAATTAAATAGTCTATAAATTCCTAATAATAATAAATCTTTTATTATTATTTGATACAATACATTACATATCAATAACATCAACAAAATACATAGCATGATTATATAAATTATATCTATCTATGCAGTATTTATAATAAATTTTTACATTTAAATAATTTCAATACCATTAAATATAACCTTAATCACTGCTGTGCTTGTATGTGGATTCCAGGAAATGTTAAATTAAACGGTTTCAAACATTATCTAGTAATCAAATTATTTAGCTTTTAGATAAAGTGTATAAAAAATAAAATAATTATACATATATGATATCCATAAATTGAAACAAGTTACTTTTAATATTCTATCTTTATAAATTTCTAATAATCTTACTTAGTTCTTAAATGTGATAAAAAAGATAATACATAAATAAATATAATACAAGATTCAAGATTAAAAACATATAAGAAAAGACAGAAAAAAAAGTTATTCCATAATAATATAGTTTTTCAGTATCATTTTATGTTCTTTAAGGGTTTACATTTTTGAAATTTTCAAATAAATCATTTACCAATTTTGGAATATAATGATCACCATATTTATTATAAGACATTATAAATTTATAAATATTACTATTTCTTAGATTGAAAGCATTATTTTTTTTCTATATATTTATCAAAATAATTATTGAAAACATTTATATATTTCAATAATTTATGAAAGTATAAAATTTTGTATAAGTTATTGCTATCATCAGCATTAATAAATAAACATATTAATCTCTTTTTGAAGTTTAATTAGTCATTGCAAATTATAACAAAAAGTTAAACCATAAAGTGTATTGATTCACACAATGATTTATAAATTATAATCAATATTTATAGGAAACATATATCTAATCTTATAAAAATGCTATAAAATATTTAATTTTTTTATTAAAAGTTTTATATGGGTGTTCCATGACATATTGCTGTCAATTATAATTCCTAAATATTTAATATTTGATACTTGTTCTAATTTAACACATTAAATTAAACAAAATGAATTTTCACTATTTATACACTTCCTGATCTCAAATTAATATCTTATTTTTTTATTTGGTGAGCAAATTAACATACTTTTTGTTGTGTTTTTTTTAGTATTAATTATTATGCCATTGTTGAAACATCACTTCTGAACCTTATGAAAACTTACCTGACTTTTTTTCAGCAAAATTTAAAGACTCACTTATGTACATTAAAACAGTATCAGTATAATGATAAATAGAACCTTTTACTTTGATATTGTCCAAGTCACTAATAGCTATTAGAAATGACAAGGAACTCAAAACAAATTCTTAAGGAATACCATAAGTTAATTTTCTTCTATCACTTAACGTATTAAAAAATTTTGTGATTATATATTTTTCAACCAAATATCTTTTAAAATATCTAACACAGGGGCTCTGTTACCAGAATTTTCCAAGATTACTATTAAAAAAATGATTTATAATATCAAATGCCATGCTAAAATCTAAAAATATTAAACTAACATATTTTTATTATTTAACCAAAGTTAATTTTATCTGTTAAATCTTCCAGGAACATTATAGTATTTTTATTCTCAAAAAATCCATATTTTTTATATTTAAAAATCTCTTATTTTATTACATAAAAATAACAAAATGTCATCAAGAATATCAATATTTATTAAACGGGCCAAACTCTTCATACAGTACTGCCACCCTGTGCCACCAGAGTAGTCAATGGATATGTGATATTTAGTGGTTTAATATCAATATTTGTTATTATGTTAATTCCATCAATTCTAGGAGAGACATTTGTTTTATATGATTTTATAAATTCATAAAATAGGGACATTAACTTGCCTACATATTAAAGATTACCACAGTATGTTTAGATACTTTTTCAATTCTATCAATGAAAATATTATTAAATTTATTTTCCAAAGAAAAAAATTTTCAGTAGAAAAATACAAATTTAAATTATTATCTGATATTATAGTATTTCTATCCAAAAAAATTGTAATACTATTCCATGTATTTTTTTCAAGTTTCCTTTATTCTTTTCAAACATTATTATATAAAAACATTTTTGTCCAACCTTATAAGAGAATTCAGTTCATTTATTAAATGTCAATATTCTTGTAGCAGGGCTGGACCACTTTTCTTAAAAATTATTTCCATACGTTATTTTTGATTTAGAAGTAATCTAAGAGACATCATTTCTCTTTTTTTTTTTTCACATATATCTAATGAATTATTATAAACACTATTTAAAGTGGATTTGAACACAGACTTTCAGGCTCCTTTCAGCTATCCACACCATTTTATATAACTGATACACATGATCACATATATGTGAAAAAGATAAATGATTTCCAATATACATATTTCATGCTAAACCAGCACTCATCAGTTGGTTCAAATCATCATCTCCCACACATACATATAATCAGTGCTCAGTTTATATTAAACAAATTTTCAAACTTTAATGGACAGGCGTCAATCTTCTCCACATTCCAACTCTTCAGCCAATCATTAAAAATCTAATGATGGAATGCTCAAAGTCCTTGTTTGTGCCAATGTTGACTTTAAGTCACTCTGATTCCTCATATATAGAACTTTAATATGTCCATTTAAATATACAGAAAAGGAATGGGCAGAATTCAAGCTGAATTGGACCAACTGATGAGTGCTGGTACAGCATGAAATATGTATATTGGATATTATTTATCTTTTTCACACTGTTTATCAATTATATAAGATGAAACAGATAATTGAAGAAAGTTTTTAAAGTCTGGTTCAAATCTTCTCTAATTACATCTAAAGTTTAATATATACATTATAATTATAAACTATTGAAATTTTCTACAAAATTTTATACAATTTGTGTTTTTTACTTAATTAATGGCCAATCAATTAATTTCAAATAATTTATTTTATTTTCATCCTGAATTTTATATAAATTATTTCCCGTTTCATTTTTAATTTTGGTATGATTATATTTGTTAAGTCTTTTTATAGTAAAAGCAATAAAATAATGAACTGCAATTTTATCTGCAATTAATATCGAAATGCGATTTATAAGAATGTTGCTATTTATGTGATCATTACAAAAAACTACAGTACTATCATTTACAATCTCTTCTCTTGTTACAATTGTTATATAACTAATAATTCCATATTCAGATATAAATCTAAAAAATCTTTAACGATTTTAAGATTGTTTTTAAATAAGACAATATTTAAATCACCTGCAATTAAGATAATTTATTGTTCTTAACCAATTTTTGATTCACTTAAGAATATTGAGCATTTTTATAAAGTGATTTATAAATTAAATGAAACTTAAATTTGAATTATTCGATTTAAATTCTACATATAAACTTCTACAATCAGAAAAATTACATTCACTATTATTAACAATAATATTATCACGGATATAAATCATACCACACCTCCCTTTCTATTTCCTTGGCAACATACAATTTTTTTAAACCCAAACATGTTATGTAGTGCTGCTTCGTCAGCACAAATATTAATGTCAGATAATAGAAATATATCAACACAAACCAATCATTGCACAGAAAATATTCTAGTATTTCCTCATGCTTCTTATATATACATGCAACAAAGATAAATGACAACAACTTTAATAATTTCCAGAATGTTTTGACCGCTCAGGTAAATCATTAAATGTTTCAAATTTAGTTTCATCATCATCAATATTGTTATTTATAGAAACTGTTTTCATATATAAAATTACAATCCTTTATAAGCAGAATTCGAACTCAGACTTTCACACGACCCACAACTCTCAGTGCCATCTTATATTGCTGACCCACCTGATTACACACATGTTGAAAAGATAAATAATTACCAATATATGTATTTCGTGCTAAACCAAATATGTATATTGGTGATTATTTATCTTTTCAACATGTGTTTGATCAGATGGGTCAGCAATATAAAATGGCACTGAGAGTTGTGGGTCGTGTGAAAGTCTGAGTTCGAATCCTGCATCTATTACATATATGAATACAGGTTTTAAGCCTATATAATGTATTAATTCTTCATAAGACAAATTATACAGACGACACCTACAAAACAAAATCTTCAATTTTGCAGACATTTTAAGCAAATATTGTCTTGTCCTTCTCCTTTACTCAAATAAATTTATAATCTTTATCTTTGGCTTTAATTTTGACCATCTATTATAAATTCTTGTATTTAGTTAAAGCTTCATTTATGAAAATTCTTTTATTTGCATCATGCCATCTTATATATCCCTATTACATATAAAGGATCTTCTCTTTTTTAACCATAGTCTAATATGTTCAACATTTTTCAACTTTATTTTCAAAACAGGATGAGATTTTTTATGCTTATTGTGTACTCTTACATACATCAAATATGTCATTACTAATAAAATCAATAAAATGTAATTTCATTTTTAATTTATCAATCAGAGATAAAATATTTTTATCTTCTTTGAAAACAAATCAGTTATTTCACTGGTTATATTCAAACCCTTTTAATTTGTTCTGTTTATTTCATTTTCATAAAATTGCAATTTATATTTAATTTAGCATTATTTTCCTCAATTTTATTCAATTTAATTGAGATATATCTTTTTTTTTTTTACTGTAAATCTTTTTTGATATAATTTCATAATGTTTAAATAATAAGAATTCCACAGACTCTCTTAATAGCCTCAAACTGATCTTTTAAGACTTTCAAAAAATCAAGTTTGGATTTCATTCTCATTACCATTTGCTTTAGATCAGTAACACCAATTAAAGAATCCATAGGTTGATCTTTTTTTTGTAAATCATTTTTAGAATATCCAAACATTTTCAAATGTTTTTGTTGCTTCCACTCATATCCCTATATGTAGATTTCTTTAATCCAGTACAATCAAAATGAAGGAATCCTTCCCATAATTCATTACGATATATAACCCTCTTCAGGGTTTAAATCCCTTTTGTTATTTTTGCAATCACTCATATTTATTTTCAACACTGGAACACTACAAAACATCAATTATTTTGCTGTGCTATGGGAAGCATGACATGTTTTGTGTAATGGTCTTATATTTGGCAAACATTCAAGAATTAAATATAGTAAATATTTTTCAAGAATCATGTGTAAGATCAAATGGGACATTACTGTATAAAAATAAAGGAGAAATGGAGTCTTTATGTATATGATTAAAAATAATAAGTAGATACTCACAACATGGAGGCTAAACTCTCCACACACTAGCATCACTAATTGCAAGTCATAGTAATCAATGGATCCAAGAAGATTTGTGCATAAAATCCCCATCTAGTGCCTACTCATCCAATATCCCCAAACTAGTTTCTAGCTTATGGTTTTCATCAATGAGGAGCCTTAGATCTGAGAGCACTGCACCTAGATGCATGAAGAATGGTGATTATGTGATGTTTAGTGGTTTAATAGATAGTTATAAATGATTAAAAGGAAGAAAATAAGTACTCTACAAATGAGGTTTGCATAGGCTACATATTAATCTGTGAAACCACAAATATATCTATATCTAAAAAATATTGATTCATTTTTTTTTTTACTTAATAATTTACAGTGTTATCTTTTAGTTTCCTTAGCAGAAACCTTCCTTTCTGAAATAGTTAAACACCAATCCTAACTATAGTTCTCCAATGTATTCTAATCTCTATTACATCTTCCCAATAAAAACAATTGACATTACACTTTTTTGTAATGTCTTTGAGATCGTAATCATTATAATAATGTAGATGAGGTCTACCTCTATTATGAAAACCATGATCAAGTTCACCACTAAACACTCTTTTAGATGGTCTTGCATTATTCATTTCTTTATATGTCCAATCCAAAGAAAGTGTAATTTTACAATAGTGGTCTCCATAGTATTACTACTTGCAAGTTGAAGAACATACTTATTGGTTTAATGATCCTTGCCATTGGGTTTTTAAAATTTTCAGGAGCATATTTAAATAAAATCTTTTAATAAATATATATTGTGCACAGTGCTGAAGTTGCATACCGTAAACTAGCTAAAGTAATTGCTCAATATGAGCTTGCTTAGCTGCATGTAGTTATTCCTTATTATGAAACAGTCTATCTTTTAACTTGTTAAAAACAGCAACAGCACATTAGAGTTTGTTCTATATCTTAATTTCCAAGTCCAACTTTTTACTTATAAAACTTCAAGATACTTAAATTGATTTACATTCTCAAGTTAATAACCATCCAAGCTAAAAATTTATTGACGATTTTTTCCCATCACTGGCTCATAAAGAACTTTAGTTTTTTGAACATTCATTAATAAATAAAAGTCTTTATATTTGTAGTTATATGTTAAACTATTTCCAACATATAATTATAACTAAAATGTCATCATCACAACCCTTCAGGAAACACAAAGTCTTTATATGTTGCATTCAAAACAACTAAGAAAAAAATCTATAAATTATCTTTTGAGCATTATCATACTGTAAATCCAGAATCTGAAAAGAAGCCGTTTTTGTTTTGTCAAATTTAAAATTCCATCATTAAACCTGTATCCTATCTTGATTCCAGTTTTATTAAGCTATATAAACAATTCCAAAAACTATTGTCATAAAAATTGAAATCAATGTTGCTGTTAATACGTATCTCTGTTTAAAACCCATTTTTAATTCACATACCTCTGATTTTCCACCTGTTCTATTATGTAAAAACTGCATAATAAGAATAAATTTTGGTGGACAATCAATTAATATCAATTAATGCAGAGACCAGCCATAGTAATTAAGTCAATGCCTTGACCACATCAGTAAAAGCAATATATAAATTGCTCATTTATTCCTGACACTTTTGCATTTGGTTTATGACAATAAACATAGTATTTCTTGATTTTCTAAACCCATAATGAACCTCTGAAAACCATCCATCATAACTGGAAACAACACATTTAACAAAATTCTTGAAAGTATCTTTATTATAGTACTCAATAATAATATTCTATGATAATTATTGCGATATTATCTATTCTCTTTTTTAAAAAAATTAAAACAATAAAAGCATCTTTAAAATTGGGTGGCACAATTTCTTGGGTCACATATTTTTAAAAAATTCCAATATTTTTGAAGCTATCGCCACCATATTTTAAAACTTCTCTGGGTATTTTGTTAGGACCTGCAGCTTTTCCATTTTTAAGATTACACAGAGTTGTTTTGGCTTCACAAATTGGATCTTTTTGTCCAAATCTAAATTAGATAAAATGGATATATAGAAGTTGTCACTTCAATTATTGCATCATTATTAGAAAATAATTGAAATACTTCTTCCAAAACTGTCACCACCATCATATAGGAGAGTGTCATTGCTGAATTTAATGTGATTATGATGAATGTTTCTCAGTTCCATATGTTCATTTTAATGTATTAAAATAAAATCTAAAATGATTACAATCAACAAATGTTTATATCTTCTTTACAGTTTTCATTCATCAAGCATTATTAAGTCTTCTTTTGAGTTGTTAAACTTCTACCTTCAAATCTTTTCTATTTATTATAAAATTTCACACTTAATATTCTGCCAAGCAGAAAATGACATGTATTTATTTTTAATCAATTCACTAATATTTAAGATAGTCAGAAAACCAGTCATTTCTTCTTTTTAGTGAACTTAAGATTTATTAGTATGATAACATATTCTTAAAAGAATTTCATGTTTTTCTGAAAATACAAATTAGCAATTTCAGTATTTAATAGTTATTGAAATCTAATACATATAGTAAGTCTTTCTAAAAAATAACCATCTACTTTCTTGTGAATATGACTTGAATAATATTTTTAAAGCAACTATTAGCTTAATCTTGGAGCTTATTAATCTATAAGGCACATGTAATGTGAATTTCTTTTGTATTCTATTATAATGTAATCTAACAAGTACTATTGCTTTGAATATGGATGCATTCACATTTCTTCATAATGGTTTTGCTGACTGAACAAAATGTTTGTAATAGTCAATGCATGTGTTATACATAAATAGTAACAAATCATTTGAATTTACAGTACTAATATACCATTACTTCCAATAACTTTTAGCCAAAGCTTACTATTTGTACCAACACATGCATTAAAGACTCCAAGAAAAAAAAGTTATTGCTATAATAATGCTATCCAATCAGAAATAAAAATTTCTCAGAATTCTCTGAATATAAAGTTGGAACACAGGAACTAATAAAATGAGCACTAGTAATACTGATGAAAGTGTTTTACACATTAGTCTTTCAATAATACAATAAGGAATTACAACAATACATGATACTAAATTAGACCATATCAAATCCAATACCATGTATTTTCCTTTTATTGAGTGACCTGTCTTTCTAAAAAAAAAAAAATCCATCTATTCTATTAAACATCATTCTGCTAGTAGATGAATTTCACTATAAACAGCTATATCAATCTTAAATATTAACAATTCCTTAGCCATTAGTGCCATTTTCCAATATGATCTTGATGAGTTACTATAAAGTTCACACATCCCATATACCTATATTTAGAAAAAAAGTTTTATAATACATATCTTTAGTACTGCCTTATGATTTATCATTACTACAGATATTATTATTACTTTTACTATTTCTATTCCTGAATAAGAAATCTACCAGGTGCAACAATCTATTCAGATTGTGTGTTAAGCTATTTTTAGATCACATTTTGTAGTCCCCTCCACATCCATCCTAAATAGGGTTGCCTAAACATACAATCTTTACCAACTGAAACTCCTGCTTCCCTGAAATCCCAATTCAAACTGACTTATTAGTGATTGTATTGTTCTGAATAAAAATCATAGCTAACGACTGCCAGCTTGTTAAACCTGTGCCCATCATTGCTTTCTTAATTTATTTTTTTTGTACATATAGTACAAATCTATAAAAAAGAAAACCTTTTCATAAACTGACATATCCTTGCTATATTTTATATGTGAAATATATTAATAGCAATGCAAGGCTTCCCAAATTATAAATACAAATGTTTGGTATCTTTGTATGTTTTAGCTGATTTAAAATGAAAATCTGGATGTCAAGAAAGTAAATTTTACATTAATTAAAAATTTTAACCTTAGATTGTTTTTACTAATGATATAATATCAGCTTCCTATTTCCAGAGTAAAAAACCTTAAAAATAAATAAGTTGATCTCAAAAATATTGCAGATTTTTTAATTTTTATTTCTTTTTTAATTTGTTTTGCTATGGATTAAAGATAATAAAAGGAGAAGAAGAGAAAGAACAACTCTTAACTTTTATTATACAGATAACAATTACTAGTCAGTTTATTGTGGTTTTTTTTTTTTGTAATTGTTGAAATAAAAGTAAAGTAAAGAAATAAATTAATGGCTTTATTGATAGAGAGTTCATAAGAAATTCGAGCGTCAGATTTGCAAGCACTGGGATTGAACCCAGAACTTTAAAGTCCAGAATCTTATGCTCTGCCAGTACACCAAACCACACAGAATAAAAAAAGTGGAGTAAAAGCTCTTTTTCTTGCTTCTAAGCAAAAGAATTGTATATATTGTTATTTATAAAAAGTTAATGTAATTATTTACAGAAATTGATTTTATTTTATGTTACTATGTCACTGTCTTGAATTTCTATATAATTTTATAAGTCTAAGTTTGTTAATATCAATCAAAAAAAATTTATTGATTTCTTTTTTAAAAACAAAGAAAACAAAAACTATTATGTGGCTTTGTGAAAATAACTATTATATGGCTTTATATATCAATCTACCAATATCTGCAATTTGAGTCTTTTTATTATTCATATTTTTCACATCATATCTGCCAATAGTATTAAGTAAATAATCAAATGATTAGTCACTTGGAAGGCCATATAATGATCAAGCATCAGAAATAACCCTTTATGCTTCAATCCAAGAACTTTTTTTTTTAATATATCACTAGTTTGGTGCCATTAATTCCAGAAGTGACCAGGATTCAGAAACCTTTACCTTCATCTAAACCATGGAGTACTTTATCAATAATTATGACCAGGATTCAGAAACCTTCACCTTTCAACTAAACCATGGAGCACTTTATTAATAATTAATACACCAGTAAATTTATTTTTTAAAAAAAAACATACATTTTAAATAAGTTTTATATTTAACATTGTATTATATGATATATTCAGCAAAGTTTAGTCAGTTAATTAAGATGTAATGTTATATGCAAGGATGAATATATAAATTAAAATATTTATTTAAAATAATTCAAAGTAGTGCTAATTTTTAAAAAATGAAAATGTGCAGGTGCATAAATTTATTTATTAAGATTTAACTCACAAGCATTGTAATAACCAGAAGGTTTATGATAGGTCACCACTCTGCAGATGACATTCTTGTTGACGTCTCAAAGAATTATATTACCTTCAATAATATCCAAATGAAGCTAAATAAATGTATCAGATGAAATACCCTAAAATAAAAAAAAGGGAAGAAATTGCTGTAATAAAAACTTAAATATGATTACACATTGCCTGACATCAGAGACTTCTATATTGTCTTATATCCAACAACATGATAAAATAAACTATACTGCTGTTTGATGTATTTTTTATTACTCAACAGTAGAAGTAATAGATGTCTCTGACTTTAAAACTTAGAAAACACAACACATTCTCAGTGAAAAATAATTTCCTCCTTGAAATGTAATCACATGAATTTTATTTTGTTTTTTATCATGGCTTTTAAATAAAATTATTTTATTAAATAAAACAAGATTGTTATATATACTTCTCATAAAACATAAACATTCACAATACTTCTTTTTAAATATATGGTTACAGACATATAAAAAATGAATATGGCTGCAATGATATATAGACATGAGTGATCATTTCTTTGATTCATATTTTAACACTTTTTAACATTCTTTCTATGCATGCAGTAATATATTATTAATAAAAATTAATAAATATATTTAACCTTTAATATAAAAGTAAAGTGCTCATATGTATTTTAAAAATGTAATAATTTATAACATACCCACTAATGATTACTAATGAAATTTATCTATAAATGCATGATAATAAAGTAGTGCTTATAAATTATGCGAAATAATTTGATAAATAGAAAACAACAGCAATAGGCATTGTGACATGTGATAACTTGGACTAACTGATGACACATGACTTATGTTGTAATGCATCTTCAAGTGTGATTTATATTTTTTCTGTGTCTGTTACTATATATTTAAAAAAAGTAACATGAGAATTTACTTTATCTGAGAAATGCATAAAATCTAGTGCATAAATAGAAAGTGTTGACATATGGATTACAGAAATAGTCATGAATTAATAAAAATAAATAGATATATTTAATCTTTAATGTAAAAAAAAATTATATCTATAGTTAAATATATATATTTTTTACTTGAAAATTGACTTATATTTACTAGTTAATATCACAACGGTTTGTTTACAAGCAGAAAATCTTAGCCTACCCTCTAAATAAGCATGTTTGACTGATGAGCTATTTATATATATAAAATATATTTTGCATGTTCATCCATGTAAGTTTTAAATAGATGATATTTCAACATTTTGACTTGATCATAAAAGCACTCAACTGGGAAATTAATACTATATAATTGTAGTACCTTTAAAACCTGTTGTTTGGTTGAGATATATAAATGACACATTTGTCATCGGCAACATGGTAAAGATAAATTAGAAGATTTTTAATCACATTTAAATAATATCCATCCAAATATTATATTTACAAAGGAAATACAATTTGATGAAAAACACTCCTTTCTTGATATTCTAGTCACCAAGAAACAAAATAATCTTTGATCATTCCCACTTTTCAGAAAAACTGCACATACGGACAGGTATCTCCAATTTTCTTCTCATCATCATCCAGTTCAGATTTTTTCTGTAACTAAAACACTATTTTCCAGAGCAATTGACTTTTCAGATAGATCATATCTAGAAGAATATCCTATAAATAATGTATTGTTAGCAAATAATTATAATAAAAAAGTTATAAATTGAGCCTTATTTTGAGCTAAAAATATCAGAAATGAAAAACAAAAAGAAAAACAATTATTAGGGTTTAATATCTCTATATAAAAGGAACCACAGAAAGTATCAGATGTATTTTTAAATGCTACAACATAAAGACAGCATACATTCCTTATTAAAAAATTAGTAATTTTTTAACCAAGCCTAAAGATTCAATCCCTCTTGAGCTCAAGAAGTTAAAGACATTTCATGTAGCATTTGTAAGTCTACTTATGTAGGTATGAGAAAGTGCCATATCAGTGCTAGAAGGAATGAACATGCTAATGCAGTGAAGCAACATTCATCATCATCAGCACACTCAATTCATGCTATGGATTCAAGTCATAATATTTTTTTTTAAGAACAGGATCATATCCAGATGTGAAAATCTACACCAATATAAATCAGAAAAGCTTTTCAGATACTAAAAAGACCAAAGTGTATCAACAAACACAATATCACATGTAAACTTTCTCATATTTGGATAAAAAAAAATTTGAAAAACAAATTACTCTGAAGATTCAGAATTTTTTATTTGTTAATTTTTTTATTATTATTATTTCAATTTGTTCAATTTTATACACTTGTTTTTTCTAGTTGTAGAACTTTAACAATTATTGTGAACACTGTTTACAGCACCCCCACAACTATCTTTATAGACACTGATTGCAGTGCTTCTACAATTATATAGTATTAATTTTCCAGTAATTAAAATCTTACATGGATGAACCTGCAAAATATGACTTTTATATCTATAACCTGTGAAAACATTCATATAAACATATATATATATATTGTATTGCCAATGAATATATGGGTTAAAAACACACATATATTTATGTTACATATTTTTTCATTGCAAATAAATGATTGTTTTAATAAAAGTGAAAGTATAAAAATATGTTAAAAATAGATTTTAAAATGTAAACTTGTAAAAATGAAAGTATTGCTCATATTTTTCTTTTAAAAATAAAAGAAGGTTTTAGTATTAAAGAGCAAGTGGGGGAGGAGGTAATTCTTAAGTAAAGGTTGAAACTAGCTCTCCCTTTTATAAATTTAAGGAAAAAATAAATAAATGAATGTAAAGATGAAATTAAAATAAAAATATAATTTGTAAAAAAAAAACTTAAAATTTGCAATTCATTAAAGATTACTTGGCTTATAAAAAGAAAAGGTAATTCCCACTTGAACTAATTAAAGAAACAACGGAGAAGACTACGGACATTATTTTATCAAAGTATTAGATTGATCTAAGCAAAAGATTAGATTAAAACAGAATGCACCATTAATTAAGGAAATATAAAATTAATTAAACTATATCAAAGGATAATGAAACAATGAGAATAAAACAAATAAAAGGACCAATAGATGAGCATTTCATTATTATCATTATTATTGCTAGTCAGATTGTTTCAGATGCACCAAAATTATCACTCAATTTTTTTAAAGAGAAGATGGCAAAAAGCCATCCACATTTCCAGCATGTGTGTACATCTACCTATCTTCACTGAAGACTGACCTAGCAGCAAACGATGCTAAACAACAACCAAAAGTATATGGCTAGCCTTCGATTCCAGTCCTCAGTACCATCAGATGTTCTCCACCTGGAACTCATGACTGCCTCGTGATCTGTAAACTACTGATAATCTCTCTCTCTCATTGTATACTGAAAAATCAATAAGAAGCCAAAACCATCGATGGAAAGAAAAGACCAACCAGTTGGTAATCAACAAATAATGAAACAAGCAAGGAACTGTATCCAAGAAAGTGTGACATGCTATCCAAAATCCTAGGTAAATATAATTCTTATTCTTCCATTCTAAAGATTCGCACATCTAAGTGAATGAAAGAACTTTAATGAACTCTAATAGTTACTGCCAATGTAATTTTTAATATTGCATCTGTAAATTCTTATTATATTGAATTAGAAACAGGTATGTGTATATATGTAATTTTTTTATTATATCATGCTATCATTATGTGTGTGTGTAAAATAAAATATTTGTTTGCTTAATGGTTGTCCAATTGATTCTCTCTCTTATAACTACATCACTAGTAAATTAATTTATAAATACCTTATGTAATGGGCAAGTGTGCCAAAGATTTCCCCCACAATTAAGAAAAGGAAATAGCTTGGGAATATATCAAGTGCTGGATTGAATATCTGTCATCTGGGCAAACTGACTATAAAACCTGTGGTTATCTGGTGCATGAAGTTAATTCTCAAAACAAATAAAATGCTCTGAATAACAGGGGTTTAAATCCAGCAATCAGAAACTGCTATTGCCTGGAAATGTGATCGTAGGTTATACCTTGTATAACATCAGTCTGGTTATAATTACCATAGATATTTCATATATCTGTGGTATTATACTTCTCTGTTTGAGGGGCCAATCTGTTGCCGCAGTGAAAAGTGCAGTCTGAGTTAAAATCGAGATCTAAAGAATATGAAGAGTGATTTTCTTCAACCCAGTTCAATAAACATATATGTATATAAGTATTATGCTGGATAGGCATATAACTAATCAAATTAATTCACAGTATGTTTGATATGTGCTCCAACCCTCATAAGCTATCTATCAGTGAAAGATATCATATTGATTATCTTTCTTAAAATATGTAAATTTCACAGAAGTTTTTAATTATCAGGCAAATTAGGAATTTGAAACTTGAATCTCCTTACCAAAAATAGTTAGTCCAATTTCATATTCATATGCCATGAGTGTGGACATTTTAATATTAAACGTTGAATATATTCACAATAAAACCACATATATAGATAGTATTAAACCTCTTAATGGAATACTATAAACCTCTCTCAATGAATGGAGACAATTTTCATCCACATTAAAACTCACAAAAAATATTATACATTATATTTTGAGAAATATATGTGTAATAATTAAATTGTATGCTGGAAAGAGATTGCTTTACAGTATGTATGACACGAGTTCCACACTCTTGTAAGCTATCACACAAAGAAAAAAGTATAAGATTTATCTTTGATTGCATTACAACTGGAATGCACAATGAATTCTCATTAAATTTCTATCACAACCTTTTGCAACATATTAATATATGAAACACTACCATTATTATTAGGCAAACTGCATTCCCTACAGGTTTTTTCATTGTTTTCACCTTCATTTATGCTAGTACGATTTATAAAAAATAATTAATAGATATGTGATCATACAGCCAAGTAGGATACGTAAAAAAAAATACATTTTTTCACATTTTAAAATATAACAGTTACTTCACAATAAGGAATTGATTTTTTTTAATAAATGGTGATGGCTGACTCTAGTAATGAGCGCTGCAATATTCTGTTACTTAATTTGGCCAATATTTTGTGAGCTTCGAAGCAATAACGTTTACTTATTATTCATAAAGTAATGGCATTAGATTGAAAAGTACAAAGCATTCATACAATCAGAAAACCTTATGCTGGATTAATAAAATACTAGCTTAAAAATATCAAAAATTATGTGATTATTAGAAATATGTTGACTTTTACAAATTTTGCAGATTAGATGATTTAAAATTTGTAGAAAAAAACATAAAATTCTAACAATTTGCAAACAATTGTTTGTCATGAAAATCCTTAATTCTTAATTTAGGTACAAATAAATAATGATTGATTGCATTGCCTCTTACATAACCTGCCCTAAGAATTCTCACATTGTCTCCATTCATGCAGTCTGTATACAGAGGACTTTGTTTACCTGTACATATATGATATATTAATACAAATGAATATTGTCAAAATTAATATTTGTGTCTACAAACATTTCATACGTATTGGCAATATGCAGCAATATATGTCTGCTTATCTCGAAATGACTGAGCTCATTAAGGCTTAAAATATTAAAGATAAATAAAAATAATAGTAATTAAAGGGGATTTGAAAGCAGAGTTTCAAGTTCCCCCCTGTAATTCACTCCATCTTAACGAATCTCCTTTAATTACATATAATGTAAGTATATATAAGATACTTGAATTTAAATAATAATAATAGTAATAAAAAAAAACAGAAACTCGTGATTTAAAATCCAATAACTTTATTTGTATAAACTTTATATACATAATATTAAAAAATATAAATACATCTTATGTTTTTTACAACAATAAATTAAAATTTTTAAACAATATTTATATGCAATATTTTAGTAACTAAATTCATTTTGTATTTCTAACATAGAATTGTACATTTTCAGGCTGTTTTTTTTAAACGGGAAGAATTCCCTGGTATGCAAAAAATAAGACAACTTCATTTTGCAAGTGATTTGAAAATTCGCTTCAATTAGACCAGCTACTAAAGTCTTTTGCTCTTTAATAGATAAATCTGTATGGAAAGATGACCATTTTAAGAAGTCTATGGCCTTTTGTCGATGAAAAAACACTTCAGTGCCAAGATATTTCATCATGTTTGTGTAGATGTCCCAAATTCCATTTTTTGTTTTATATTTCTTCATAATTTTTAGAGTTTTTTGATATAGTGGAGTGTCAATGATAAGAGGTTCGAATCTCACTGCCATGGTCTTATCACGAACTCTGTCCAGCACCATTGCGACCTTAGTAGCACAATAAAAAAGTATGTAATAGTCAATATTTCTAATGTCTTCCTCTAAAAAGAAACGACTCAAGAGTCCAAGCAGTCGAAAACATCGGCAGTGAGTTCTCAGAATGGTAAATTGTACATATTTACTGACAAAATCTATGTACATATCAATTCGTTGCTGCTTGGATAAAGAATTTCTTAAGAAAAACATTGTATCTTTTTAAGTTTTCTCTGTTAAATTTTTAATCTTTCTCCGTTAAGACAAAGTTAAAAAAGGGGAAAAATAATAATTCATTGTTACCTCGTCCAATGTAATTATTGCATCAATAAATAAACGCTTACTGTTTAAGTTGGAAAATAAAATGCAGACAAGTCAGAAAATTTGATAGTATGTTTCATACATCAATACATGCTGGAACAATAAACTAACATTAAAAGTTGTTTTAGATTGAGCAAAATAGCTACTGAAACATTTAAAATGAATGAAGGAAGCTATGAGGTGCAGCAAGGTTTTCGAATAGTCTTACCGATGTCGAGATGGCAGTGAGAGCATTTACAAAAGTATAAAATAAATGGTAACATATATAATAAATCATAAGCCAGACATAACTCTGAAACTAACCAACATATGAGCATCTCGAAACTTTGTTGAGGAATAGATGACTGCCATTATTTAATAAATCTCTTGATCTAGACAGGGTTTTACTGGCAGCTAAGAGATAAAATCACTCATCTTTATTTTTTGACAAACTTTACTCTCATTCATTAATATATATATATATATTGTAACGGGATGGGGTGGGTAATAAGTGGTATGAACCTGGGGTGATGGAAAATCATCATCACTCCCAGTTCAATAATATTTCAATAATTTACAGAGTATAATAAGTATATTTAAAAGAGCATGAGATTAGAGAAATATAAGAGTATGAGATTAGAGAATCTCTGAGAACATTGAGAGATCAAAAGCTAACTCATCAGAGCAACTACAAGCATAATTATAAATTCAACCAGCATTATAAAGTAAAAGTAAGTATAAATAAATACTCAAGAGAAATAACCATCCATCATCATCATTGATGGGAATAAAAAAATCAGTACAATAAATCAACAGTCCATCTTGTGGCTGGATTTGAACAATAAAAAATATAAATCAACAGTCAACCTTGTGACTGGAGTGGAAATGGGTCTTCTGTAGACCAGGCTAACTATTGAGCCTTTGCCAGCTTGGGCAATTATATAACATGACTTGGATGCACCAGTTTAGTGCCCATCCATTAAAATACACAATAATCAGAAAATCTAAACAATAATGCTGGGACATTTAAAACATGCTGATCATCATCAATGCTCTGACCACTTGTACTGGCCAACTATAAACTTAAATTTTTTTAACAAGACTAAACTAAAGTAAAATAAAAAATAATAGTGCATGGGCTTTAAAGAGTATCCTCTTTTGTGCTAACCAGGATAATGATTGATCATTTCTGGATGCCCAAAGCACCAAACACCTCCCCATTTATCCGTGTCTGAAATCTAGCTCAGAGAACATGGGCTCTATTACTGTATGTGAACAAGAGATGATGGAATACAATTTTAACAATTAAATACAAGTTTATTATTAACAAAAAAATAAAAATAAATGATATTTAAGGTCTTATAGGATAAGGCTCTGATTTTGAATGATACACAATTATATACACAACTAAAGTTATTACATCGTTTTACATAATCATACAAAATTCAAGTTATCACATTAACTGCATTATTTCTTAATGGGTATCTATAAATGCATACATATATCTGTACACAGACGTGCATTTTATAATACATGATGACATTTCAATTAAACATAAAATAATTATTACATTTGTGACTTACATAATTACTAGTCAAAATTCAAATTATATTAATTTACAAAATTACACGTTACAATTCAAGTTATTACTATAGTTTACATATATATATATGTGTGCACAGATGTGCGAAAAATAAAAATAAATTGACATTTAATAAAAACCATATACTACAATTTTACATATATGAGTGTGCGTGTATATACGCACACTGATTTTTATCTATTTCAACTTGTTACAATTATTTTTTTTTTTTTTTCATAATTAATTCATTCGGAAAACACATAAATTTCACACTTATATGTGTGTATCAATATTAAAAAAAAAATCAGTTTAACAAATTCTATTATAGCTTTCTTTTATTCTTTTACAAAAAATATATAGTCAATTTTCCAGAGGTTAGAAAGCTCTTATTAGGTTACCTCTTAACGAATTATCAATGTCTTTAAATTTAAAAATATAGATTTAAAAATGTCCATCAAATAAATTATTGAAAAACAATTCACTTTTGTATGCAAGTTTATCTGTGCTTCTCTTCGCATATGTAGACACAGCAGCATTTGTATAACTACTTCTTTATTCAGCTGCTCTCTTGGGCAAGCTGGTTTATTGTCAATCCGGGAAAATGTCATTATCAGGTAAAAGTACATAATTCCGATAATTTGTTGGCATACCATGAGATTTCTTTTGTAGTCCAAGCAATTGTCAAGCATTTAAGCAGCTAGTTGATGCATTTGAAGTGACCCTGGCTTCATGAATCAAAACTGCAGTAAACTATAAGGCAGCTAACTACTGGACTGTCCTTAGATCTTCATAGGAGCTTTATATAACTCTGCTAGCTATTTTGTCCTCATTTTTTTAGGCTATTGATTCAGAAGTGACCCAGCTTCAAAACTCCTGTGAAGGAAAATAGTAGCAGCTCCTGCCTTCAGCAACATTAGTTCATGGTAGCTTTTTCTGCAAATTCTCTGGTCAGCTAAAACCAACTGCTGCACTTTATCAAGTTGCAGTAAAATATTGAAACCAATTTTCAGCTGACCGTTCTTACAAAAAACTATTATCCAGACTGCTCGCTTAAAAATCATTATCCAGACTTTGCAGTGGCCCAGTTGGCCACTGCTTAAAATATTACAACCAGACTCCTCTGGTCAACTCTTACAAACTACAAGCAGAACTGTTCTTTTCAAAATCACTATCCAGACTAACTGATATATTTTTAATCAGTCTTTTATAAACTTGGTTAAGTCATGTGACAAAAACACAGTGGCTGTTTTCAATTAACTTTAATCCATTTGAAAACAAGCTGGAAATTTCTATCAAAGTGTGATTTTCATGTTTTTACTTTAATCTTTGGAATTTGACCAAAGGTGTGATAATCCTTTTGAAAACATATACATGTTTTCATTTAGACAATAAAAATTTACAAATTAATTAAAGATTTCAAAAATAGACATTTTTTTCAAAATTATCAAAAAAACAAGCTTATATTTAAATTTCAAAATCAGAATTACAAATAATATTTATCAGACCTTTTAAAAGTTTAATTTATAAAACAATTTTTATTTTAAATCAGAGTTATTATTTAACCCTTTACTTATCACTATTTTATTTTAGGAAATATAGAAAAATATTTACAAAAACTTATTTTATGTTTATTTCTACCTTTCATTTATTTACATATATATATGCACATACACTATATTAGTGTGTGCTATGTAAGCCAACTGGTTACAATATATATATATTGTAATGGGGTGGTGGGTATGAAAAAGAAAGCGGTAATTCTGGGGTAATGGAAAATCATCATCAACTCCATTTCAAAGTATAAATACAAATAATTTACAAACGTACATATAAGTAATATAGTATTTTATAAGAGAAGCATGAGATCAAGAGATCTCTGAGATCATTGATAGATCAGCCAGTCACTCCTTAGAGTAACTAAAATAACTATACATCAATCATATATCAACCAGCATTATAAAGTAAATATCAGAAAAAGAGTTTGAACTGGTTGATGGCAAAATCATCATCATTCCCTGTCCATTTAAAATGAAATATTTACAAAAAGTATATTTAGGTAAAAATATTTAAAGGAAGCATGAGATTAGAGAATCTCTGTGTGAGATCACTGAGAGATCAGCCAGCTAACTCAGAAGAGCAACTGCAAGTATCATTAACTACCAGCATTATAATTTAAAAAATAAGTACAAGTAAATACTACAAGTAAATACTCAAGAGAAATAACCATTCATCATCGTCATTGATGGGAATAAACAAGTCAGTACAATAAATCAGAATATAATCAACAGTCAACATTGTGACTGGATTACAAATGGGTCTTCTTTAAACCAGGCTAACTATTGAGCCTTTGCCAACTTGGGCAATTATTTAAACATAATTTGGATGCACCAGCTTTGCCCATCCATTAGAATACACAATACCAGAAATCGAAACAATAATGCAGGGAGATAAAAACATGAATATCATCCTTAATGCTCAGGCCACTTGTAATGGCCAATTACAAACTTGACTTCTAATAAGACTAAATTAAAATATAATATAAGTGCATGGGCTTTAAAGTGTATCCTCTTTTGCACCAACCAGGATGATGATTGATCATTTCTGGATGCCCTAAAGCACTAAATACACATCCCCATTTGTATATTTCATCCCATGCTCGAATCTAGCTCAGAGAACATAAGCTCTATTACTGTATGTGACAAAAAAATGATGAAAACAATTTTAACAATTAAATAAGTTTATTAATGACAATAAAAAATTATGGTCTTATAAAAATAAAATTACACACATATAAACTTTCTGATTTTGATTACAATACAAAATTTCAAATAATCACATTGCAATTTACATAATTGCTATTCCAAATTCAAATTGTTACATAGATTTACATATATGTGTGCACAGATGCATGACTTATAATATACAATTAATAAAAAAAATGATTAAACTTTACATATGTGTTATAATTGACAAGCATTGGTATTTGCAATATAATTGACAGATATATGCACACGTACATGTGTGTGCGTGAAATTTCTGAACATATTAAACTTGTTCTACAATAATACATGATTAAGCTTTTAAATTATATTTTAAATAATACAGATTCTTACACTAGGTTTACTAAAATGTGTACACAGAATTGCACAGATTATTAACAAATTTAAATTTGTCAAATAATAAACAACAATACTTTTAGAATTAATAATTTCATTTTGAATATACATAAAATTTACATATATGTGTGTGTATCAATAGTAAAAAAAATCAGTTTATTAAATTCTATTACAGCTTTCTTTTATTCTTTTTTAAAAAAATATATAGTCAATTTTCCAGAGGTTAGAAAGCTTTTATTAGGTTACCTCTTAATTAATTATAAATGTCTTTAAATTTAAAAATATAGATTTAAAGTGTCTATCAAATGAATTATTGAAAAGCAACTCACTTTTGTATGCAAGTTTATCTGTGCTTCTCTTTGCATATGTAGACACAGCAGCATATGTATAACTACTTCTTTATTCAGTTGGTGTTTCTTTTGGGCAAGTTGTTTTTTGGTAAATCCAGGTATTTATCATCATCAGGTAAAAGTACATAATTCAGGTATGGTTGGCTTTCTCCCTTCTGTAGTCAGTTCCATTTATAATTGGATTTTATAAGCTTCAGGTCAGCAAGCTGTTTTCCAGAACACTTTTAAGGTTATGAATTACAAAGAATCTTCACCCTTTTCCTCCATGTGAATTCAAACTCCACCAGTGAACTGTAGAGCAGCCACTTCCTTGCATTCTTAGAGCCTCATGGCAGTTCTCTTGATAATTATTCTAACCATCTTTGCAGCTAGCTTTAATATGGGCATTTTCTGCTACAGTTACCAACTCTTCACAAAATATTTTAGCCAACTTTACAGCTAGCTCTTCTGCTAACTCTTACAAAACTGCAAGCCAAACTAACTGATATTTTTTATCAATCTTTTATAACCTTGGTTAGGTCATGTGACAAAAACATGGTGGCTGTTTTTAATCTGTCCAATCCATTTGAAAACAAGCTGGAAATTTCTATCAAAATGTGATATTCATATTTTTACTTTAATCTTTGGAATTTGACCAAATGTGTGATAATCCTTTAGAATTTTTAATCTATAAAGTTTTTTCACTAGGTAGTAGAAATGTAAATAAGCATTAATTAAAAATTATATTTTATACAAGTATTAATTAAAAGATTTTAAAAAATAAATTATGCTTTTTTTTTATTAATTTCAAAATCAGAATTACAAATATTATTTATCAGACCTTTTTAAAATACTTATTTCACAATGAAATTTTAGTTTAAACCCATAGTTATTTAACTCTTTACTTATTATTATTTTATTTTAGGAAATATAGAAAAATATCTACAAAAATTTATTCTGTGTTTATTTCTACTTTTCCTTTACTTTATATATATATATTTATGCACACACATTGTACTAGGGTGTGGTATGTTACCCAACTGGTTACAACATATATATATATATTGTAACGGTGGTATATGTTTATTACATATTTCAAACCTAAGTTTTTGCTCTTTTATTTAATAAAAATTATAATATGAACACATATATATGTAGTTGGTTTTGCAATGTACTCTAATTACTCGCCCAGCATATTAATGAACATCAATGATGACCTCAAGCACCAATCTTACCTACCAATAAATAAAAATTATGCTGGGAGAGGATGAGTATCTATTTCTGGTGATTAGAGCTTGTACCTCTGGCTAGCTCACTCAGGGGTAGTAGTCATTGACCATGGGAAAGAGGTGGAGGGAACATATAAAAAATGTGCATGTAGCATATGAACGATTCGTTTGCTTTCCTACTTTTTGCTTTTTAATACTATTTTAAGAAATTAACACGGACACACACAATTAAATTTATAACACTACTTAATATTTATTAATACAAAACAAATAATAAAAACTCCATAGAACCCCATAATTGGATATTGGTTTGTGCCCGAATAATTAAATAACCCGCATGTAAATACACTCGCATAAGTTCATAAATGCAATACACAAAAATACAGATCATAGCTTGAAAACAATTTCAATCAGGCATTGTCTATTAAAGCGTATCTTTATACAGGGTCTTATTTCAACTTTCTCTTCATTTACTTTTAACACTTTTATGCATTATTTAATAGGATGTGCTTTCATTCAAATAGTTACTATCATTTATGAAAAATGTTTGGTTTACCTTGTTTATCTCACCCGGGTGTAGATTATTAGCAATTTTCCACTGGCTTCATGCTGCACTGTACGATTAAAGGATTTCTTTCTTTGGTAAGATTCCATGAGGCAATCAATGGCGTCCAGTGAATGCTGTTCTTTTCATAGCTTTAGGAAGGGCTTCACTCCTACATTGACAGTGACGGTAGTATCTCCGCAGGATGGATGGCATAGCCTGGCCCATTCTGTTCTTCTACCCCAGCCTGTTCATGATTTTTGGATTATAAACTTTTTTCTTTTTACTAATTTTTCCTACGATCCTGCTCGTGGCAATCACAGCTCTAAGTTCAGCTTTTTCCACTCTAATTAATTATACTATTGTTCTTTCTTCTTTCATTAAACCACGTGGTTTGCGAAGTGAAAATCTTTTCAATAACTTTTCTTTTCTTTGTTTCTTTTATCTATGCTTAGGAATTTCCAATTTACCTTGCGATCTACACTCGACCATTCATTGTCTCTTATTTTTAACATTTTATTTTATTAATTAAAATGTCTTTAGCGATCTGCAACTTTTCGGGTCTTTTCTTTGCAATTAATTAATTTTTTTATAATTTGTAACATTCTTCCTTTAGTCGACCATCTTGGAATATTTCTTTTTAAATTAAAATAACTTTATTCTTTTTTACGAAATTATTACATTTACTCACTCATGCAGCAATATAAACATGTGTATAAATAAACAACAGAGCACAAACCATATAATCCCTCATCCCTCTTATATTTCAATATGTTTTTTATTTACTTACTTAAATATATATATATATATGCGCTCGCATACAAGACTGCAATGAAAAAGAAAAATAACAATTTACTTAATATTACACTTGATTTAATTAGACATGTATGCTCAGTAGTATTACCCTCTGACTTAGAACAGGGTTTAAACTCAGCCCTGTTATAATATATATATATAAAGTCAGTTGTCACATGATTTATATACAAAGCTTGTATTTACAAATATGTAAAGTTGAGAGCATGCAAAAGCTTGAACCAAGCTTTGTTTTGTATTAATATATAAAGTCAGATATCACATGACATATATATATCTTGTATTTAACAAACATGTAAAGTTAAGAGTGTGCTAATAAGCTCTAATCAAGCTTTTCTTTAAATTTTTTATGATAAATGCTACTACAGGATAAGGCACTCAATTCATCTTTATCTCTCTCTATATATACATATAACCAAGGAAAATAAATGCAGTCTGATCGATTAAAGATTTCTTCAGCTATCAATAAAATAATCTGAGGTGTTGATCAAATATATCATATCAAAGTTTTTGTTATAATCTAATTCCAAAATGAAATAAAACAATTTTATTTAGGATGTTATTTTAAACATCAACAGTATTCATTTTAATAAAGTGGCATTTATAATATTCTTGTACTCTAATATATATATATATATAGTAACCAAAAGGAAGAGGAGAGGGTGTGGGGAAGGAAAAGAAAAGAATTAGAGAGAAAGATGATAATGAAGGAGAGAGAGAAGAAAAGAAAGAGAAAAGAAATGAAAGAAATAGAAATGGTACTTGATGGAGAGAGATGGAAGGAGAAGAACAAATGAAATAATTTGAAATGGATGAGATGGTAGAAGAGATGTGAAAGAGAGATGAGAAATGATATGAAAAGAAATGAAATGAGAGACTCTTAACAACTCGGCACAGTGATGTTACAATAAATTTAAAGAAAAGAGATGATGATCCAGAGATGTATAATCAGATAGAGACCAAATCCAATACTAATGCAATTATAACTATTATGTCATATTAATAATCTACTACTAAACCATACAAAAGATTATTTTAAATCATTAATTAGTAGTACCATCAGATCACACACACACTGAATAAGAATAAATGATACTTTGATTGGAAAATATTTTCTTTCTAAATTACATCTAACAAGGCAACAAGAGTAAACAACCTCAGGGATTCTAAAACTAAAACTCTTGTGCAAAATTAAAGTTTAAGTTGCCTACTAAATAATTGCTCGATTTAATAAACAAATGAGTAATATCTGGGCCGACCATAAATAACTACCTTATGGTTCAATCTTAGAATAATAATCAAAACAAATATTAATTCAAAGATTTAATAAATCAATTTAAATTTAAATTAATAATGGCATATTATCCAAGACATTATTCAAGCAAAGAAAAGGGCAAGGGTACTTTTTATGCCTTTCCCATATTCACAGACAACCTACTCAAGACCTCAAATAAAGATGGATTAAAATTCTTTAGACATATAAGGTTTAAGATAATAATAAACAATGTGCAGTTAATATAAGATAATGTGCAGCTTGTAAAATAATCGTAAATAAAAATATTCTTCTGACATAGTAATATTTTTAATCTCATATTCCATAATCTTTAGTCTGAGAAGATATACTGATAATTTAAAAATAAACTTTTAACTAAGCATTTAATTAAGTATCTGATACAATGCAATTATCTGTTATTGTGATTCAATTTGAGAATCACTTACTTTAGCATGGCTTTATAATTTTAAAACCAATATCAACTATATTTAATTAATTTTATGATATATTTGTTAACTTTTGAATTGAAGATTTAATAAACTTTGGAAACTTAAGATTTTGTGAACTTGGAACCCAAGACAATATTTTCATATAAAAGTAAAACAAACAAAAACAAACTTTTTGTAATAATAATAATTTAATTTATTGAGAACAGTAAGAAAGTGTTTATAATTTAAATGGAATACAAGCATTGCCAATATAGCACTGGGACCTAATACATGTATTTTGACCTTTGAAAACTTCATTTTGTTTACAATAATACACAACTTCTTTAGCTACTGTTATTGACTATCTCTCTTAAAACTCTTTTACATTGTTGTTCTGATAAATAACTAATAAAATAATATAATTATACATAATAGCAGGTAAAAACTATTCCATACTGAATTTTAATCTCTTTTAAACAATTAGAGATTTTAAAAACCTTTGAACTTTAATTATAATTTCTGTATTTAATAAGTACACTTCTAATTTTTAATTAAAATAATTCATAACACTATGGTGTCATTTAATAATCAGAATAACACACACAACTAAGTTTGTATTTGAAACCCTAAGCTTAACTTTATAATCCTGAGCTTAACAAACGCTAAGCTGGAATAAGCATATTCAGCATGTTTTTGAAAAATATCATCACTAGTTACACTGACATAACTAATATTATAGCTAGTGATATATTTAAATCAAACTAAGCTAATTTTAAAATTAAACTAAATTAGTTATATGGGGTATTCCTTCATCAGAGATCAGTTATACACTTTTAAATATCTTTAGTCCACATAAAACTATTATCCTCAATGTTTTAAAATTTAAAAAAATGTAACAGACTTACAAATCCAGTGGCAAAACTCTGGATGAAAATATTAAAATTAGTAGGTGTGAATTGCCACATACCATATGCATATATTTAACATACTTAAAAATAAATAGAACTTATTGTTGGTTAGCGTGTGGATGATAAAACTATCATATCAACACTATTCAAACATTGATATACCTATGAGCCTTAAAGTAGCTACCACTACCTGAAGAAACAAAGTTCCTCAAACACACATATCTTGTCATCACTAATCTAAAACAAATGCAACATCCCTACTATGGTGGAATTGGCATAAAATCATCATGAATGATAGGCTAAAATATAAAACTAAACAGGCTCCTCAGAGCTGAAAAAGAATGTGGTGGCTTTCAGAAATACCTAACTTTGAGGCAGAAACTAAGATGCCTGGAACTTGTCTACATCACATCTGGGAACAGGAAAGACACACCAGGAAATCATGATCCTCTCTCATGGGATTTCCAATGCTTATAAATGTGATCATCATCACTGAAAAATACAATACAATAACCCTCTATGGGCACAATCACTATCAATTCATGGAAATACAATATAATAAGGATGGAGGACCTTGTCTACTCCATAAAGCATATTCAAAATTATTAACTAAGCCTAACTCTATGAGGCTAACAATTACTAACTAATACCAAGATATATACTTCACCTCAATTAACTAAGTTATTCGTAAGAAGTTTAAAAATACAAAATGTATATTCAATGTTTGAACCAACAAAGCAAACTGTGTCAAACGACTACTATGAGAAATACTTTAAAATTAAATGCATATAAAATTATAGGCAAGGCACAATGCACACATAATAAAATATTCAATACAAAATGTAGTGACTAGTGGACTTTTTAAAAAAAATTGCAAATTAAATGCAAGAATATTGACCTATTTTTAGACAGTCACAGTGAAAAACATGACGGATTTTGACAGACTTTCCATAGTTCAAATCATGGCAATTTTAGATGGAAAATAAAGATTTTTATGTGAATGGAGAGATTATACAAAGTTCCATAAGATGCTGCCCTCTTGTGAATTATTTTACAAGTAAAAAATCAATAAACCTGTCAGTTAAGGTTAAACAAAGAAGAGAGGTGGACTTATCTTAGATCTGATTGGCTAATAAATTTTGACAACAAAGAAAATCTCTTGTCAATAATGAAATCGCTCCAATTTCTTTTGTTTTATTTCGAAAGCAATAAACAAATGTTTTAGATCATTCTAATAGGTTTTTTTGAAATATTATAAATTATTTTCATAAAATATGTTTAAAATCAAATTATTTAAAAAAATAGTTAAGATTTTAACAAAAATTAACCAAAATTATTAACTTTTTCTGCAAAGTAAAACTGTCAAACAAATCATATCGTCACATAAACATTTTGATTCATTTTTTGATTTTGTTTTACATTTACCGCTCGTAAATATTTCTACAATTATAAAGAGAAATTTATTTTTGAAAAAACTTTTGTTTACTTTCATAATCTGACAAATTATTAATATACTTTTTATAAATGAAACTGAAGTGAATATAACAAGGAAAGTTGAATATATTTTGATGATTGAATTTGTATTTTGACATTTGACTTTGTGAAATTGACCAATTACAATGTTAGGCTTTTAACTCTGTTGGTCAATAAAATAATCATCAATAAAGAGGTTAATTCTCAATACATATAAAAAAAATATTTGCAGTTATTATTAATGTAGCATTCATAAAACAAGTGAATGGATACTCTCTGATAAACTTCTTTGGTAGACTTAAAATGAAACTGAGTAAAACATTCCACCTATAATAAATTAAGACTGTGAAATTTAATTCTCTATAAATAAAATTATTAAATAGAAACTAGCTTGTGAAATGCTTAATAAATAAAATCAAATTTACTTGAGAATGGAAAAATATTTGCTCATTCTAATAAACCTATTAAGTTTTAAAATTATAACCCTAGTTTATCTGTATATTTATGCCAAAAGTGTTACACAAAATATATAGCATAAATATTTTTATGGTTTTATTTTTTTTAAAACCAATAAAACAGACAATAAAAAAAATAATAATACAGTAACTCAAGTTTATATATCAGCTCTGTAATGGTTTTCCATTTAAATTATGTAGATAATTTATTCAGGCTAATTTATCTGAGTTTGAAGCTTCAGTCAAAATATTTATAAACATGGCAATGATTTCCAAAACAAAAATGTTCAATAGTTCTTTAAAAAACACCTTCACTTTCTTTCTTTAAAAATAATTTTAAATATTAAAATAATAAAATAGGCCGGCATTGAAAAAATAAATTCTTCAGCTGAGTACATTTTTGTATAATCCCGGGTTCAAACGCAGAATAATAATATATATAGCTTTATTTAAATTTCATTATTTTCTTTTAGACAAACACATTTTTTTAAATACAGTTTTTTTTTAAATATTTTTTTATATAATATTTAAAGGTATGTTTTATTTTAAACAAATTTCCTTTTCCTGTTTTAAACACAAGAGTAGACTTCTTTTATAATTAAAGACATTCCTCGGATTATGAGCTAAGATTACTTGTCACAAAGTTACTTATAAGTAATGGCAAATATAACAATTTACGATGTACTTGACAGATACGAGAATTATTATTTTAAAATACATATTTTCCTCTGTTTACATTTAGCTAAAACAAATTATTTCCATTTCAGGTAAAGGTATAAATGATAACCTTTTAGTTAATCATTATTTGTAAGTTCATCCTTAATTAAATATAGCTTGAAATATTTTTATCAAACACTTTCCAGAATAAGATAATTACTATCTCATATACAATAAATTTTAAAGTTGGACATTAAAAAAAATTGGTATTCAACTATAAAACGCTTTGCAAATAAAGTTCTTTTTTTTTTATCTTAATATAATATATTTTTCTTTTCTAAATTTACTTTTAGAAACAAATATTATTATGGAAGAGCATATTTAAATGTATATATCAGGTAATAAATAGTGAAGCATCAAATTTAAAGTTAATTCTAATTTACGAGGAAGCTGACACATTTTTCATTATAATGTTTTTTTTTTAAATTATCAATGTCTTTTAATTTCTTCCTCACGTATATTTTTAATTTAATAGGATAAATACAAAGTATCCTACAGTTACAATAGTTTAGTGCAGTATATTGTTTAGCCATAAAAGTAATTAATAATTTATGCTTTAATTTTACTTTTAAACAAAAAATAAATAAATAGATAAACTGCATATGAAATACGAGACGCTAAATTTCCTCCAAACATTCTTACTATAATTTTATGTTCCAATTGAAATTTGATTATCAGAAAACGATTACCTTTTTAACTTCAGCCCTTCATAGCTGTATAACAATTTAGAATAATTGCTGTAAAAACATACTTTTATTTTTAAAAACAAAATAATAAAGTTTTTATAAAAATTACAACTTTTTATTAAAGAAAACTTAAGATTCAGCCACTTGTAGAAACAAAATAAAATAAGCCCCTGAATGAATCCTGCATTAACATTTATATCTGATAATCTATAATACTCCCACTTTTATAAGTCCATTGGCTTGAAGACCAATGAAATTATTTTTTATCAAACTTTACCATTCTTGACAGTTCAGCTATGGAATCGATTTACTGATGTAATTGATCTAATTATACCAACAACATGACTTAACAGCTGCAAAGTCAAAAGTTCATTATTAACAAATATTATGTAATATTCTTAATGATATTTTATAAAACACAATAACAATAAATATAAAATTCAGAGCCATCCCTCATTATTACTCTTTAAATATTTAACTTTAATAACTTTATCCATACATTTGTTTTTTTTTAAATCAATATTGGAATTAAATTATTTTTTTTATTCTTATATTTACAAGACTTTCTTGCATGCACAGACATATTCTCACATATGGGTGACCTCACACTAATTGTTTAAAAGTTATTTTTAAAACTACAACAATAATAATATTAATGAATATTTAATCCAAAATAATTTTTATAAATGAAACGCTAAGCTAAATTACATCTAATAAATATTTTTACACTGTTGTAATAAAAACTTACAGATTATTTTTAAACTTATTATTATTTATTCCAATTTATTTATAATATCTAATTATTATAATTTAGACATTAAAATGAATTACACCATAATTACTTTAAAATACATTTAATATTATTTACCAACTCACAACTATTTCTGATATTTCTTTTAATTCAAATTATTATCTGGCATCCCTTATCAAATTACCTCACATATACTATTGAAACATTTAGACAATTTCATAAATATTTAATAATTATTATAATACTACATAAGATTCTCCTATTTTACTCATTAACTAAGTTAACTTTATTTTTATCATTATTATTTTTTTAAAAATCAGAAAATTTCAAACAAAAAATTAATCTAAGATAACCTCAGGCACCTATTGGAACTAAGTGAAACTTCAGTTAGGTACAACTTAATATATATATATATATTGTGAATTTTG
>JAQFVV010012460.1:942619-1137460 GCA_028023455.1 Epiperipatus broadwayi
TATGTACTTTTATATACTTTGCAAATTATTGATTTTTGATTTTAAATGAACTGGGAGTGATGATGATTTTCCATCACCCCAGCTCCACTTCCATTTTTATACCACCCAGATTCATTTCATTTTCCTTCCACTTCTTTTTGATCCCCCATCCTGTTACAATATACATATATATAAACAATTTTTTTTTCTTTCTGATGAAAACCAGTCCTCTGGTTGAAATATAACATTATTTATTGGATTTATAAGTCTTTTTTTGTTGTTTTTATATGTATTTCCTTTGGTTAGTTTGTTATTTATTAATATATATAGTATAACTTGGTAATGAGTCTGAAAACAGACCAAGGTAAAATTATATTTATTTATTTATTTCTACTGGTTGGTCTAAAATTTAACTTTAAATTAAGTATTGTTTAGACAAAGATATGTCAATCTCTTACATTTATAAGAATAATTGATGAGTATATAGATTAGTTAGTATATGCATGAATAACCTCTTAGTTATTGATGGATGTAATTATGGAAATATTCGCTGTTTGATATTCTTTGTTGTTTTGGGGATTTAAGTGATCAGCTGGTTTCCCTGAAAGTGAAGGTTGGAAGTTAGCAGATTGCATCACTAAATAAATAGCCCTGCTGGTGACAGGAGTAGCATGGGGATTTCAATATTTCTGATATATAGGCATAGGGTAGATTCTTGATCAAGGATGTGTATTGGAATTATGTTTAGATCAATGTAATGGAACAGTTATAATTTGAAATCATAGCTGTTACTAGGGATGGGTATAAAAGTATCCTTTATATATATGGGGTTAAAAGTTATAAATTTGCCAAATAGTTGCATAATTTTCTGGAAAATCTTGAAGGTTGTATCTGAAGTAGGCGTTTTTGAACATCTTTGGATACAGTTGTAGCGATTACGATCCAAGGTAATTAAGGCAAATTTTACAACTGGTGTGCTTGAAATTGGTCTCTCTGTGTTTTCCAATTATCAAATACCTGTGATTTGGATGGTCAACAATGTGAATAATGGTGTCCCATATTCCATGCAAGAATGTTGCATCAAATAAAAATTGCCTAGGAAATTTATATAGAGAAATCTTAATGTATGTAAAAGATAGAATTGTGGACCTAGCAGAAAATAATCTTTTAAAAGTTGCAAATAATCATCCTGGGATCAAATTATTGAACCTATCACCAATTATCATAGAAGCATTGGGGTTTCAAACTGTAGAGGAAAGGGCATTGTGCTTCTTGGATACCGAGGTCCAGTTCTCTGATGTTACTAGAGGTGGTTTTTCTATATATTGCTGCTGACTTAGGAAAGATTAATTATTGTTACCTTTGCAATTAAGATCTATTGGATTATTAGTACATTTACTATTGATATGTTTAGGGTCATTGTTACTAAAATTAGCATATGTTTATATTATCTTTGAAATTTGGAAATTCAGTGTTAGTGAAATTAGAAATGGTTGAAATAATACTTTTGTTATATATAACTATTGGATTATTATTATTTTTGATATTGATCTGGTGACCATTATATATGGTATTATTAGCATTTGTTTGTATTACCTGAAACTCAGTGTTAGTAAAATTGGTGTCAACCACCCGGGCATGTGACAGCTCAGTTGCCATCTTAGCAAATTATGGAAAGACAAATCAATTATATTGTAAATTTTAAATGCCAGATTTAAACAAATTTGAAAACTGAGTTACCAATAAATTGAAGGCAAAACTTTATAATAAGAAATGATTTTTATCTTTTCAAATGAAAGCTTTAAATGAATTTTAAGTAAACAAACTGAAACATTTTACCTGGGATATTGACAGATGAACAACTGCTGAGCTACATTTATTCTTCTTCTTCTCCTGTTTCTTGTTCTTCTTCTTCTTATCATTATTAGTATGCTTTATGAACCTTTATTTAAAAAAATAGCAATTACCTATTTATGTGACTGTTGCTACATCACAACCTTTGGCAACATTTTAATATATGAAAGACTACGGTTATTATCGGGCAAACTGTATTCCCTACATGTTTTTTCATTGTTTTCACCTTAATTTATGCTAGTACGATTTATAAAAAATATTTAATAGATATGTTATCATACAGCCAAGTAGGATACGTAAGAAAAATACATTTTTTCACATTTTAAAATATAACAGTTAGTACGCAATAAGGAATTTATTTTCTTTAATAAATTGTGCTGGCTGACTCTAGTGAATTTATCCAGTATTTTGTGAGCCTCCAAGCAATAAAGTTTACTTATTATTCATCAAGCAATAGCATTAGATTGAAAAGTACAAAGCATTCATACAATCAGAAAACCTTATGCTGGATTAATAAAATACTAGCTTAAAAATATCAAAAATTATGTGATTATTAGAAATATGTTGACTTTTACAAATTTTGCAGATTTTATTAGATGATTTAAAATTTGTAGAAAAAAACATAAAATTCTAACAATTTGCAAACAATTGTTTGTCATGAAAATCTCTAATTCTTAATTTAGGTACAAGTAAATAATGATTGATTGCATTGCCTCTTACATAACCTGCCCTAAGAATTCTCACATTGTCTCCATTCATGCAGTCTGTATACAGAGGACTTTGTTTACCTGTACATATATGATATATTAATACAAATGAATATTGTCAAAATTAATATTTGTGTCTACAAACATTTCATACGTATTGGCAATATGCAGCAATATATGTCTGCTTATCTCGAAATGACTGAGCTCATTAAGGCTTAAAACATTAAAGATAAATAAAAATAATAATAATTAAAGGAGATTTGAAAGCAGAGTTTAAAGCTCCTCCCTGTAATTCACTCCATCTTAACGAATCTCCTTTAATTACATATAACTTAAGTATATATAATATATTTGAATTTAAATAATAATAATAATAATAGTAATATAAAAAAAAAACAGAAACTCATGATTTAAAATCCAATAACTTTATTTGTATAAACTTTATATACATAATATTAAAAAATATGTTTTTTACAACAATAAATTAAAATCTTTAAAACAATATTTAAATGCAATATTTTAGTAACTACATTTATTTTGTATTTCTAACATAGAATTGTACATTTTCAGGCTGTTTTTTTTAAATGGGAACAATTCCCTGGTATGCAAAAAATAAGACAACTTCATTTTGCAAGTAATTTGAAAATTGGATTCTATTAAACCAGCTACTAAAGTCTTTTGTTCTTTAATAGATAAATCTGTATGGAAAGATGACCATTTTAAGAAGTCTATGGCCTTTTGTCAATGGAAAAACACATCAGTGCCAAGATATTTCATCATGTTTGTGTAGATGTCCCAAATTCCATTTTTTGTTTTATATTTCTTCATAATTTTTAGAGTTTTTTGATATAGTGGAGTGTCAATGATAAGAGGTTCGAATCTCACTGCCATGGTCTTATCACGAACTCTGTCCGGTACCATTGCGACCTTAGTAGCACAATAAAAAAGGATGTAATAATCAATATTTCTAAGATCTTCTTCTAAAAAGAAACGACTCAATATGCCAAGCAATCGAAAACATCTTCGATGAGTTCTCAGAATGGTAAACTGTACATATTTACTGACAAAATCTATGTACATATCAACTCGTTGCTGCTTGGATAAAGAATTTCTTAAGAAAAACATTGTATCTTTTTAAGTTTTCTCTGTTAAATTTTTAATCTTTCTCCGTTAAGACAAAGTTTAAAAAGGAAAAAATAATAATTCATTGTTACCTGTTCAATGTAATTATTGCGTCAATAAATAAACGCTTACTGTTTACGTTGGAAAATAAAATATATACTGTATATATATATAAATCTATTACCAGGATGACGTCCACTAGAACAAAAAATATTCAAGCACACATTAAGGGAAGCTTCAAATGGTGAATACAACAGTGCATCATTTGTCCTTTGAAATAAGTATCGATCACTAATAATCCTTTTTGTTTTTAAATAAAAATATAAAGAAATGATTGGTGATTGGTTTTTTCCTCATACTGCCTGAAACTTAATCTTTGAATAAAATTATGTATCATGTAATGACACAGGTTGACTATTGAACCAGAAATTTAAAAATGCGGACAAGTCAGAAAATTTGATAGTATGTTTCATACTTCAATACACGCTGGAACAGTAAACTAACTAACATTAAAAGTTATTTTAGATTGAGCAAAATAGCTACTGAAACATTTAAAATGAATGAAGGAAGCTATAAGGTGCAGCAAGGTTTTCGAATAGTTTTACCGATGTCGAGATGGCAATGAGAGGATCTACAAAAGTATAAAATAAATTGTAACATATATAATAAATCATAAGCCAGACATAACTCTGAAACTAACCTAACATATGAGCATCTCGAAACTTTGTTGAGGAATAGATGACTGCCATTATTTAATAAATCTCTTGATTTAGACAGAGTGTTACTGGCAGCTAAAAGATAGAATCACTCATCTTTATTCTTTGACAGACTTTACTCTCATTCATTAATATATATATATATATTGTAACGGGTGGTGGGTATCAAAAAGAAAGTGGTAATCCTGGGGTAATGGAAAATCATCATCAACCTCATTTCAAAGTATAAATACAAATAATTTACAAACGTACATATAAGTAATATAGTATTTTATAAGAGAAGCATGAGATCAAGAGATCTCTGAGATCATTGATAGATCAGCCAGTCACTCCTTAGAGTAACTAAAATAACTATACATCAATCATATATCAACCAGCATTATAAAGTAAATATCAGAAAAAGAGTTTGAACTGGGTGATGGCAAAATCATTATCATTCCCAGTCCATTTAAAATGAAATATTTACAAAAAGTATATTTAGGTAAAAATATTTAAAGGAAGCATGAGATTAGAGAATCTCTGTGTGAGATCACTGAGAGATCAGCCAGCTAACTCAGAAGAGCAACTGCAAGTATCATTAACTACCAGCATTATAATTTAAAAAATAAGTACAAGTAAATACTACAAGTAAATACTCAAGAAAAATAACCATTCATCATTGTCATTGATGGGAATAAACAAAGCAGTACAATAAATCAGAATAAAATCAACAGTCAACATTGTGACTGGATTACAAATGGGTCTTCTTTAGGCCAGGCTAACTATTGAGCCTTTGCCAGCTTGGGCAATTATTTAAACATAACTTGGATGCACCAGCTGAGTGCCAATCCATTAGAATACACAATAATCAGAAATCAAAACAATAATGCTGGGAGATAAAAACATGAATATCATCCTCAATGCTCAGGCCACATGTAATGGCCAACTATAAACTTAACTTCTAATAAGACTAAATTAAAATATAATATAAGTGCATGGGCTTCAAAGTGTATCCTCTTTTGCGCCAACCAGGATGATGATTGATCATTTCTGGATACCCCAAAGCACTAAATACACATCCCCATTTATATATTTATCCCATGCTCGAATCTAGCTCAGAGAACATAAGCTCTATTACTGTATGTGACCAAAAGATGATGGAAACAATTTTAAGAATTAAATAAGTTTATTAATAACAATAAAAAATTAAGGTCTTATAAAAATAAAATTACGCACATATAAACTTTCTGATTTTGATTACAATACAAAATTTCAAATAATCACATTGCGATTTACATAATTGCTATTCAAATTGTTACATAAATGTACATATAAGTGTGCACAGATGCGTGACTTATAATATACAATTAAAAAAAAAAGATTAAATTTTGCAAATGTGTTATAATTGACAAGCATTGGTATTTGCAATATAATTGACAGATATATGCACACATGCGTCTGCGTGAAATTTTTGAACATATTAAACTTGTTCTACAATAATACATGATTAAGCTTTTAAATTATATTTTAAATAATACAGATCCTTAAGCTAGGTTTACTAAAATGTGTACACAGAATTGCACAGATTATTAACAAATTTAAATTTGTCAAATAATAAATAACAATACTTTTAGAATTAATAATTTCATTTTGAATATACATAAAATTTACATATATATGTGTGTATCAATATTTAAAAAAATCAGTTTATCAAATTCTATTACAGCTTTCTTTTATTCGTTTTTAAAAATATATATAGTCAATTTTCCAGATATTAGAAAGCTTTATTAGGTTACCTCTTAACTAATTATAAATGTCTTTAAACTTAAAAATATAGATTTAAAGGGTCTATCAAATGAATTATTGAAAAACAACTCACTTTTGTATGCAAGTTTATCTGTGCTTTTCTTCGCATATGTAGACACAGCAGCATATGTATAACTACTTCTTTATTCAGCTGGTGTTTCTCTTGGGCAAGTTGATCTTTGGTAAATCCAGGAAATTCTCATCATCAGGTAAAAGTACATAATTCAGGTATGGTTGGCTTTCTCCCTTCTGTAGTCAGTTCCACTTATAGTTGGATTTTGTAAGCTTCAGGTCAGCAAGCTGTTTTCCAGAACACTTTTAAGGTTATGAATTACAAAGAATCTTCACCCTTTTCCTCCATGTGAATTCAAGCTCCACCAGTGAACTGTAGAGCAGCCACTTCCTTGCATATTTACATTCTCATCGCGGTTCTCCTTATAATTATACTAGCCATCTTTGCAGGTAGCTTTACTATGACCATTTTCTGCTACAATTACCATCTCTTCACAAAATATTTTAGCCAACTTTACAGCTTGCTCTTCTGCTAACTCTTACAAAATTGCAAAAAAAAAACTAAACTTTACTAAAATTCTTCCACAACCATGGTTTTATCTATTAACAGATAGACCTTTTCAAGTGAAATTCAACTAAATATAGCACCCATATATACCATACAAAATCACCTTCCCATGATTCACTTCAAATCCAATTTCCTTAACATCAAAGGATGTCTTCAAGAGATTGCCTCAGAATGGATGATAAAATACTTTTAATCTGAGGCCATCAATCTCATGAAAACATCTTTTGATGTTAAAGGAAACTGGATTCTGAAGTGAATGGTGGGAAGGCTATTTTATTTGGTATATAGTTGAATTTCACTTGAAAAGGTCTATTTGTTAATAGATGAAACCATGGTTGTGGAAAATTTTTAGTAAAGTTCAGTTTTTTTGATTAGTATTGTAATGTTATATGAATTTTATATATTTATATTAGATTAAATAGTTTCATGAATTAATTGATATAAACAAAACAGAGTGGAATAATTTCCAAGTAAAAACTGGAGATAAATTTGCTTAACTATTTGCTCTACTACCCATTAATACTTTTTTTTCTTGAGTTAAATTTAAAAAAGATAATCTATTAATATTATATACTTATGCTGTTTATAGAAATATATAGAAATTTACATTCTTATATATGGATTGTTTATGTATACATTTGATTGTAAATATATTAAAGTTTTAATACCAAGAAGTTTGTGATCATGGTATTTAAATATAAAATTAGGATATTATTTCTGTATAAAAGATTCTGATGCTTAAATCTGTAGCTCATTGGATTATCAGAGATTATTGTGAGAAATACATATAACTTTTTTGCTGATTAGTAAATACAAAGCTCATATTAGAAATAATATGTATAAAAATTAACAATTAAAAAAAAATATTTTTCTATTTTATTTTATTTTTTTGTTCACATAATATGATCAGTGCATACACACTTTTATATATTTGTCCATTATACTTGTTTTTGACCTGTATATATATATATAGACAGATGGGTGTGTTAAAAAACAATGTTTTGCTATTATCTGTAAATTCTAGTACTTATGTTAAATTAGGTCATGTGACATCTGACTTGATTTTTTTGTAATTCTAGTACTTGTATTAAAATGTGAAATTAAATATGGATATTGAGAGACTACTATATAAAGAATATCTTTGAATGATTAGCCATAAAATATCATTATACATATAATTGCTGCTATTGCTTTGTGATTGTCAGTGGTAAATTTAATTGTTTTAATGCTTATATTCAATTTTCTAAGCTATATTGACTAGTTCAGTGATCTTCAACCTTTTCACACCTGTGGACAGGTAAAAATAAGAATAAGGTTTCATGGCCTGGCAAAAAATAAAAATAAGGTTTCGCGGACTGCAGAAGTCTATAGATAAATTTTCTTTAAGATGTAAACTGCTTAGCTTTAGATGAGCATAATTGTTATAACTGATCAAAACAACAATGTTAAATATACAAGATGAAATTATATATATATATATGGAGTTTGTATAATAAAAAACTTTTTTTTTTAATTTTGACTTTTTTTAGAAAAGTAATAAAAAATTTAATTCTACGCCCCCCCCCCCATAAACATCTGTGATAACTAAAAAAACAAATTAATTTATATATTATTGATTACATTTTGTTTTTGTTCTGTTTCTTTTTTTTTAATTGGGTAAAAATGAGATGAAAAAATAAATAAAAATCATTTATATTAATTAAAAGTTTAAACTCATTATTTTGTTATTACAAACTTTCCTGTGGCCTGGCAGAAAACTTCTGCAGCCTGGCACTGGTCCGTGGACCAAGGGTTGAAGACCACTGGACTAGTTTATATATATATTTTTTTCAAATATTTCTGTTATTATTAAAACAACTATATCTCATTATATCTATGTAAATAGAGATAATTTGTTATCTTTTGATGCCACTAGGAAACCAATTACTAATTGACGATCCTGAGGCTAAACAAGTTTTCTCTATTAACCAGGTTATTGTATGAATTTAAACCTAAAAGATATTTATTATAGATGTGAGACTGCAAAAGATTAGCAACTTTCTTGGCATTCTGCAAATAATAATTAAGCTTCTCCAGAGAGATGTATTTGTTGAATTAGATGTTTTAGTTTAATAAACACAACATTTACCTTTCCATATTTGTCTGAAAATTTGCGATGATAGCATTTTACTAAAAATTATATATTGGACTATTTCCATCATCTAACTTTAATTGTCAAATATTTTTAGAACAATTCAAACTTAATTTAAATTTTTCAAATACATTTACATACAAATTAGTATATTACACAATGTTTTAAGTGATATTATTTTCCTCTCTTCTTTGCTTCTAAATAATGTTTATAGAGAATTATTCAATATTACTAAACTATTCTATTTAAATTAAATGGTTATTATTATTATTCAAATAAATTTCATCATTTACAATCAATAATTAAAATTGTTTTCATTTTTAAAAATATCAACAAACAAATATTAGCATAATTAATAGCTACTACAAATAATATTTTAAAAAATTACTAATGGCTTTATTGCTTAGAAATTCATAAGAAATTTGAACACTTCATCTGCGAGTACCAGATTCGATCCTGGGCCCTTCCAATTATGCCAAATTGCATAGCGTAAAAAAAATCCCACATTTTTACAGCCATTAATTTTTTATTTATTTTTTCTCTTTGTTGTTAGCTGTGATAATTTTATTTTTAGATTATTCTGTTCTTCATCATTGTATTATTTTGTTTTAATTTTCATTTAGTTTTCATGGATTCATAAATATAATCTTCTTAATACTGTGCTAAAATAATTTAGCCTTATAAATATAAACATATTAATAAGAACTTTAGAAATTAACTTTGCCTTATGAACATAAATATAAGATAATGTTTCAAAAATCTATCAGCAAATTTGATATTTATAATTTCAATTATTCTAATCTACTATCCACATACGATCTTGATTTACATATCAGATAATGATTGGAGATTTAGTGTTGTAAATGTTACACATTTATCAGCACTGTAAAATTTTATCATTATATATAATATGGGCTTTGTAATTACAATTGTAGTATTATCTACATGACATATCTCAAGTTGAATGAAAATCTAAGCCAAGTAAATTTTCTAGCAAGCTTATGGTGGTTATCTTATAGTTACTTCATTAATTATTCAATATTGGTCAGAAAATGGGTATCTTATCTATCTATCTTTGAGTAGAATCTAGAACAAGACTAAAAAATCACTCACAACTTCATCACATGGCATTAGCAACTATGGGAATATTTACTTTTTCTTAGTTTTTTCTTTATGAAAATCTATTGGAACAGGTTTTATTCTGAAGTTTATTTAAAACTGTTCAATATATATGTTGAAGCGATCAGTGTATGCACACACAGAGCTTCATGTTAGTTGTTTAGAAATAGTACATATATATATATAGATTTTGTAGATCAAATATCTAATTTTCATTTTTTGTTAAAAAAATAATATACAGATGCATGTGTGTGTTGTTGAATGAGGGGTCATATATGTATATCTTGTTTTACTGAAATACATTTTTATATATATTTGGAAAAGAAAAATATATTTCCTTTGTCTATATGTTTTTCCTAAAAGACAAAGAAGGTTGACTCATTCTTTCTTTGGAAATAACAATTTTTTACAAGTCTATTTTTGAAACATTCACAGAGATGCAGGGAAATGTTAATTATGTTTCATCTTTAAATGGCAGTTAAAAATGCAATTAAAATTTTCATACCTTGGTTTAATCTTAATGGGATTTTGCCAACTGGTTTAAATTAAAGATCAATCAACCAGTCTATTTTCATTTCTAACAAAGGCAGTTATAATATAGGTATTAAGAAAAAAATATAAGATTAGACAAAGACTTTTTGATTTGGCTGAGTAAACTTTTGTTTAAAGTTTTTCATATAAATACTGGTTGGTTTTCTAGTGAGGGCAGTAAAAAAGTTTAACAGTAAAAGAGTTTTGAAAAGCAGGGAGTTGTTGGCAGTCAAAAGTAAAAAAAGTAAAAAGTTTTAAGAATGAAAGTGAAAGTCACTCTCTCTAATAGACATTGAAATTAAGCTGATGATAGATAATCACCATGATCTGTGAGTAGATAAAATTTACCTTTACCCTCTGGGAAAATCTCCAGAAAAATGCATCTATAGGAGAAAAAAATCTAATTGATTCCATGCTGCTGCTGCTAAGAAAATGGAAAACCAACTTTGAATCCAGCCTGTATTATGTCCAGTAAAGCCAAAGGGGTCCTGAAATAAGACAAACCAGTAAGAAGATCATTGCTAGTGACACCATTGCATGTATGAACTTTCAATCTTTAAAAAATATTTATATACAAAAAATGCCTTCTATAAAAAATTCTGGAATATTTAAGTTCCTCATATTTATAAATGATCGGTAAAAGACTCTATCTTAAAAAAAATATGTGTTTCAAAAGGACAGTGATATATATATATGAGTGTTTTAATTTCTTTTATTATTATTTTTAACAGGTCAATTTGTGTTATAACTAGATTCCTACTTATTAATGGTAAAAAAAAGTGTAATGTCTAATTCTAAATGGAATAAAAGATTACTATAGAGTTTATAAATACAGCTTTTATTATTTATTTTGAAATATGCCAGTATGTTTTCTTTAATTATAGAAATATATATTTTATTGATTAATTTATTTATGCCAACCCAGCCCAATATGGGGATAAATGATATTTTTTTTACTATTAAACCAATTTATGTATAAATTTGTTTGTTTTATCTTCAAATCTTAAAGTGGGAGGGGGGTAACTATTTTTATAGTTCTAAAGTTTATCTAATTCTGGCTGGGTAAAATTTGCCATTTACTCATATATACCTTGTTAATAGAAATTAAGAATATAAATGAGTGTTAAAATCATTACCTATTTAATCTAGATTTGATTAAAATTCTTTATAACAATTGAAATAATGTATAAATGCGTTTATATAGTGTTAAAAAAAATAATGATAGTGCTTTTTCTTAAATATAAAATGGGCAATATTACTTATTACAAAGGTATGTGTTCATCTCACTATATATATTATTAGTGACACATGCATTTGGGGAAAGAGTAATATCTCAGCAGTAGTGTTTTTGCCTCTTTAGGATTTTGTGGTTGAGCTTTATATTTAAACACTTGGGCATTTTATAGCTTATCAAATATGGTTATCTTAAAATTTCCCATTATTACTTATGAAACACAGGCTTAAGAAAATATCTATACAGATATAAATTAATGCTTTTTATGGGCAAATATATCAGTGTTGCTTAATAGAATGATCTGTGCCTATATGTCGAGTAATGTGAGTTGCCAGACGGATATTTTACTGGTCTGAAGATAGCCATGTTTTGGAGCCAATAAATGGGTACTCTATGACGATAGGGTTTCAAAGCCCATGCTCTATTATTTCCTACACATTCTATGCTGATTGCTTTGTGAATGTGTTTTCATAGGAACTTCTATATATATTTTATTGCTCGACAAAGGAGATTGGCCCATGTTTGCCAATGCCAATAATAATATAGCTGGCACAGGATTCAAACCCAGATGCCACTGTATGCTATAATTAGATTTCTTGACCATGCCTGTTGGTAATGTTGTGTGGGATAGATAAACCATATTTACCATATAACTATTGATGATAAAGGGAGCTAAAATTATGCTTTGGTCCATAACTCCTGCTGGGAATACTAAAAGTAAATATAACAATAAAAAATATACTTAACTTTCCCTATGTATGTGAACACACACATAAATTTATTATATATATATTTCTGGACTCTAACTTAGTTTAACCAGGTATTGTATTTACTCTTGACAATTGGCATATTAATTTTATAGTGGCATATTTCTTGATCAAATATTATTATCAACACAACAATTTGTTTTATGCTTACACACATATAATACTGCTATTTACTATGTGTTGTAATTATTGTTTCTGGTTAATTTGTAATACCTATACAGTATCATACTGGTTCATAATTATGGTTGTTATGAATTCCAGTATGACTTCATTGTAATGCACACACACATCAACATTGATGTTTATTATTGTAATTGTTATTTTTAATTCATAACTTTGGTTGTCATTATTGACAGGTAATTCTTTGTAAAAAATCATACATCTATCCTAGTGATATCTAAATACTGTACCTTTGTAAATAACTGATGGTTGGATATTGTAATTCTTTGTAAAAATCATACATTTATCCTAGTGATATCTAAATACTGTACCACTATCAATAACTGATAGTTAAATATTGTAATTATTATTTTTTGGTTTAAATGAATGCCCATACATGGATCATAATAAGATCCAAACACAGTTATTATTATTTCTACCTTCTAATGAATTGTGTTAATAAATCATATATATCTATACAGTTGTCATGTCATTCCCTGGTTCATCATATCCACCCAACTATGTCCACACTTAATTAAGTCATATATGTATATATCCAAAACCTATGAAATTTTTGAAATAATATTCTCAGCTATATCAAAGTATTTGGTGAGTATCTTAGATTAAATTAATAATTCTAGTGCATGACTAATAATTCTAGTGCATGACAGGCTAAGTTTGAATTGATAGAGTCCTTGTTTTATCCTGACCACCGGGACCAAAGAAAAACGATGACCATTAGTAGCATCAGGAGCGTTGGTTGGATAGTGGAGATTTTGGAGCACTGGCAAATAGGTTAAAGCTTAGTACTGTTCTGTGACTACCATATCCCAAACATGCTGGGTTTGAAGTACTTTTGCTAGATCTCTGAATCTTGTTGGCTGATCACATGATTCTGACTGTTACATGGTTGTATATTTTTTTCCCGAATATATAGCATGGGAGTGGGTAGCATAGGGAAATTGGAAATCATTTCCATTGAATCATCAAATATAATGAATAAATATATAAAGAAGTAAATTTATAAGGAGAGAGAATCAGCATGAGAATAAAATATAAGTAGTTACTATTACTAATAATACTTATAATAAGTTATGAACTTATTATCAATATCATCATTCTCCAATGTAGAAATGAACATAAAAGATTAATCAGATTATCAAAGAATAAAAATAAATATACTAATAATATCACCAGAAATTATACAAATAATAATAAACAGTTAACCCTTGGGAATGGATTTAAGAGATATATCACAACAGCTAATTATCTAGTTGCTGCCAAACCTAAGTCAATATATACAATTACTTTGATGCATATACTTAAACTATTAATTTACCATCATAATAAAAATAAGAAAAAATAATGCTGCGATATTAATACATGTGGTCATCCTCAATACTCTTGCCATTAAATACTGTTAGTGAACTAGCTAAATATATATTAAACTTTTTCTTAACAAAACAAATAAAATGCAATGAATGGATTTTAAAGATAATAACTTTGTATCATCCACAGTCATCATCTGGATATTCAAACACAAACATACACCCCTACATCCAAATAACTACCAATTATGTTCTAGAGCTAACTCAAAATCACAAAACTCTCTGAACTATTGCTGTGAATAAGAGATAAATAAATACAACAGTTTACTCTATTTTATTTTAAATACTTTTATTGTGATAACTTAAAAATCCCTAAAATATTAAATTGTAATGAAATAAAGTCACACACACTGTCCATTCATAGAACATATAACTGGAGAAATAAGGACATTAACACTAGAATATTTTTAAAACAATTATTTAATAAACTCACTGAATAATAATTTAATAATTAAAAAAATTACATGATATAATACTTTAAATTTATACATTTTTATCAGAAAGTAAAGTTTTATAAAAATAATTAACCAGTTGATTTTTATTCCTTAAATTAATTAACTTTTGCTTTTATTAAGTTATTTTCTTCCAAATAACAAAAGTTGAAAAACAGTTTTTTCACAATCAGAGATAAATTAGCTTAACACTTTGTATAATTTTGGAGAGCAAAATAGATGAATAAAAAACATGTTTCAAAATATATGTTAAATTTAATAAAATTTAAATTACTTAAAACCCTTTTTTAAATTTTGAAAGAAAAACTCAAATAAATTTTTAAAAAATGTTTCAATTTAAAAAAATATTAGTAAAATTATTAATTAATTACTACTTGAATTTTGAAGAAAAAAAATAAATTTTTGAAAAATGTTTAAATTTTAAAAAATTATAATAAAATCATTAATTAATATCAATTGTTACTTAATTTTAAAAATCTTTTATAAATTTAAATATAATGTCCACATTAAAGAAAATACCCCTAACCATGCTTTATCTTTTTGAGTCCTTTTTTGATACATATAATTTCCAGTTTTTATGTAGGTCTTTTTGAAGGCTTCTTAATTCCAAGCTAATGTATATAGTTAATTTTTTCTATTTTACAAAAGAATATTTACCAGGCTAACACACAGAAACAATTTATCCATTTTTATAATAAATGTTCCAAGTCAGGCTAACACATGGAGTCACTCATGCCATTTCTTGGAGGCAAGGTTTGTTGCAGATTACTTAGGGGTATTTTTTCTCTTTTACATTTTTCCCCAGTGAAACAGGTTGCATGGAGATAAATGATGGTTAGCTTTTAGATAAACTTAGCATATTGTGGCGTGCTCTACACAATTAAATTTTCCTACTGCCTTCTTCAGCAGCTTGATCAGAACTTTGTCTACTGTCCTCTTCAACCATTTGATTATGGCTTCTATTGTTCTCTTCAACAGCTTGGTTAAGACTGACTTCTTACAAAACAGTGAGGTCTACTGATTTACCCACACTACTATTTTTAGAATAATCCTGTGTCTGACCAATCACAATAAAAAACATCTTTATTTAATTACAAAACAAAATTTAAAAAATCCCCTGTACTTGTTTTTTACACCAAAAGAAAAACAAGATAATCATTTAATTAAGCAGATCTAATAAACACTACCTATTGTTTTAGAGAGATAAAGAAAAAAAGAAAGATTAAACAAAAAAACAATTCTGAATAATTAAAGTAAAATTTTAGCAAAAAATGTTAAAATCTTATACATTTTTTTCTCTTTTCTTTTAAAAATAATACTAAACATAAAAATTCACATACTTTAACTTTCTTAAAAAGTTAAAATTAAAATTGTTAAATAATTTACTGAAGAGAAAATTATTTTCTCTTAGTATATATTTTTTAATTAAAATCAATATTGGAAAATAGTTAAAATTAGTGAAGAGAGAGAGAACAAAAGAAATTATTTATACTTTTTTCTTTTTTACAAACATTTATACCACCTATTAAAATATTCATATTATTATTGAGAAAGGAATGTTTTCTGAATTCTCTATAATAATGTGTTACATAAAATATTTACATTAAATACCCATTTTTATTTTTAAAAAAACATACAAAATTAATTATTATTTTTTATTTCCCTATTAATTAAATACATTCTAAGTTTAAGAAGCTTATAATATTGGCATTTTACTTTATTGAAATATTAACTCCTGCTGTTAGTGTCAGAATTATAGTATATTTGCAATAGGCAAAAAAAGTTATCCACTTTTCTGGATGCTAATAATTTAGCTCTATATGATTAGGTGGCACTTCTGATTAATTGCATATATTAAATTGCTGTGATAAATATATATCAGTGATGAAGTATGACGTTTTTAGGAATGGAAGCACACTACATCTTTTTATAATGTTTTTATTATACTTGCCGCAACAATTTTTACATAATATCTAATCTATTCATATTACATACATCTAGAAAAATCTGGAACTTTCTTATCTATCTGTAAATCAATTAGTATAGAGAATTCATTATCAAGATATTTTTATTTTCTAAATGCTTTTAACATTCTTAAGTTTGAACTATTAATTACATTTTAGCATTGTTTGAACTTCTCATAATCAATTAATAATGTGATGATCAAACTTATTATTTGCCTTACAGAAAAACAGTTCAATTGTTGGTAAAAAAATTGAAAATTAACAGAAATTCCACACAAAAAAATAATGAGGTGACAAGCATTGTTAGCCAAGGTCAGTGCAGCTGCCTTGCAAGCAAGCAGTTGGTTGCAGACAGTTGTTGCAGGTTCACCTCTGGCTGATGCTAAGACATATGGAGCAAAAAATAATGAGTTTGAATTGTTCATTCTTCTTTTTTTAATGTTTGGATAAATAGTTTAGAAAAAAATATGGAACTCTCTTATCTTTTACTCAAACTGTGACTAGTTTAAGTATAGATAATACATTATCAAGATATTCCAAGTGCTTTTAACATTCTTAAGTTTTAACTTTAAATTACATTTTAGCATTGTTGGAACTTCTTATAATCAATGAATAATGTGATGGTCAAACTCACTATTTGCCCTATATAAAAACAATTCAACTATTGGTAAAAAAAATTAAAAATCGACAGAAATTCTATACAAAAAGTAATGAGTTTGAATAATTCATTCTTCTTTTTTTATGTTTAGCAAAATAATTTAGAGAAATGTTTTTTTTTTATATTTAACAAAATAGTTTATATATATTAATGTACTTATTGTTCTTACTACACTATTGTATGTGCAACTTTTTGGATCAATTTTGTGAGGTTGAATATGTAAGAATTTTAGTGAATTTTTAAAATTGAATTTTAGTTAAAGCTTTTGAACTTTTTAATGAATTTTTCTACAGAAGCACTCATTCTGTTCAATACATGAAGCCTTTGTCCCTAATATATATATATAGTGTGTGTATATATATATATATAAAGGGAAGTCCTAAGATAAAGCTGTCAAGTTTTACAATCAAGCATATACACTCAAACATTACTAACTTTAGTCTACTTTTTTTCTATTTTCTTTAATATTTCACAAATAAAAATATAATATAAACTTTAATATTTAGAAATTTGTTTCATACAACCATAAAATTATATACTACATTTCTCAACAACAAAAAAATGCTGCCCTCAGAAAAAATAAGGTAGCAGCCCGAAAATCAACAGATAAAAGCAAAAAATACCAAGTTATCACATCTGTTATATATAGAGCTCGCAAAACAAGTTCTTAACAAGCTTTGAGCTTATCCTCACCCCCAGACCGGTTTCTGCTTCTAGCATCGACAGGGAGGTGCCAGGATATTCATTAGATTAAAAATACTATGACAAGCCCTGCACTTTATCTAATGTATAACTATTGAGAAGAAAATCTGAAATTTTCAGACATCCATATGACTAAAAATCCAACTATCTAACTCAAATAGCCATATGGGACTGAACTAAGTTCAGATACACCATATATTAATAGCTTTAGCAATATAAAATCGCCAAAGCCTTAGTAGCAAAAAATAAAATGAAAAAAAAAAAATCAAGTCATATGTCACATGACCTAATTTTAATAAAGCTCATATTTACAAATGTTATATATAGAGTTCGCAAAACAAGCTCTTAACAATCTTTGAGAATATCCTCAACCCCAGACCAGTTTTTGCATCTAGCGTCATCAGTGAGGTGCCAGGATATTCATTAGATTAAAAATACTAGGACAAGCCCAGCACTTTATCTAATGTATAACTATTGAGAAGAAAATCTGAAATTTTCAGACATCCATATATCTAAAAATCTAGCTATATAACTCAAATGTGATATCTGACTTGATTTTTTTATCATTTTATTTTTTGCTATTAAGGCTTTGGCGATTTTATATTGCTAAAGCTATTAATATATGGTGTGTCTAAACTTAGTTCAGTTCCATTGGCTATTTGAGTTAGATAGCTGGATTTTTAGACATATGGATGTCTGAAAATTTCAGATTTTCTTCTCAACAGATATACATTAGATAAAGTGCTGGGCTTGTCCTAGTATTTTTAATCTAATGAATATCCTGGCATCTCACTGACGATGCTAGATGCAGAAACCGGTCTGGGGTTGAGGATATTCTCAAAGCTTGTTTTGCGAGCTCTATATATAACATTTGTAAATATGAGCTTTATTAAAATTAGGTCATGTGACATCTGACTTGATTTTTTTTTTCAAGTTATCACATCACACAAGCAGTAATATAAAAGACTAAAAAGTATACAAATAATCATCTACTAAGACATTTTTATTTTATATTGAGGAGATACAAAGAAAAATTAAATATTATTATATCATATCCATAAATCAATATATGTAAGAGAATTCATTACCCATTCTAATGATAGACAAAATACTAAGTCTATATTACTATAACAATATCTTTGTTAAATGGAGAAACTTTGTAAAACATCAGAATTGTTGTGGTCAGCAATTTCAGTTTTATCTAAACATTGATAACTATCTGACTTGCATTTGGTGGTTACAGAAACAATTCAGCTGATCTTCATAAGAACTCTATGTTTCCATAAATTATTCTTTTTAAAATGTAATTCTTTATCACCACTGACATTTCTAATGTGTATTACTAGAATGGACATTTTTTACCATAATAATGTATGGTCATATTTTGTTAATAATCTTATTAATGAATGTCTACAGGATATTATTAATTCTCCAAATTCTCAGTAATGATAAAAACTTATGATGCCAGGTGAACTCAAAGTATTTATACCAGGAAAGTATTAGAGAATTTATCAAATATCACAATGATATATCATTAGATATCAGAATGATCATGTATTGCTTTTTCTTGATTATCTTCTTATTTGTATAATATATATCACTTTGGAAATAAAATGATTTATTCTGCTTTATGAGTGAAATAAATTTCATATCATTATTGTCATTTCTTTTGTAGAGCAATTTTTAAGTTATAAGTAAAGTACTGGGATATCTATAAATGATTTCTTTAAAAGTTTAACCAGTTGTTCAATCTTCAGTTTAATTACCATCAACTTATCACAAATACTTCCACTTTTTACTTTTAAAAGTCAGAGTTTTCCAATATTATAATTTATTCAAAATCTATATGCATGTCTGAACACAACTACAAAAAACTTCTCAAGTCTATAGGCATGTTTTCTTTTAATATCAAATTATTTTTGCCTAAGTACTCTATCCAAATTTTATTCTGTGATTAATAATATTATATTTATATCAGTATTGATATTTTAACTAATGTATTTATTCCTATCAATTTTTATTTTCTCATTTTTGAAAAAATTAACTTTAGTTTTTCTTGCTTTCATTTTATAGAGACCAGTAAAATTTTCTGAAGTTCTGAGAAATTATTTGCAAAAACAAGCCCCTCACTTGTAAAATCTAAATGACTTAAATAATCTCTATTTATTCTTTTTGCTTTCCATTTCAATCTACTAAACTCTTTTATAAATAGTTCTGTAAAAACTGGAAGAATTAATGATGCTATATAATATTTTAAACAGATATTGTATATAAAAAAAATTTAATGTAAACAATCGAGTAATTTTTACTAACACAATGTCAAGCTGTAATTTTAAGGAAAAATAAAATGAATAATTTAATATATTTATGCTCTCATTCCAAGAGACTTAAACCTTTGCCTATATAATTGCATTGAGGTATGAATATAAGATGGCTGTTCTTATCTTTTCAAAATCTATCTTGTGTCTTGAATTGAGAATTTACTCATATTTAACATTGCTAATTGAATATTATAGTATGGTATGTGTGAAGATTTCATTAATTTCTCCTTAGAATTATAGCTAGACATTGTTCTAGTAAAAATTTCTTGATTATTTATAACATCTTCTAATATTAATCTGTAGTAAATTTCAATGTTTCAAAAATATTAATAGGATATTTTTTTTAAAAAAATGTAAGTAAAGCGATTCATTTAATATATTCATGCTCTGATTCAAAGATGCTTAAGATTTGCCTATATAATTGCATTTAAGTACAAAGATGAGGCAGACATTCTTATCGTTTCAAAGTCTTTATCTTGTGACTTGGACCAAAAGTTTATCCATATTTAACATAACAAATTGAATATTATAGAATGACTCATGTTTGGAGGCTTGATTACCTTCTCCTTAGATAAAAAAAATTGCATTCTATTTAATTGATAATCTATAATATATAAAACCATTTAACTAAAATTGTATACATTTTAAATTTGATTACATACAAAGAGATAAAACATTCTTTAAATAAATATCCAACTGCAGGGCAAAAACTCTTCAAAAGTCACTTACAAAAAACAGTAATGTCAGAAAGCAGTTCTCACCAGTTTTCCAATTTTCAGGTAGTGATAGTTTGAGTATTTTTTTCATCCTTATCCATTAATTATAGAAAGATAGATATCCATTTTTGACAAATTTTGGTTGGTTTCTAGCTTGGATATGAACCAACTACTAGAGGAAAAAAATTCTAAACTTTTTGAAAAAGAATTTTACTTGAACTGCAGGCTACTTGTATACTAAAATGCTTTTCTGTATTACATAGATGCATTTTTATTTTTTATCTATGTTGCATATTTATGCAATGAAGATGAATAAATAATATAAATCAAACTGTATAAGGAATACAATCTAGTATTTAAGCAAATTAAAAACCTCATAATTTTAAAAAAAATAATATTCGACGTAAAGCACTCTAAGAGTGTATTTCTACTCATTGTTAAAGGAACAAAAATCAAGTTAATTGATAAGTTTGACATTTTTATATAAATAAATAAAAAAAGGTATAACCCCCCCCCCAAAAAAAAAAAAAAAAACTTAAAATAATTTGTTTGAAAGCATGAAAATAGTACAATTTATTTAAAAAACAAATATGAAAATAATATATTTAATAAACCAACAATGACTGAAAAACATTTTCAAAAAATGTGATGAATGCAAAATTCCATGAGAATTTAAATTAGTGATGATGACAAATTATTTTAATTTCATTTTGTACTGATGACACTTATTGAAAATATTTGTTTTTCAATCACCGTTTGTTCAAACATGTTATATTATTTTCATGTTTTTGTGTTTTAGATTTTCAAAGAAAAATATGAAACTTATCAATTGATATGTGCATGGTAGTTTAATCAACAGTAGAGCAATCAACTAGCAGTCAACTTGCAATATAATAAGTAATATTTATTTATTTTGAGTATTCTTATAAAAATTACTATTGTGCATTTTACTTATTAATTTAATATCATTAGTAAGTTTTATGATCTAATAAAATAAGCAGCTGAAACTTAGCATAAAAAAATGTTTTAAAAATAAATCAAATTTTAATTTATAGATGGCACTTTATGCAATGATTAACATTACATAAAAATATACAAATAAATGGAACAAGGGAGAGATTTAAAAATCAGATAATTTTTAATAGGAGAATAAATATATGATACATACATATCAATAGAATTTATGGATTTTAAGGAATTTATAACATTTTTGAGATTGTGGGCATGTTAGTTTAAAAAAGATAAAAATAATGTGATGTTAGCATTTGAATTAGGATTCATTGTTAGGATTGTGGATAAATATACAGTACTGAATATAGTAAAAGAATGTTTGAAAGATAAGGTGGTTATAAAGGACCAGGACATTCATACATATCCCATTTATAAAATCTAACAACACTATGCAAAGGCCCTTAAAGCTACTCATGCTTAGATATAACCATCATATTTCCAGGAGGAAAAAACTTAAATCGTTAAATATTTATAGTAGTATAAATGAAATGGTAATTAAAATAGTCTATAAATAGTTCACTGCAAGCAAAGATTTTTTACAGAGAAACAGTGAAGGAAAAGTTGGTATTCATTGGCTTTTTAATATTTTTCAATTACTGTTTTAACCTCCATCTACAAAAACCTATAAAGATCGAGTATCAATTCATATTGGATTGGCTTATGGAACTTGATAAATTTCAAGTTTAGTCAAGTGAAATTAAAGTTAAATTGTGCACATGGTGGGTAAATGTGATACCATTATTATATCACTAAATCCTTGAAGCTATATATATATGACATGTCATAAATCTAATTAACATATATTCTTACAATATGTACTTTTCTAAAACGAATTATTCATGCTAAGCAAAATTTACACGTAGCTGTATCTGTATATGCATGCACATATATATGCTAATACAAAACTCGGTGTATTATTTAAGATTTTATAAGAATCTGAGCATCAGGGATAGGTCTGGGTCATCTTCAGAACCACAGTATGTCAGCCTGTTACTACATCAAATCATGTAAGATTAAAATAAAAAATATTTTTACATATATATTTTTATACTCATGCTTTCCCATATCATTAATCGATAGAAAAAAAGATAAACATATTTAGATGGCAGACACAATAAGCACACATATACATTATTAAAATGACTGAGTCCAATACATTATTTATCTTAAAGCGAAGGGAAAAAATTAAAATTTCTTAAATTCTTCAAGCAGATTTTATTGCAATCTTTTTCTTGGAATTACCTCAGCATAATATAGCTCAAGTCAGAGCTCAGAATGAAATTACAATCAAAACCATCTGAGGTTCTGTCACAAAAATAGATAAGAAGAAGACACGAAGGTCAAATGGAAAGATTTTATTGCATTGTTTTCATCATTAATTATTTTTTAAATAAAAAAACTACCCAAATTTTTATTTTTATTTTTGGGTGTCATTAATTATTTTAATAAAAGTTGATGGGCGTGGCCTTACCACTGAAACATACATGAAAGAACCAACAAATGTTTAATATATTCCTTCACACCCATCTCCTGTTCCTTACTTTATCCTTTTGATCAATCAAAACACAGATTTAAAATAAATTCAGTATGTTATATTTAAATTAAAATATTTTATAAGAATGATTTTACCAAAGAATGTTATATGTGTGACAATAATTTACACTTCAGTGATAAATTATTCAAACTGATTTGTGACCATTATTTAAATTAAAAAAAAAAAAAACATAAAATAAATTCTTTTAATTAATGAGTGCTGGTTCAGCACTGAATACAAATATTAAAGATTATTTATCTTTTTCACATGTATATCGGTTGTATAAGATGGAGTGATAGATATAAAGAGCATAAACGTCTGAGTTCAAATCCCTTCTAATTATTTACATTTTAGGCACATAGCACTTCCAAAATTTTCTTTTTTTAGAAAAAATGTAAATATTAACCTTTTCTGTCTGCCATCTGATGTCCATCAACTTATCACCAAAGGATGTGAATAAAAATGGATGTCACTATGGTATTAACATTTATATCGATTTAAGTTCTATTTTTAAACCTTAACTTTCATTGTGTGCAATCTGAACACAGTGATGAAGTAATAGAATTGAAAACCATTACTTCCGGTGTCACTCATCATATGACCTTTTGACCAATGATCCATTTATTTACTTTTAATCAATTCGTATAACATAAAATTAACAACCACAACTGATATTTATTAAGCATTAAAAATTTTAATAAGGAAATGTGTTGATTTATAAATAAGCACATTCAAGTATTCATTTCTATAAATCGATATGTAATGTTAAAAAATATATATAACAGTTCTAATAATGATTGTATTATTTTGTTTTCAAGTTCATAAAATTTGCATTAACAATTGATTATAGTCAATAGTACACCATCCTAGAATGCAATAGATGTATTGTATCCAGGCCCTCAATATTTAAGGAAACCAATATGAAGGACCATAAATTATATAATTCCTATATTACAAATCTCAACAAAAATATTTTTTAATTATTTAATTGAATTTCATACAATAATTACATTATATGGCATATATCCAAATTGATGAGATAAAACAAATAATTGCTAAAAAAATTTTTGAATGTTTTATATTTAATATCTCTCATGATTATTTCAGATGTGATCTAAATTTGATATAAAAAAAATTAGATTTCATTTAAATTATTTTTTCCAGAAAATCTAAGTTTTTCTATTAAAATTGTAATTCAATCATAAGTTTTGCTAGGTCAATATGAAAAAATAGAAAATTACAATTTACACAAGATTAGGAAAGTTAATCATGTAAATATAGATGGCTTATTTACAATAATTTATAATTTAGTCAATTATTTTCTATTAGTTTAAAATAATAATTGTTAACTCATACATTAAGTAACGTGTGGAAAATTAAAACTAAATTTTTAATAGTTTTAGTTAGAAATTAAATAATTTTTGATATATTATAGTATTTGTGTGTGCAAAATATTTATTTGAAGAATAATATGATAACTTATTCTTGTAATTATTAATATGAACTATTTCCATCTCTTAATTTAATTGTTAAATATTTTTAGAAAAATTCAAACTTTATTCATACTTTTCAAATACATTTAACTATTAGTAAAATTCAAATAAGATATATTTTATATTCCTGGAGTTTAGATGTAGTTATAAGAGATTTGAACCCTAACCTTCACTTCCCTTCAATTATCCAATCTATCTCATACAACGAATATACATGACCACACTGTTTGTGGTCATGTGTATTAGTTGTATGAGATAGATTGGACAGCTGAACGGAGCTTAAAAGTCAAGATTCAAATCCCCTATAATTAACTATTATTAGTAACACACAAATTAGTATATGTAAGTAATTAAATGCATTAAAAGCAAATTGAAAATATGATTTACTTAATTCTTATTCAGTAAAAATAATTTATTTTTATTACTAATTTTGTAAAGTAAATATTGCAAATTTTATTCAGCATGAAATTAAAAATAAAATTTTATTATATGCAGTAATAATATATACTAAAAATAAATTGAAAATTGCATACATTGCCTAAAATACAATTAGTAAGAGTGATGTGATGTATTGTGGCTTCTCCTTAAATGAAGTCAAGAATATCTCAGCCATTATGCCCAGATAAACCTGTTAGCCACTTTATTTTCCATTCCCCACTCTAAATTTTCCCATATTCTGTTCCACAGCATAATCTTTGTCAACTCTATAACCTTTATATCTAAATCCCCTTTATCTTTTTCTACCAAACTCCATACAGTAGTGCCACTAAGTGCAAGTTTTCATAATCAATGGGTACAAGAAGGTGTAAGCACATGAAGTGATGATCTTTAAAATACAATTAATTATTTTTTATTTAATATTCTTCTAATAACAGAAGTTTTTATTTTCTCCAAGGCAAAAATAATAATCATTATAACAATACTGGCTAAAAATTAAATAAATGAAAATCATGTTTTATTCATTACTCATTAATTTGTCAGGCTTTCAAAATCACCATAAACGTTTAAAATCATTATTTTAAAAAAACATAGCAACTATAATGAGTTTCTTATAAACCACATTTAAATACAGATTAATGCTTTTCATTCATTTTATTAACAATATGCTTAGCAAAATATTTATTCATTAATTATTGCTTTTTTCAATTTTCAGTTCTTACTTTGAAAACAAATTTTATTAGGTCTAATAAAGGTTACATTTTGAATTTTCAGTTTTCTTTTATTAAATATATAACATAACTTTTGAATCATTTAACAAATTAAATTTTTTTGCTATAAAATTGCATTATGATTAGTTTTATGATTAGTTTTTTTTATATAAGACTATTGATTTATGATAAGTCTTGGGAGATACTTTGTCTTATCTGGGGGAAAATATGATTTTTGTTTAAAAATAACTTGTAATTATAATAAGGATTTCTTATTTGTTAGTACATAAGGATGCCTAGATAAGTAACATTTTATAACACAGTGTTAACATTAAAAATTTGAGTAGTTTTTTCTCTTCTTTATTTTTTAACTTTATAATATAAATAACAATTTAGATGGCATAATTTTAAAATTTAGAAATATTTTTTCTTCTTCTTTTTTTCTATAAGTATATAAAAAAAGTTATTTTGTTGGTTTAAATGGATGAAGTTATTGAATCAAATTTCAGTCCTTTTTGCAGAGTAGTTTCTTACATTTAAACTTAGGCAGTGCAATGCAGGTATAAGAATTAAATTGAAAGCTTTAACCTCAAGATTCATCAACATGAAGAATTAACTAGTTGGCTGATTCACTGTTTCAATACTGTAGATTGTTTCCTGATTTTATTTCTTTTCTGTTTGAGGGATCTTTAATAAATATCATCTTGGAATTCAAGTTTTGAAGATGTTGGTCCTCTATTATGAACATGGCCAGATTCTGTCTCATTTATCATATTTTCCAACAACACTTTTCTGTTAAAATAAAAATCTCACATATAGAGTTGATAGTCACTTTTACTTGTCAAAGTCTTAATTTTTCTCATTTCCATTATTTTCTAACTAGTACATATTCACAAATCATTTTAAATCAAGATTCCACCCCTCCAATAAAGATAAAAATAAAAAAATTGCATAATAGTACAGTACATTGAATAAAATCTTAATTAGAAATATTATAAATAATATACAATAATTTTGTCTTGATAAAGCAAATAAAATTAACAAAAACAAAACTCATAAAAATAAACTATAACTGTGGTCATTGTTTACAAGAGAATAAATTTATTACTTTTATTACTTTATAATTCCAAACTAGGAATAAATATAATCCATGAATTATTTAAAATAATAATAATTATTATTTTGATGGTGGTTATGAATATATGTTTGTTTAAAATCTACTTATGCATATATACATATACAGAATTATTTCTCACAAAAACTTTTCAAATTATTAAGAGAATTATGGTAAGTATAGAAATTAGTAATTGTGGCCTTCACAAATATGAATTAATAAATTGGTAATAATTGAAAGTTTGCTAGTCTTTCACATGCGTGATTATCTCTCAGACAGACAATCAGATTTTTAAACAGCTGTCTTAAGAATGATCAGGAGATTTTGACAAGAAAAGGATGATACCAACCTTTTCTCAACTTAACTTTTTATATATATAAGCCAGTCTTAAGCATCTTGGCCTGAAAGCTTGAATATATAAACATATACACTTATTATTCATTGTGTTATTAATTTAAGATATTACGGTGTGAAATCTCAGATTTACTGCACCACAATTTTCTAGATGTTAGCTTGAATATATAAAGATATACACTTATCATTCATTGTGTTATTAATTTAAGATATTACAGCGCGAAATCTCAAATTTACTACACCACAATTTTCTAGATGTTTACTACACTGCAATTTTCTAGATGTTAACATCTAGAAAATTGCGGTATAGTAAATCTGAGATTCCGCGCCGTAATATCTTAAATTAATAACACAATGAATGATAAGTGTATATGTTTATATATTCAAGCTAACATCTAGAAAATTGTGGTGTAGTAAATCTGAGATTTTGTGCTGTAATATCTTAAATTAATAACACAATGAATGATAAGTGTATATGTTTATATATTCAAGCTAATATCTAGAAAATTGCAGTGTAGTAAATCTGTGATTTCATGCTGTAATATCTTAAATTAATAATACAATGAATGATAAGTGTATATATTTAAATATTCAAGCTTTCAGGCCAAGATGCTTAAGACTGGCTTATATATATAAAAAGTTAAGTTGAGAAAAGGTTGGTATCATCCTCTTCTTGTCAAAATCTCTGTCATGTATCAAAGCCTCATCATTCTTAAGACAGCTGTTTAAAAATCTAATTGGCTGTCTGAGAGATAATCGCACATGTGAAAGACTAGCAAACTTTCAATTACTACAAATTTATTAACAACATATGATTTAGACAAATATTATTTAAATATGAATTAAATTAATTTGGATTGTATGCTTTTTTTCCATGTATTTATAAAAACCATTTCCCTTTTATATGTTTTTACAATATATACATATAGTAGTCATTTCTAAACCAGGATGGCCATTCCAATTTCAACCAAAGGGGGGGGGGAGGTGCTCTAGAAATGATTTTTGCAATGACTATGCAAACCAAAGTTTAATTTGCCAATACATTTCACATGTAGAACAGGCTAATCCATTTTTCTGTTTATTTGATATTTTGTGGTGCAGGTTTTTAATTTTTTCTGCAGAAAACTTTTTCTGAAATATTTGAACATCGCATTTAATTGTACTGTTTTAACATAATCTATTCTCTGGCATATATCTTTCTAGTGGGAATGAGCAATATTACATTCACTACAAAACATACTTTTAGTTTTTGTTTATGCATACTGTGGCTGCTAGGTGATGCTGCAAGTGATAAATTTCTATCCAAAAATGGCTGAAATTGATGGAAAATTAAAATTAAAATGCCTAAGGCAAGACATCAAAAGTAAGTAAAAAATTGATCCACCTAAGGCAAGACATCAAAAGTAATGGTGGTGCTACAGTGTTGCCTAGTGGTCACAGTATGCATAACTGAAAACTACCATCCAATCTAATAAAAGTACAAGTTGGAGAACATATTTATTAGTTTTATGATCTTACCATTGCATTTGTAAAATTTTACAAAGCATCATTAAATGAAACTTTTCTAATAACTTTATATTGCATTAATAGAATGTCTAAGTTTCATTTCCTTATAGTAATTTAAGTAAAATAACAGTTCTATATATAGATAACTTAGTTATAATAATTATTTCTGTGTGATAAAATATATTTTAATATATTAAAGGCAGCAAGAGCATATTAGAGTTTGTGCTGTATCTTAACATCAGAGTGACTCTTTCTGCTTATCCAAGATATTTAAATTAGTTTACATTCTCAAATTGATAACTGTCCAAGCTAAAAGTTGCTCAGGATTTTTCTTCCATTTCTAACTGATAAAGAATATTAGATTATTTTAACATTAATTATTGGATCAAAGTCTTTAGATTCAAAACATTAAATATATTCTGTAAATCATCTTTTGTACTGATAAAAAATATCACAATCATCAGCATATCGTAAATCCAGAATTCAAAAAGATGAAGTTTTTGTTTTTGCTTTTAATTAATTCAAATTAAAAATTCCATTATTAAACCTATATCACATCCTAATTCCTATTTCATGAAGTTGTCCATAAATAGTTCAAAAACCATTATCATAAAAATTAAAACATTTGAGTAAATACACATTCATGTTTATCACCAGTTTTCCTTTCAATCGTCTCAGATTTTCCACCTGTAGGAATAACACTCTCTCTAATTCTATCATGTAAAAGCTGTATAATATCAATAAATTTTGGTGAATAATCAACTAATTTCAAACAATGCTATAGACCTGTCCTATTAACTGAATCAAATTCCTTGATCAAATCATTAAAACCAATATATAAATCATTCTTTCATTCATCGATAGTTTTTGTACTTACCTAGTTACAAAAAACACATCTATAGTGCTTTTTTAATTCTCTAAAATCACATTAAGACTCTGATAGCCATTTACCTATAAGTAGAAGCAATCTATTTTATAAAATTCTTAAAAATAAACTTCACTTTAGTGGGTAGTAATGACATTTCTTGATAATTACTGCAATCTTGTCTATTCACCTTATTTTTGAAAATTGAAACAAGAAAAATATTCTAATGATTAGATAGCACAACTTCATAGGTTCATATATTCCTAAAAAATTTCATATGTTTGAAGCTAACATATCACTACTATATTTTAAATTTTTTCCTGATATTGTATCATGATCTGCAGTTTTCCATTTTTAAGATTACAAAGGGATGCTTTGATTTCATTAAGCTGGAAGTCTTTGTCCAAATCTAAATGAGTAGATAAGATAGCTATATTACTAAAAGGTATCATGTCAATTCTTATATTGATATTCAAAAAGTGATCAAAGTACTGTTTCCATTTGATCAAAATATTAATGGCATCATAAAAGAATGTCATTGCTGGATTTAATTGGATTGTGATACCATTTATCAAGCCCAAATGTTGCTTTCAGTGCATCAAAAAAAGAAAACAATGTACATCCTCTTTGTGGTTTTAATCCCCCAATCATTTAAAAGTCTTCTCATCAGTCATTGAACTTCTGCCTTCAAATTTCTCTATTTATTATGAAGTTCCACATTTAATTTATTATTTTGTCAAGTATAAATTGCCACATTTTCTTTTGAATCAAATCACTAATAAGAACATCATTGTCAGAAAACAAATTATGATTGTTCTTATTAATGAAGCCAAGAATAAGAGATATTTACTTGTATCAATAATACATTTTTTAAGAGAATTCCAAGTTTCATTAATATGATAATACAAGAGATACAAATTAGCAATTTTAATATTTAACAATTAGTACATATTGTAAAGACTTTACAATATATAAAATAAAGTACTCTTAACACATATGCTATAAAACTGATATGTACTTCCTCATCAATAAATGTTTTAACAGTTTAAGTGATCCACCACTTGTTCTGTAAATCAACTTTTATTGACTATGTCTAAATTAGGGCTTGAACTTACTATGAATCTGATTTTTAAATTGGCAAATTACTTATATAAATTCAGTTTATATATCACAGGGAAGAGAAAGTTTCTCATTTTTAATTATGTGTGTAGTTTAAATATATGTAATAACAAATAATGTAACAATTTTATATTCAATGTTATAGATAGTTAAAAATGAGAAACTTTCTCTTCCCTTGTGATAAATAAACTAAACTTGTGCAAATAATTTTCTAATTTAAAAATCAAATTCATAATAGGTTCAAACCCTAATTTTGGCCCAGTCAATAAAAGTTAGTTTATTTAAAGAATACACTCAAAGTATAGGTATATCATTTATTCTTTTAAAACATTTATTAATGGGGAAGTGTGTGTCAATTTCATAAATATGTGTATGAAGAATGATCTCTTTCCACAAAAATACATAAATGGTGATCATGTGATATATAACCGCTATATTTTTAATTATCAAATATATAAAAGAAAAGAAAATGTTAGTGATAAACCACTTGGATTGTCTAATTACTAAAAACTATAGGAAGCATTTTTTTTCATTTTAAGAAAAAAACAAAACTAAACTCTATATCTGTTGCATTTTTTAATATAATTTTTATTTAGTTATTATTTCACAAATAATTAAATTGAAATAGTTCCCCAGATGGTTTTTCAGTTAAAATTTTCAAGTCAGATCAGATGAAAAAAAAACATATAGAATTACTTTTATGCTGGTCATTATTAAACCAAACTTCAAACATCAAAAGCTTTTTGAAATTCATTTATATATATATAATAAATAGGAATATGCATATGTTCATCTTCATATATGTGCATAAGTGTGCATGCATAATTTTAATTATTATTTATTTTATATGTGTATTGTCAATATATATTAAAATCACATTTTCCATTTAATTCTATACATCCAAATTATAGAAACGTGAAAGTCTTGGTAATGTTTTATTTATATATTTTGGCACGTTGATAGCCAGAGTTCTAAACATCAGATAGTCAGAGGTAAAAAACGTAAACATCTGATTTAAATACAACAAGATAATAGAATTGTCGTTAGTTTCATCTTCTTTATGCATGTTTACGATTAATTACAGTAGAAAATTTTTTTAAAAAAATATATAGCACTAGTGTTTAGTAAACATTATCTCTTGGAATGAACTTTGTTTATAAGTTTCCTTAAACTATCATAATTATTCATCATTAATCCCCTCCCTTTAAGATTAATAGATAATGCTTCAGCATCTTTAAAACTGCGATTAATCATTTATAGTTGTTTATCATTTGGAGATTATTAAAGTTTTTACCCGTTAGATTATTCGTAAAATAAATTATCTACTAAATACACTATATATAAACACATTATTGTTGTTATTATTATTAGGTAATGTGGTAAATATTAAAACAAAAAAAAAAAAGCATAAATAGTTGTAATTTTCACGTAGACACTGTAAGTAAAAAAACATTGCCACCAACATATTTGTCATTTTTCAGCTGATGAGAGTTGAATAGTTTTTTTATCCTGTTTTATCTTCTAAATCATAGATAAATACTTATTTTATGACTAGTTACAATGGCTATGAGCCACCTATCTTGAAAAAAAATCTTTATTGGGCTATTAAAAAATGTTCAACGTTACCAACTTAGATTTGGACCCATTCTGAAGACATGATAAGTAATTATTCTACCATTACTATAAGCCCTTAAATTTATTTATATATAAATCTTATAATATGTGTGTGCTCATATTTAGACTTGTAATGTTTGATATTAGCATTCTACTTGTAATTAGAAGTTCGTCTGCTTTCTTTAGCTAGAATTAATTATTAAATGTTTTTAGAAAAATTATACTTTTACTTAAACTTTTCAAATACATTTAACTATTAGTAACAGTGTTAGTATATAACACAACATTTCAAGCAATATTGTTCTCTTCTTTTTTTCAAGTATTGGTGATTTGAAATAGTGACTGTACCAGCATGGGAATCGAACCTGGGATAATTATATTCATGAATACTGAATTTAAGATAGTGCTAATCAAGCCAGCAATGCTTGAAAAAGAATAATACCACTCAAAATGCATTATATATTAACCTGTGTCTTATTATTAACAGTTTAATGTATTTGAAAAGTTTAAACAAAAGTTGATTTTTTTCTAACAAATTTAATAATTAATTCTAGCTGATAAAGACAGCAGTCCATCATACAATTACTTGTAATGATATACTTGCATTGAAAAAAATTAATACTGAAATAGTATATAGGGGAAAATAAATTAAAACAACCAATAAATGCATGTCTTAACTAGAATTAAAACAGATTTATTAGCTGCCATAGAATTTTAACTAAAGTATGTAAATTTAAAAGTATTGTTTTTAATTTTTTATTTATCATTTATGCTTAGAAAATAAAAAATGATGAATACCAAAGTGGCATGAACTTTCTAACAGCCCCATTTCAATAAGCATACTGAGACTTAACTCTTTTTTTGTCTGCTCCTAATTTAATACAAAAACATTTAATTTATACAAAACCATTCTTGCCACTAGGCTAACTGATCAGAGTATGATGCAGTTTTTTAATTAAGTGTCATCTATAGGAAAACTGAGTAATCAATGATTGCCAGATGATAATGCATTTACCTTTCCCACCCAGGTCAGTTTTTGGCTTTCATCAATGAGATCTGGGATTCAAATCTGGAAGTAATGATAAAGACAAAAATTAGTTTGGAGATTAAATTTAAACACATGCCCACTATTTACTGAACTCAATCTTACTATGGATGGCATTAGAGTGTAATGCAGTCCTTTATCATTTATTGTGAAAGAGAAAGAATTGTGATTTATTGTTTCTACATTGTATGTATATACATATTGAAGAAATGGATCTGGAAGTCCAATCCATGCTTCACAGCCTTCTATAAACTTACCAATATTGTAAACCTGGGTTAAGTTTATACCCAAGTATCAACAGAATTTTGCATTAAATATTAAATTAACGTGTTTTATTTTGTACATTTAACGCTTATTAAATTTAATTATTTTACTTAGAAATATTTCTTTTAAAATAAAATTCTGTTTAAGATTAAATTGTTATTAAAATGTCCTTTTCAAAATTTATTAATCAAACATATATATATATACGGAAGAGAATATATATGATTAAATGCAAAATTCTGTTGAACTAAAATGTCATTTTATTAAAAGAAATAATGACATTTTTTTCTTTTAGTTTTTGTTAAAATATGGCATATGATCTTATTTTAAGATAAGCCTGCTAGCATTTCTAAAGGAATGGCATTTGTTCAATTAGTTAGTCCATTCAAGGCAATTAAAGATGGCCTTTTTTAATTAAATCAAATTCAAAGTTAAATGCAGAAATCGATACTAAAAAATTAAAGTTTATTTTTAGCAAAAAGTTACTTTGAAACAAAGGAGCATAGGGGGCTTATCAAGATCTAAAATCATATGCAAAATAATAGAAGAGCATCTCCAGAAAGGTATAAAAGGTGGGGAGAACAAAAAACTGATTATTCAGACTTTTGGCTTTAAAGACTGGATTCTTGAGATTTTGCTTTTAAAATCAGTCAGATTTTGTTCCTGAATTTATTGAGATTTTGCTTTTAAAATGGTTCTTCTTATGCTTATTCATGCAGATCCTGTGCTTTGAATGATTCAGACCTTTGGCTTTCAAGACTGAATTATTATTTGCTTTTAAAATCATTCAGATTTTGTTCCTGAATTTATTCAGATTTTGTCCTCTAAATCATTCTGATTTTGTGCTTGAAGATTTACTCAGATCCTGTGCTATGATCATTCAGTATTTTGCACTTTAAGTGATTCAGCTCTGAGGTTGCCTTGAAAATTTACGGAAAATTTCTGTTCAGAGTTCCAACATGCGACATGTTAAAAGTTCTATTAATTTGATGGACGTGACCATGGTCGGCGGCTAGGCACAACAGCTTTTCCTGCCATTGGGATCCTAAATCCATCAAAATGCCGTAACGTCAAACCAACAGTAAACCCGAACTGTGAGCCATGTCTGTGCAATTCACATAAAATGCTGCATACTTCAAATTCCTTTGACCAGACAAATTCTAACGTACATAATCAAGCCACCACATCGAGGGAAATGGATCAAAGGAACTAGGACTGGTAACTGTATATATCTCCTCATGAACTATTACTTTACCTTTTTCTAAATACCTTTCGCTAATTGTTCCTTTAATTTATATTCTTAATGTAATTGTTTTTCTCTTATTAGATTAATATTAGATTTATATTTATCTTTCGTTTGATCATCTATTTTATACGTAACCTTTCCCCCTTCACTATTTCTCATTTTATTGTGTTATATAAATGTTGTCTTGTTTCATTGCAGTGTAAGTTATTTTCCATTTACAAATATTTCCAATTTAAAATAATATCTGTAATTTAAATACTAGTTAAGTTTCCTTTAGTTTGCCAACTTGATCTCCTCAATAATGCCTACTTTGTTCATTTTAGTCCCATAGCTTTAATATTGTTATTTATAGATGTCTTTAAATATTTTACAATTGTTTATAAAGCACAAAGCAACTAGAAAATGCTTTATGAAAGAATTATTTTAATTTTGCTTTATCGAGGGGACACGAATTAATAATTTTATTTAAATTGGGAAAGTAATACTTAGACCGCAAAATATTACGTAATTGCCATCTACCTCATTGTAAAATTATTTATCAGTAATCAATCGGGGAATAGTGGAGATGATTAAAACCTTTGTAATATTTTCAAATTATGTTTATTAAAATATATTATTTAAATTAAAAAGCTTATGTCTTCTAATGTTATTTCAATTTTTTATTAGCTTAACCTTTTATATTTACTTGTCCAAAGATCCAAGCACGCACAAACACTTAATTCATATTATATTTTATGCACATTTAACTTAGTTAGTTCCATAAGTATTCTAGTCCATGTCTCTCCCTGATGGTAAGCTGTGGGCCAGGGTTAGAAAATAATTTATGCGTATCTCAGATATGTTGTTGGTTTGTGTTTAGACTCGAAAATAGATGAATAGGGCAGAGGTCTTAGTATTCTTGATTTTTATATCTCATGTATGAGTGGCCTCGAGGTACTTTTGCCTAGTATTCGAACTGGGTTAAATCAATATACATTTTCTGACAGGCACAATATATTACAAAAAAATCAAGTCATATGTCACATGACCTAATTTAAACAAGTTTGTATTACAAATGTTATATAAAGAGCTTGCAAATAAGCTCCTAACAAGCTTTGCAGTGAGGTGCTAGGATATTCAAGTTTGTTAAGAGCTTATTTGCAAACTCTTTATATAACATTTATAATACAAGTTTGTTTAATTTAGATCATGTGACATCTGACTTGATTTTTTTTTTGTCATTTTATTTTTTGCTATTAAGGTTTTGGTGATTTTATATTGCTAAAGCTATTAATATATGGTGTATCTGAACTTAGTTCAGTACCACATGGCTTTTTAAGTTAGATAGCTGGATTGGAAGACATATGGATATCTGAAAATTTCAGATTTTCTACTTAATAATTATTCATTAAATAGAGTTCTGGGCTTGTCTTGGTATTTTTATTCTAATGCTTAAATATCCTAGTACCTCATTGAGGAAGCCAGTAGCAAAAACTGATCTGGGGTTAGGGATATTCTGCAAAGCTTATTAAGAGCTTATTTGCAAGCTCTTTATATAACATAGATACATATATGTCAAGTCCCTTATAATATATATATATAAGTGTGGGTGTGTGTTTGAGAGAGAGAGAGAAACAGAACATATATTTATGTAAGTAATCTAGTTTGACAATTACAAATAAACAGAGTAATTTGGTAAACTTAGGATCTTTCTGAAAATGGGCATTGTTACAACAAATTGTAATTAAGGAATAATTAATTTTTTTTAAATTACAGGCTAAATTAGTTTTCACTGCTGTAGCTGCTAATTTTATTTATTCATGATAGTATCATCAAATGTTTAATTCTTCACTTAACAATCATCAATTCAATTAAATGTGTTATTTTCATTATTAATGTTGATTTGCATTTATTGGTTTTCCAATGATATACAGATTAAAACTCAGTTTAGCCTTATTATTTTACAGAAATTAATTATTTCATAATGACAATTATATTATAAAAAATGAAATAGAATTCAATTGGTCTATTACTTGAAATGATTAAAAAAGTATGTGATTTTAAAAAATGTAGACTTGGTTCATTTTTCTACAAACACAACTATAAGATATTCAGAGATAGTCTATCAAATTAAAGTAATTTAATATTGCTTGATACAGTAGACAATGACTGATATTAAAATCAAAAAGTAAGAAATATCAAGAATAAAAGAGAATAGTAAACATAAAAGTGTGTAAAATCAATCAAAATAGGATTCAAAGTTAGCTAATTATGTTTTCCCCTTTAAAAAAATATTATATAAAGTCCCATGGAGGATAATTTATTTATTAACTTTGCAATTAAAATATATAAAGTATTAAATCACAGATTATAATAATAATATTCATTAGTACTGACATTTTTACCACTAAATTACCACAATAATAGGTCACATATTTAAAAAGTTTCCTTTATCTTTACTATTTCTAATGTCAAGTCAATTTTTTCCAGAATATCTTTAAACTCTCTAATAGAGAATTATTCTAAAATAATAATTAATTAAAGGGGATTTGAACGCAAACTTTCAAGCTCCCCACAGTCATCCATTCCATTCAATATAACTGATACACATGACCACATGCATGTGAAAATGATAAATGATCTCTAATATACTATTTCATGCAGAACCAGCACTCATCAGTTGGTAATAAAAGCATTGTAGGTGGCGCGCATCAGTTCATTATTTAATTAAATCTTATACATACTGTTTTTTAGAATAATCGGAGAACAATCAGTAAAAAGATAAATATACACTGAATAATTCTGGGAAAATGCTACAAATGAAATCCTAATAAAAATTATTTTAAAAAACTTAATAAATGACATTAAATAAGTAGCAAGCGATAATAAACTACCACCATCGATGATTATATATTATTATGTGTTTGTATTACTTTGTAGCCTAGCAACTCAACCTGACTTAGAGAACATACATAATTTCTATTATTACAATGAAGTTTGTTAATTTATTTTTTTACTAGAAGTTAATTAAGCAAATTTATATGTTCAGAATGCAATGTAAAATGATTTATTTACAGCTGAATAAAAAAAATACTGATTTCATTATAGAAATATGTTTAGGATTTATATTAAACAAAACTATAAATTTAAAATATAAGATAAATTCTTAGACTATTTAATCATAGGATTTGTTATGTCGGGAAGCTGAAAGTAACTTATTACCTTATAAATAATAATAAGTACTTTTTAGTTTTCAAATTTAAAAATTTATCTCTTTTTTGACTTTAATAAAATAAGTTAGGATAATAGATACTGATTGATATAAAAGTATTTTATGAATTTCTGTATTTTCATTTAAATGGTTAATAATAAAATTATTATTCCTAAAGAAAGGATGTCCCCCTTTAACAGAAATTAATAGTCAAAACGCTTATAACATATGCATAGAATTTCATACTATATTGGTAATGCATTCACTCACCATACTATATCCTGGATTTGAATCTGAGCCAAGTAACTAATTAAATTTCTAGCCTGAATAGTTTTATATAGCTAGCACAATTAAACATTCAATGTTGATTGTAGATAAGTACCCAACTATGGCAAAATTGACTGAAAATTTTCTCAAAATTCTTATTATTTGGCTAGTCAGTAAAGCGTATTCCTTTAGTATTTAAATTTGACATTTGTACTACAATTGGATATTTAAAGCTATTTCATCATTATTATATATGTAGTTATGTATAAAAAAAAGATTGAAGTTGTCTGCACACATTTTGGTACAATTATTATTACTCTTGCAACATTTCATAGATTAGTAAGTATCACTTTGCAATAATTCATTAATTATTGCATGCATTTATTGTAATGAATTATATAATGATGAGTTATCACCACAGGTAAGAAGGATGACATGTTGTACTAAGGATACATCATCATTATGATGATTTGTAGTGTAAAGAAATGCAAAAAAAGGGCACTATAAAAATTGAAACTCTGCTTGGCTAAATATAATTCTACTTTGATAGTACTTATATATTACTCACTGATCAATAAATATAATAGTATGGGAAACACTCTTTCTTTATAGAATATATATATATGTTGTTGATGAGTTAATCTCAGGAAAGATGTAGAGATTTGAATGCAAATAAACATAAAACTATAAAATAAACAAATCACATTTACAATATTGTGAGTCCCATTACAAAATGCTCTAATAAAGTTAGATTTTGTTTTATATATATTCCATAGACTTCTTTTATATGTGTAATTAATAATTAGATAAATATAATAATTATTAACTATTATATAATAATTAATAGTTGCATTGTAAAAAAAAAAATTACCAAGAAAAATTGAAGTTTCTACACATATCTGATTATCCTGCTCTCGCCTGAGATTGACTGTGAAAATCTGATGATTTAATCCTCCAGTTCAAATGTTTTATAAAGCTTGTTTACAACAAATATGTATATTAAGAGAGATGATGATTTGAAACTTTTATAAACTGGTGGATAAGTGCATTATAATGGATTTTGGAATGGGTCTTTAAAATTTGAAATTGCTTGGTTACATATCTCCCATAGTTTTTTATTATTAACTGCATATATTCATTGAAATACAATGCTTAATGTTCCATAGTGTGTTATAGAGTTGATACTAAATCATAGTAAATCATCTCTACCTCCAATAAAAACAAGTTAATGAGATATGTGCAGATAACTTCAAGTTTTTAATTATATCTTTTTTTCAGCACAACTATTAATTAATATACTATATATATATATCATTAGAAATCAATCAACATTTAGATAATCCCAATATAGTTAACAATCAAAATCTCAAACTGTTGTCAAGGCAACCTTCTTTTAATAATATATATAACAAAACCTAATAATTGAAGTATTCATACTCAACCTTTTTTTAAGATTTTATAATTAGTAATAGTTTTTAAATTGTTAATTATTTTTTGACTAGTGCATTTTGATATTTTCACATCATGTTCATGACAAATTAATGCATGTTTTCATTCTATATACAGAATTTGTATATATTCCAGTTTTTATTAATTTCAGTATTGCTAGAATGCTGATTTATTGCAGTTTTTCATCCTAAAAGCACACATTGTTTCCATCTTATGATCCTACAATATGAAAGCATATGTGGGAGCTGTTTTTTTTTACTTTGTCATCAATTTAATCCCCTAATGTTCTCAAAAAGACTGTGTCTTTTCAAAAGATTTAATCAAATATACTGCATTTGTAGGCTGTATTTAATATTATTAAGCATACAATTTAGGCTTAATGATTTTTTAAACTGATTATGCTATTGTTTTGGCATACTTTTTGAATGATTTATTAATTTTAGATATACATGGCAATGATACTCAGTGGATATTACTTACTCCAGTGTTGTTTATTTTTATATGTTTGATTTATCCAATTTTGGAAATCTTATTAACCCATACTTATACTTCTTTGTAATGGCTGTATTTGTACAGATTATCATTTATATAGATATATACTATATGTGCAGAAAAAAGAGAGAACGAATTTACTTTGAGTAGAAATATTAAAACTAAGAAGCAGAAGATGAATTAGACTTGGTTCACATTTAAAAAAATTACGTGAAATGCATTGAAAAAATATGTTGTGAAACAAACAAATTTCTTATTGATCTAAAAAATAAATCTTTGAAAATAATACAAAACACAAAAATACTTAGAAAATATGTGGAACAATTTTTTTTATAGATAATTGATTGTAATTGAATGTTATCATTTGATATAAAATATTTAAAAAATGTTATTGCTATATTTAAGAATTTTCTCTTTATATGAAATGTATGACATAAGTCATAAAATATTATAAATACAATTTTATTAATTATTCCATTAGTTTGTCAAAATATATTTGATTATCTATTGATTTGTATGTTTAACATAAGAATTTCATCATATGTTGAGATATATTAAGTCATTTTTATGCAGTCGACCTCCAGTATTAAAAGTTTGGTGGTGAAGAGATAGATCTGCTGATATACTTTATTATATGGGATAGAATATTTTAAATTAGTAATAAATGACCACAGTGAATCTGAGGACTGTAATTTCAGTTGAATGCTTCTGAAATAATATGTTTATTGTCTTGTTGGATAATCCTTTCAGATTTAAGCCTAAATCAATTACAATTTCAGAATGATCTGATAAAGCCTGAGAGATTATGTAAATTATGTGCAAGATAATATAAGGTATAAGATTAATACATTAAGTCACCAAACATAAAAATCTTCCATTATTGAAAGATATTGTATTTGGTGACAGAAATTTTCCTCAATACATTAGTGAATCCATTGTTACAAATACTTAGAATGACATATTTAAATTTCAAAACACATAAAACTTTCCATATAGTAGTGCCACTTAGTGCCAACCAGAGTAATCAATGGATGCCAGAAGGCTTGTGCATAAAATCCCTATCTAGTGCCTAATCATCCAATATCCCCAGACTAGTTTCTGGCTTGTGACCATCGTCAGTGAGGAGCTTTGGATCTGAGAGCACTGCACTTAGATCTTAGGATCTAATGCAACTCTCCAGAAGCCACCTTTTATCTCTACTTAACTACAAAACTATGAGAATAAAATTGAAAACAATATTTTCAATCTAAGCTCAATAGCTTATATAGTCAACTGGGTCTGAACCCAGTTTAGTACCCATACATTTTGGTGTCATTGGCTCTTTAACAACTATAGCCACCACTATCCTATTATGAAGGATTGGTGTTAAACCACTAAACATTACATGATCACTATTTCTTATGCTAGCACATTACTATTATTAAAATAGGCAAAACCCTCCATATAATAGTGCCACTCAGTGCCAACCAGAGTAATAAATGGATGCCAGAAGGCTTGTGCATAAAATCCCTATCTAGTGCCTAATCATCCAATATCCCCAGACTAGTTTCTGTCTTGTGGCCGTTGTCAGTGAGTTTTGGATCTGAGAGCACTGCACCTAGATCTTAGTATCTAATGCAACCCTCCAGCAGCCACCTTTTATCTCTACATAACTACAAAATTATGAAAATAAAATTGAAAACAATAACATTTTCAATCTAAGCTCAATACCTTATATAGTCATATGGTCTGAACCCAGTTCAGTACCCATACATTTTGTTGTTGTTGGCTCTTTAACAACCATAGCCACCACTATCCTATTAGGCAGGATTGGTGTTAAACCACTAAACATCACATGACCACTATTTCTTATGCTAGCACATTACTATTATTAAAACAGGCAAAACTCTCCATATAGTAGTGCCACTCAGTGCCAACTAGAATAATCAATGGAATGTTCTAGCATAAGAAATAGTAATCATATGATGTTTAGTGATCATGTGATGTTTAGTGGTTTAACACCAATCCTGCCTAGTAGAATAATGGTGGCTATCATCATTAAAAAGCCAAAGATACTAAAATGTACGGGTACTGAACTGGGTTCAGACCCATATGACTTATAAGCTATTGAGCTTAGATTTAAAATATTATTGTTTTCAATTTTATTCTCATAGTTTTGTAGTTAAGTAGAGATAAAAGGTGGCTGCTGGAGGGTTGCATTAGATCCTAAGATCTAGGTGCAGTGCTCTCAGATCCAAAGCTCCTCACTGACGATGGCAACAAGCCAGAAACTAGTCTGGGGATATTGGATGAGTAGGCACTAGATAGGGATTTTGTGCACAAGCCTTCTGGCATACATTGACTACTCTGGTTGGCACTGAGTGGCACTACTATATGGAGAGTTTTACCTGTTTTAATAACAGTAATGTGCTAGCATAAGAAATAGTTATCTTGTGATATTTAAATTTCGTAAAAAAATTGGATTTAATATTTTTATGATGATTAATCCATGTACAATGTATGCATAGATAGTGTTTATTATAATTGTAGGATGCTATACGGTGACTATCAAAAAATTAGGACTGAAATACAGAAATTTAATCAAACAGACAATTTTTTAAAAGTTATTATTCTGTTAGCTCCAGAATATAATGAAAAAAATCTTGAAAAGGCTGAGATTCCATTGTATATAATATAGGAAATGTAGCAATAGCTCAAACAAGCTCTTAATTGATAAGTGTGGTAAGAAAAATATTTAAAATCTCTATCTTGAACATTCCTATCTCCAGACCAATTGGTTTCAAGCTTTTAGCTCACCTTAGTGGGGAGTTAGAATATTCAGACACCAGTCTAAAATATCAACTCAAAAGCCAGCACTTATTTAATACATAATATTTAAGTAGAAACTCTGAAAATGAAAATGTCTTTAACTCCAGCTATCTAACATAAATGTCTATAGGGGATTGAACAAAATTCAGATCTACCATATATTAATAGCATTAGCATTGCCAAGGCCTTAAAGACAAAATTATAATAATCAATAAAGCAAGTCATATATAGTATGACATTGCTTTTATGAGCTTGTATTTACAAATATGTAATATAGGGAGCATGTCAATAGCTCAAACAAGCTCTTCATTGATCTGCACTTATCAATGAAGAGCTTGTTTGAGCTATTGGCATGCTCCCTATATTACATATTTGTAAATACAAGCTCATAAAAGCAATGTCATACTATATATAAATTGATTTGATTATTATTATATATATATATTAAACCCAAGTTCACATAGTTAATTGTTTACCCTACTTAAATCACATGATAACAATAATGCTTAAAATAAATCAAGAGAATTTCCCTGACAACATGTCTAAGGTCATGTGATATATTGAGCAAGTTTGTAAATTATGAATAGACTTTTTAGCAAAAGAACCAGTTCTCCTTAGATTCTTAATATTCAGTTAAGAATTGTTTTGACTTTTATATATCATTTTGAATGAATGAATCATTCTCTGTTATTTTTTAAAAAGAATCTGTGATGTTTTAAAAAAAATATTTATACTATTAATTACTCTGGTATTTTAGTAATATAAAAATTTTAAATGTCCAAATAGAAAGGAAAGACAACTAGCATCTATTGATGACTAAGGTTGACAAAGATAATTTTGGAATAAATGGCAGATTACTACTATACTACCAAAAGCAGATTAGATGCATATTTTAGAATGATTGTTGTGCTTTGTCAAAAATGCAAAGGTATCCACAATTATTTTATAATTAATGTCATAGTTATACTTTATTTTGACCTAAAGTAGTACATAAATATTGTAACGGTCAGAAAACGTGTGGCTCGTAAACATAGTGCATAATTCGACCACCATACAGAACAGCAGCACCATCGAGTAGCGAAGCCACCCGTGGTACTGAGTTCGAACATAGTTTATCAATTCCACAATACAATCCACGAAACAACGCATCTGATGCGACATTAGTAAATATTTCCTTAGGCACGGTGGTCAGGGATATGCAAGAGACTCATGATTTTATTCTCGAGTTAGCCAATAACCAAACTAATATTAATTAAACATTCATATTTACATAATCGAGGAAATATTATATAGAATGGGTATCGAATAAAAGGAAACGTAACTGCAGACATATAGTTTAAAATTATTTATTAATACATTTTAATAAAACATTTATTAATAATATTTAGGGATTCAAAGCTTCAGTAGCGGAATTTGCGACATGATTATATTTTAAAGAATACATTTATTTATTTAGACATTATTTTATTGAGGATTTCAATAGCGGTATTTCGATACTGAAATGTTTACAAAAGGAATACATTTATTTGAAGGCGGAATCTAGCTACCTAAAATTCTCGAGTAAGTATTTCTAATGCATGCCTTGGGGAATTTATACCTTTGCAATGCAAGAGTCTAAAGTAAGATTTAAGAATGGCGGCGGACATATATTTATTTAATTAAACTATTTATTTTATGACTAAGGGCAAACATTTATTTGAGAGTGAATTATGAAGATAATGCAGAGGCGGAGTGATATATAGAATAATAGAATTGAGCAAAGGAACATGTGGTACGCTTTAGAAAGGCGATATGGAATGGCAGTATATTGAAACTGCAATGCCGCGAATGAGTTTATAAAACTGTCGGGCTGGTCTCTGCCCCAACCTGACGAAGTAAGGTGTCACATAAGCATAACCAGGGACAGGCTGGCTGCATGACGTTGTCAAGTCCTATGGGAGCACCCATTATGCCCGCTTGTGTAGGACAACTGGGGTTAATTTCAACCCTGAAGAATCCAGAAATTTCACGGCGGAATGGGTTATCGCGTCTCTAAAACGTAACACATGTATACTGTATAAACGGTTATGATGAGATTTAAATAGGTTTCTGACTTGGCCCTACATTACCAACATTTACTCAAGAACTCTGGCGACTCTCAAAGAAATGGGATTTTCTAGAATTATTCATTAGATTTAATAAATACAAAATATATATAAACTGGGAGTTATTACAACTAATATGCCAGCCATTTGCGAAGTAGTAGACCCTGCATTACAATAAATGATGCACTGAATGCGTGTCGATTTATATGAAAGTTAAGTTATTAAAGAAAGTAAATATTAATGAAAATTGGACACACATTCATTGTTTTAAGCTATCATAGATTTAAACTTTGAAATTTGAGACAATTATGAGCATGCAATAATTAAATAATAACTATAGATAAAAATGTAGATTATAGAAATACGCACCCAAGAAAGATAGAGTGAGGTAAGCTAGATTATTAGAGAAATTTACACATTAAATTAATTATTCAGTTTTAGTTATACATATGGTAGTTTTACATTTTATAATTTAGATAAGTAGTATGAAGAAAAGCTATAGCATATTATTAGAGTACTCTAGAGTTTGAACACAGACAGGTACCTGTTTTATAAGAAGTTTTCTGATTCCATTAATTTAGCAGCAAAAAGTTCACGAGTGGCAAGTCTTTCTAGTATTTAGATATTCATTTAATTTCATGGCAGCAGCAGCTTTTTCATTTATTTCAGGCAGCAGATCTTCATGGTGAATTTATGACGGGCAATGGAAAGTTCGCCTCCGATAGGCCATCTCCCGATGGAGAATAATCTAGGTGCTTTACTCGGTCATACCTTGGCAGGAACAAATTATTTTATATTTTTGGAGACTCTCAGTGATCGAGAGCAAAGCTAAAGTTTAAGTGAATGTCTCCAGTCTAAGATGGCCTCTTTTTTTATCTTGATCTTTCACATTTTTGTTAAGATATTTTTAGGTTCTACTTAATCTGCCCTGAGGATAATCAATGCATTTTATTGGTTTTTAATTAAAGAAAGCTGCCATTCTATTGTTTACATTTTACATTTACTAATTATATTTTGGGGAATTTTTCTTTAATTAATCTATTATCTATCACTGACCGACGCTTTTAAATTTCAAAAACAAAAAGGGAACATAAGATTATTTTAACTTGTAATTAAATATTACATCAGATATTTTTAGAATTATTATTAAACGAAATTTAAACAAAGCAATAAATACAAACTTTATAATCCAAAATAAATGATTAAAATTATACAAAATTATATAACTAAAAGAAATCTAAATTATATTATTTTATCCCTATTTATTGCGTTTAATTTGAGATCAAAATGTGTGCATGTTTAAGCTGAATTCTACATATATTTATACATTTTTAATATTGTTACACACACAATTCGATATCAAAAAATTTAAATTTGGGCAGGATAGACCGGTCAGTGAGAGACGACAGAAAAAGGTGAAACTTAAGATTCGAATACGAATCTTACTGTTTCAATATTGAACCTATTGAAATTGATGGTTAATTGTAAAAAAAAAAATATTTTGATTTGATTTCAATAATGAATACATTAGCCTAGGAAGCATTGGAATATGTTGCTATGACAATAATAATATTGGAAATGTTTATTATTAATTGTAGCTTGAAAAAATTGTGAATTGACTTTATTCATTTTAAAAATGAATGTGTAAATAATAAAGTTTATAGTATTGATGAAATTATTATTCTTTCTTTATATGTATTTTCATTATTGCATTCACAATAGTAGATTACAAATAATATACCTAAATATTTAATGTCTTAAGTATTTGTTGGTATAATAATGTGTTGAAAAATATGTGTAAAATTCCATTGTAGTATCAAAGAATGTAGTCTTCACTACTTAGTTTGTGTTGGAGTGAAAGGATACTATTTGTATTTTAAAACATAAATAGTGTATGTTATATGTTGTAATTATAAACTATTTTTTTATTTGTCATTGTTATTATGTAATAAGATTTTTATTTATGGGATGCTGGCTGAAACTGACCAAAAAATTAATATAGAGTGTCACTATATTTTCACTGATGTCAATTAAATGTATATATATATATAACTAAATAGATTAAACTTGCTCTCTTGTATTTTGGCTTCAATAGAAATAAAGCAAAGTTCCTTCATATGATTTTTTTTATTTAATTTTAAAAATGATTATTAAATGGATAGAATAATAGGGTAAAGGCAATAGTGTTCATCCATTAACTAGACAGATTTATTGAGGATTTGTGAAGAATGACAATTTATTGAAAAAATGAAAATTAATTCAGAGCATTTAAAAATAATTGTAATAATTCTTTGCTGTTAAAAATGGTTATTACCTACCTTTCAATTACGAAATATAAATGCTAACAAGAGAAAGTGGTCTCAATGATTATGTTCATTTGCCAATAAAATTTTACAAGTCTGCTGAATTATTTATACACAATATATAAATTGGCTTAATTTCCATCACATTGTGATGAATAAAATTAGCATGTTACCTTTTAATGTTTCATAAAATAAATACTTGTTAAAGAAACGGATATTTACACCAGAAACCAGTGTTTGTTTATTTATAATGTTACCTAAACCAAATACCAGCAATGAAAGAATATTTTGAATATCTTAAAGTATCATAACTAACAAAATGTGCTTCAAATCTAATAACTTTCCATAATAATTTTTTTTTCTGGAATAACAAAATATCACTAAATCATGGTTTAAAAAATAGACGTTAGGATTATGGTACTATTTTGAAAATGTTGTATTTGTGGACAATTAATCAAATCATTTGCTAATATATTATATATATAATTGCATAGAATATAAACCATAGTATAATTTAAGTAGGGATTTATTTTAACACATATATAAAATATGAGAAATATATTTTTCTAAATTCAAATTTATATTGTATAGCTTCATAATTATAATTCAAAAATATTTATCTATTTACTTATTGACTATAAATTAATTTCAAGTATTTATATTTTGTTTTATTCTCTTAGAATAATGTAAGTGAATAGGTAAATTTATTTTTAGTATATTTTTAAATTCATTTAACTATTTTTATATAAAGATTAATTATGTCATGAACTCTCTTATATTTTGAATGGTGCATATGTATTATAACACATTTCTGTTACATATACATTTTAATCTTAGCATTCGATAGGTGAAGTTTGATGTACAAATACCTATTTAAGTTAAAAGAAATAATGTCAATTGAGAATGTAATGCATAAGGTATAATCAGACAATATGTACATATTTTAAATGTTTATGGTATTTGCCATATATATTTAAATTTTGTCTATTTGTTAATAAATATTGAATTAACTTAAAACAAGTAAACTTGCTTGATTGCTATGCATGAATTGATTGTACCATATAATTAAAAGCAGTTACAAAATGTTTGAATGTCCAACCACGGGATGGGTAAGAGAGTATAATTACATATTGTTTTCTTTGTATTGAATTTAATGTTTATTATCTGACCAGGTATAGATTTTTATATAGCAATAAATTAATTGATTTGACATTCTTAATATTTAATAAGTAATTAAAAGCATATTGTAATTATTTTGTTAGTAATAAGTAAGTTATATTAAGATGGAAATTATATTTGAATTGATCCAATAATTAATAATGGTACAAATATGATAATTATTGAAAATGAATAAAGGTAATTGAAATTAAAAATTCACATATTTTAGCTTAAATCATTATTGATTAAAGTGAATATTATATTGTCAGTATACAGTCATAAAGATTATAATCGTATTTAGTTATAGAGCTGGTAATAATATATTTTATTCCATCACACATTATATTGATTTGCTTTACTTATATTTAGAGTTCATTGATGTGGACCATAAATTCAGTTTAGATATTAAATTTTAATATTAATATTTGATTATAATAAACACTAATAATCTTTCATATGTCTTGATAATTACAGTCTAAAGTCTTAAAAATATTACTTACATAATCAATGTGCATTAAATAAATTTATAATTACAACTTAGCTTTATTAAATTAAAAAGTAATAGAATAACATTTGTCCATAGCATTTGAATAAGCATCATATAGGAACATATTGTTTATTGATGTCATTGGATATTATACATTTTAATGTTATCTAATAAGATGATTTTATAATATTATAAGTTGATGAAAGTGGAGAGATACGTTAGGTTAATAGATTTATATTATTATTGAATATTTAGTCTTATTATAATTGATTTAACTAATAAGAGCAGATTGGTATTAGTAGAATAGCATGGCTAAGTTAGTACTATTTTTTTTTTTATTTAGTTATAATTAGAAATCAATTAGTGAGTTATATATTTGTTTATATATTGATATTTTAGATTTTTGGGCATAGTAAATTATTATCTAATCCATTCATGAATTATTTCATTTAAATATATAAATAATATTTATTTTTAATATAAGTTTGTATTTTTATTATAAACTGTGTTTTGACTAATAAGGAATATTAAAGTTTATTTGTCCAATTTTTTGTCAATTATTTTTATTATGTTATAAGCGGATTATATAATAGGCCTAGATCGTTATTTATAAGATATTTGATTTTATTGCTTTATCTTTAATCTACTGCAAATAATGCCTATATTTTAAGGTAATCTGAAATAATGATTTTACTTGTTTTCTATTCATTATAAATGCTATTTGAATTCATGAGTCTGCAACAAAGATTATTACCATTGTTTGATTGAATTAAGTGTTAGATTGTTATTTATTGATTGATATTCACTTCTGTTTAGTTTATTAATTTCATTCTGTTATAAATGATGCTACAATTCACTGACAATAATAAATTAGGAGTATTCTTCCTTGGAATATTTTCATTTAATTACAAATGAAGATCAATAATTAGGTTGTGACTAAGGATACACTATGACCCATAAATTTTATTATGTTATAAATAGCATGCGACTTCAGGGCATATTTTATTCAGTTACAGTATATATATATGAATCTGTACAGATATAAGCATGTTGTTTTGCATTCAAACATTCAATATTCTTAAAAATTTCAAGCTATTGCCTTGGAAAGTATAATATATGTAAAAGATGGCCTCTGAATGAATAGAGAGCAAAAATAATATTTTCTTCTGAAAATGGCTAGTAAAATGGAAACTAGTCTAGAGATATAGTGGATAATAACATGCTAAATAAATTGATTATTCAAGCTTATGTGAAATGCCCTGGAGCAAAAAGATTACTAGTAATAATTATTTTATATATCCCTTATGAGTGGTGCAGTTATGACTGCCCAGCAATAAGGGGACAAATTAACAATAATACAATATTTTACCTTATAATAATATAAAATAATTGAATAATTAGTTGTTTGGGAGACTGAGATACTAGAATATAGATGTATTAATAAAAAATAGGAAGCTGGAATGATGAAGAACTAGTATGGAGAGTAAAAAGAGCTTAGATATATATAAAAGTAAACAGAAAATTGGATGTGAGTTAATCTATGATAATAGCAGGAGAAAGAAGTTTACTATTTAAGGCTCAAACAGGAATGTTAGCAACAAGAGAATATATACATAAATGGAGAAATGTGGGTGATTTAGTCTGCAGGTTATGTAAGAAAGGCATGGAAAATATTAGGCATTTGCTAATAGAATGTAAACGTTTACAAGCAGAAATGGTACAAATGATGAAGTTGTAGAAGAATAAATATAGACAAGTAATTATGCAAAAATTGGTCTTTATACTGGAGTTGGAAAAAGATAAGGTGGGACAAACATGATATAAAAATGGGATAGAGTAGGATAGAGAAGAATATGGGGGAAACTTAAAGTGGGAAATAGAAAAGGAAGGGAAGGTGGTTAACAGGTTTTTCTTGAACATATTGAGTGAGTGATTCCTGACTTCAATAAAGGAATAGCCATATCACATCAAAGTACAAGTGACAGGTTGAACTTTAATCTAGTAAGATCATGAGTCTATTTGTCTATCTTACAGATCATATTGTGTATTAATAAGTTATTAATCTACTTACATTCTAGTAACCTATTTTTGATACAGTTCATATAAGATAATATTGAAATCATCTAAATTTTTATAAATTGTAATGAGTAAGAAAATATTCAGTAGAATGCTCATTTTCCAATTAATAAAAACCTAATTGATTTTTCCTTTTTCTTTTTACTTTTTAGTTAAGAATAACAAGGTATTCATTTACAAATTACTAATTAAATATTACTTTAAATTAAAAAATATAACGTTTGTTTAAAATTTCTCACCTACAACAAATTCAAATCTTAGGATATGACATCACAGAGCCTATACCAAGAGGCTTTTATAGTAACTTCATTATTTGTATGTTTGTGAAAAATATATTCACAATTTTACTTAAAGAAAAATTCATTAAAAAAAAGATAACTCATTAATTTTACTATTTTTATTAACGTCAACAGAGTAAACAAACTGCTAGATATTTTTATTCATTTCTATTTACACTATTTTTCACGAATAAACTCTAATTAATTTTGAAATTCTCTCAATGAATTTAATTTTATTTGATGAAAAATTACTTTCCACTCTTCACCTTTTAAAGATGAAACACCTTTTATTGACGGAAAGTTTACACATAAAATAATAATGCAAAGACAGTCAATCAGTGAAAAGCTTACGGGTTGCAGACCACCAACATTAATGTAACTAATGAGGTGGTTCCAGTCCTGTTACTTAAATGATGACAAGATGACATAACATAGAGCAGCTCCCCCTTTTGATACAAATTTACAACCATAAAATAATAATAATAACTCCCATTCAATGATAAATGACAAATTTTTGGTTGTTTTAAATTTTTTCAAGAATTTTTCTAACACTAAACAAACGCGCCACGCTATTTTTTCATATACACACATGCGCACAAAAAATTGAAAAATGCAAATGAATTTCAGAATTAAGAATTTTTTGTTCCACATTATTACAACTTATTATCTGTTATTTGTTGATATATAAAATAAACAGCACCGTTAACTTCTTATAGAATATAGGTAAACAAAAAGTTGAAATTAATTAAATGAGAGCGACGATAGAAAAGCAAATATTGATGTATCAAAATGACAAAATTAAGATTTTTTAAAAAATAATTATAAATTTACTAACAAAAATAAACCACTATTTAGAAATAAGATAAGAAAAAGTAGACATTTAAAAAAAAAGATTATTAATTCTGAACTATAAAGAAAAATAATTCAGCAAAAAAATGTTGATTAATGAATTTTTAAATAAAAGGAGTATTACAAAAATATAAAACAGAAAATAAAAGTGTTTAAACTATAAAAATGTAAGAAGCAAGAACTGATTAATTTTAAGATATTCTGCATTAAAGGTAGCAATCAAATGTGTTACTATTTACTATTGTCAATGAGGAAAATTGTTCTCATATTTACTTTTCTTGTATTACGCAAGCTAATGACTTAAATATTTTTAACAAAGGTGTTTGAGATCAAAGCAATTTGTTTGGCTAGTTCTTCTATAAGTCTGATACTGGTTCAGCAGTTATATATTTTAGAGACCTTGGTTATAACCAACTGCAGATATCTTTGAACTTTTGGCAAAAAAGTGATATAAACCAAACAAAATGTCACATGACTCTTCTAATTTATATTTAACATCTGGTTTTAAGAATAGTATGCTTCTCTATCTCCTCACTCTATATGGCTTTACAATAAAGTGAACAATGGAATACTGTTCTTAAATAGATATTAGATGTAAACTGGGAGTGTCATATAATGCTTTGATTTTAGAATTTAATTATAAATTTGAATACTAGATTATATTATTTTAAAAAAGTAACAAGTACTGGAAAACTGCCATCAACAATTTTTAAATATTTCCAAGATTTATGACTCTTAAATATTAAACTACCTTTGGCCCAAACACTTAACTCATTACATCTATGTAAAATAGACAGAACATGGTTTAATTACTAATTGGTATTAATTGATATCTCCAAGTATTTATTAAATAGTAAGTATTTTCATTAGTGATCTAAAGAAATATGCTCCTAAATATGAGATTTAGAAGTAAAAAAATGGTGACCTCATGTATTTCTAGACTTTTATGTGACAAACAAATTCATTAACCAATATTATTTAAATGAATAAAAAAAAAAGTAACCATATAGTAACTTTTTCATGTCATGTAATGTTTTTAGCATTTTAGTGACAAACTGAGCTTTTAATCATCTTATTCAATTCATCTTTTTCGCTAGTTGTTTTAATTATGTCTCTTAGGTGAGAAATAATTATGAAACCTTCAAATATGAGTTTGCCAGTCAACTATTGCAAAGTCCATTTATCTCAATGAATGTCACTAAAATTTACTTATAACTATAAAAGACTGGAAAAAATTTACTTCCTTTTACATTTTTATTAGATCCATCTTCATATTATAATGAGAAAGATTTTCTGAATAGTTTGATGCAGTTATAGAGAGGGAAACACTAGAACTTAAGATTCTTGGATAGCACCCAGCTATGTCACTTCCAATATTTGAAACTTCTTGTGCAGTTTGAGTGATAAAGTCATTTAATTGTTTATTTATTTTAATAAATACCTTACATTAAAATAATTTTCATAATAAAGCAATCTAGAATTGTATACATCTTAATAATGTAGTGGCTTTACAAAGCGTTGAATGATCTTGGTTTATGATGTAATTTTAAGCATGAGAAAGTGGAATATATTATGTTGAGCTATTGTGGAAATAATGAGTATTGCTAATAATGGCAGGACTTTAATATCTTAAATGCTAAATGTACCTTAAGCATCGAATCTAAATTCATATAACTCTACATAGAAATCTGCATAATGAAAAGAAAATTCTATGTAACTGCATATCGCCATAATATTTTCAGTGTAAATTATTTTTTTAAATAATTATGCAATGCTGGAAAAAAAACATTCAATTTATGATATATGTCAGAACGGGTTTTGTGATAGTTAATTTCTCAAGAGTAATTAATGCAACCAGATAAAAGACCAAATAAAAAATCTAGCTGTCATCCATTACTGTATTTAATTGAAATATCTTATCTAATTCAGATTACCGAACATGAGAGCAGATGCATTACCAACCCCATTAACAACCACTGATCAGATAATATATAAGAACTACACTAATTTTAGATAAAAATAAAAGGCATTGTTAATCTGAATTGATTAGATCAGAGAGAAATTGTTATACTCCTATGATTCTGGGATCTTCCTTAAATTTTAACTTTATTTAAGCTTTTGTTGCAGTGATCATTCAGTTTGGATGTGTGTGTGTGTTTGTTTGCTTGGTTAGTGTGAAACTTAAAATTTCCTTTGTTTTTGTTATTAACAAATGATTTTTATTTAATATAACATTTAAATACATGTATATTATCTATACCAAATTTTATGTAATTAGAAAGGACTTGAATTCAGATTTTCAAACTCCCTACAGCTATACACTCCATCTTCTGCAACTGACATGTGAAAAATATAAATGATCTCCAAAAGTTGGAGGATGGAGAAGATTGAAGCCTGTCCATTAAAGTTTGAAGATTTTCTATCTTAATATAAACTGAACACTGATTGAATATGTGTGGGAGATAATGAGCTGGACCAATTGATGAGTGCTGGTTCAGCACAAAATACATATATTGGAGATCATTTATCTTTTTTACATTATGGGTTCATGTGTATCAGTTGTATAAGATGAATTGGATATCTGAGTTCAAGTCTTTTCTAATTACATTTAATATAATCTATATTTTAAATATAAGTTATGTTGCAGACATAGATAAAAAATTAATAATAAGATTAAAAATAATAAAGCTTTAAAAAAATCTACTCAATCCATAATATAAATTTATATAAGCAATATCAATAGAAGTTATTTTCATTTATGATTGGAATACATTAATTGGTTAAATGTATTTTTAGATGCATTTTGGTTTTGTTTATAACATTTACAGTCTTTTCAATCATGGAGGTAACATCTCCATCATCATTGGTAACTCAATCAATTTATTTTTAAAAAAAATTTTTAAGATGTCCTATACTAAGAAAAGAATAGGTTTAAGGGTTTTTGAATTTGTTTCCCACTCATTATACATCCAAATATTGCAGAAAATTTAAATAATCATTAATTTTACTATTTATAGTTTGTATATATTGAAATTATTTTAGTATAGTATGAAATTTAACTTAATAATATAACACTAAAATACAATATATGCATATATCAGCACAAAATTTTTTATATTACAATAATTAAGACAACAAATCAAAATAATATTTTATAATTTTGTCTGGATAATAGATGTTTTTAAATTAAAAATGTTTTAATTAATAATAATCAACTTTTATTCCAAATTAAAATATTACATTTTAACAATATTTTCATTGTTAATGAACAAAATATTTTTAAAAAAATAGTATAGTAGTAATCTTTTAAAAATGTAAAGATGTTTTTGTAATATATATATATTTACATACACACACATTTTTATCTATTATTTCATATCTTGTTTGGCAGTAATTTTGCATCCCTATTATTAAATCTTTTTAACCTGTAATGGCTACATCATTTTATAATATAAAGACTACAGTGGTGTGTGAAACTGCTCCTAAGAAAGTATTGTTTTATTATATAATTACAGTTCCAAATTTGATTTTTTTTATTACCAACATTATTTACAATATTATAATATTTGTATATAAAAAGTAAAAATAAAACAACTATAGATTGCAAAAAACAGAGAAATGAAATTGCTTTCATTTACAATATTATCTATACCACTTCTACCTACAATCAGTTGGTTACTTTCTTTTAAGAAAAGAACAATAAGTTATTATAATAAATGAATTTGATTTTTATTGTTAAAAACAATAAAAAGTAGAAGAAAAATAAATGTAGATTATAAAAAAAAAACAAAAAAAAAATTACTTTGTTTAAACTACAGCAGTATGATATACCATTAAACTCCAAAACATGGCATAAAAACACTGCAAGCAAAATTCAAACTAATATGATTTTTGCAAAATACAAACATTCTTAAAAAATTACTGTTCAATTTATAATTTTTTAAGCCACATAAATATTTCCAGCAGTATAACGTATTGCTTGCAACTATTGAGAGTTAAATCAATAATCCTGAAATCAATGTAGAATGCACAACATTATATATAAATATCAAATGAGAATAATATGGATAACATTTGATTAATAAACTAAATTAGACAAGTAGTAAAGAGTATTTGTTAGCCAAGACTTTAAATAATTAATTAGTCTATATATTACATAATGCAATGCAAACACCTAAAATATAACAAAATACCATCTGTGGAATTATGTATCAAATGATATTACCAATAATATCCCATAGATCTCAAAGCTTAACAAAAGCATCTTTCCTCTTTTTATGTTTGAATTCAATTGCATTGTTTTCAAACATCTTTGAATTCCAAACTCTCATTGATAGAGACAAAAATTGGATATTAGTTTAAAGATGGAATTACAATTGTATTACCATTCAGTAATTACTGATAATTCAAGTATATGATAAAGTTTACTGAAGTAAAGAAAGTTTTTGTATAATATTGTAAATGATATTTACCAAACTGCTATTCTAATAAAATGTTTCTATTTGTCTGTATCCCATTTTGGTCTTGCAGTGATTAACTGAAATATGAGTTTGACAAATGTAATTTGTCAAATTATATTGTATGTATATATGTGTTAACAAAAGTGTATTTAAATACCCACATATTATTTTATGAAGCAGTAATGTCTTTTGCACTTGAGAAGAGAAGCTATCACATTATCTTTTTTGCTGTTGTTGTTGAAGGTCATACAAATCTCATTTTGTGTGTTTGTGTGCTATTTTTAAAAAAAATTAAAAATATATATTTTTAAACAAATATTTTTAATTAACCAAAGTTAATCACATGGTGCTTGATTCAATACCCTAAAAATATTAATGTTCTCTACATACATACTATTGTTTAGTAGTTTATTTTTAGAATTGGTTTGTTATTTCCAATGATTCATAATGAAAAAGATATTTTCTGAAAATATATCATTAATCCCTTTCCCCCTCCTTTTTGTATATTACAGAATTAAATATCATTCTTTGTGTGATCCTGTTTTAATGGTAATGTATTTTTGTAAATCACCAATATTTTCAGTTTGCTAAGAATTATGATATTACTACCAACACAACATCAATTGATTCTCAAATCCTACTATATTAACAAGAGCATTTCTTGTCTCTCTCCTTTAATGCCATCTGGTGAAACCTTAATCTTCATATTCAAACCAATTTCTGGTTTTTGCCTTTTGCAATATAAATTTTAGATTTTAAGCTGAAACCAGTGCAATTATATTTTTGGTCAACATCTTGAATTTCTTTATAACTCATTGTTTGAAATTGAAAGATGTTTAAGGTATTAAACTCAACCCAACTAGTTTGTGCAGTTATATAGATCTGGCATTAGTCCATAACTACACTTTAATAGGTTCACTTCTATTCTAAGTTATCCTTGAATAAGAAAGTTAATATTGACTATACTGTATTCATTGCTGACTCAAGTTTACAATAGATGGCATTAAATACAAAGATGAGTAAATTTTGAAAATCAATATTTATTTTAATAAAAAATGTGCAAGATTTATATATAAATATCAAAATAATACTAAACATTCTAGTTAATGAATTAATTTGGATTTCAGTTAATCATTGAAAGGCCAAAATAAGATATAAACTTACAAAACTATATTTTTGAAGTTTTGTATCGTCACAATATTTTATATCTTAGTTAAATAATGAGCTAATGGAAATTGCTTAAGTTCACTTATTCATAATAATTATATAATTGTTTTTAGATATGTGTTTGTATATATATATAAGAATAAATAATACTTTCATACTAAAAAAACATAAAGTCAGATGAAGATCACCAAGTATATTTTATTAACAACTAAATTGCTACCCAGTAGCTTTGTAAAATGCAATAGGAAAATACAATAGAAAATAGTCATTTCATTATTGTAAAAAGTTATTAAACATGACAGCTAGAGGGCATTTTAATTATTAATTAAATATATTTGCTAATTATATGTAAATATATATATATGTTAATAGTAAAGACTTCTCCAATCATCTTATAAATAATGTTAATATCTTACAGAAACTCGTTTATTTAATAATCAGACAAAATGAATACCAATATGCTTGCAATCCAAGAACTTAATGGAAGACAAATTTAGACAACAGTAACTGTGGAAATGAAATTTTATTCATTGTAGATGAAAACAATGTGGCATTGAAACTGCCAATAAAAATTGTTTTCACCACTAAACATCACATGATCACCATCTCTTATGCTAGCACATGACTGTTATTAAACAGGCAAAACTCTCCATACAGTAGTGCCTAAAACTTGTTTTCCATATAAGGTCTTGGGTTGTAAGTAAGTGGAACTCATTTTGTCCGATTGATAATTAAACATGAGATTTTGCAAGATATTAATGTTATTCATACAATTATTGGAGATATTTTTATTCTCATTTACATAATCTTTTGCACAGTATTTTTTTAATATTATATATATATTATGCAATTCTTCAAAGTGATATATTGGTCCGTGTTTTGATGAATGTGACTACTAACTTGCAAATGTATGCTAATTTTTCTGAAGACAATTAGAAGTAGAAAACAATGCTCAATTAAAGTAATGATTACATCTGACAATAGTTTGTCATTATTTTGTCATCTCTTTTAGCCCATTTACATTGATTTAAAAATTTATCAAAAACTTGAATCAGCTCTGAGATTTGGATTTACATTAAAAATAACTTTAATTATAAAAATAAATTCATTAATAAAAGTATTATTTTTCATGAAATATTTACTTTTTTAATTATATAAAATATTATTTTAAAAGCAAAAATGCCTAAATTATTCAAAAATAAATTAGATAAAATGTTTTTTTTTTCCAAAATGTTTACTTAAACTCAATGTTTTAACACACTAAAAACAACTACTGGTTCAAGTTTTGAATGTTCATACATTTTCCATTATAGTACCTCACTAATTCTTCAAAAATAGAATTGATTTTAAAATTATATGCCCTTATTATTTGTGTGACATTTTGGCAGTATATGTTCAACATCTGGATCAAGAAATATACTAAGTTTTTGAAGAATCATTCTGTTGCTGGCATTCATGCATTTGGTATATCTCCGAATTTATTTCTAACTTTAGAAAGCCATTAAATATTATGAACTGAATATATAATGTTTGTGCTAGCTAAATGGTATTTACATCTACTATTTGCTATACAAATTTAAAAAAACTAGTAAATGTTTTATTTTAAATAACAAATTAGAAATTATTAAATTAAATGAATTAATATTCAATTTATATTTGTAGTACAAATAATGGGTCCTGATTTAGTTTGCGCTCATAGCCATTTTGAAATCTAAAAAGCACAGCTGACACATTCAACTGATAAATGGCATAAATATTGAATAAAAGTACTTTAAATTCATATTTTAAAAATTATAATCTAGTAAAAATAATATGCTTTATTTTATTAGGGATTTTTTTTTTAATTTACCTTCATAAAATATTTCAAATAGATGACAGTACAAAGTGCTGGAATATGTGTGTGTGGGTGGGGGTGTGAAGTCATCCAAAAGATGCAGAAGTCTGACCAAACCAAGATTATAATTTCCAAATACTAAAAGATTATACTATATGCCCATATGAAATAAAGCATATTATTTTTACTAGCTTATAATTTCTAAAATATGAATTTAAAGTTACTTTTATTCAATATTTAGGTCATTTATTGGTTGGATGTATCAGTAGTGTTTTTGGATAATCTTTACATTTCAAAATGGCAGTGAGCACAAATTAATTGGCAGCAAATAATGTATACATTACATACCTTTTAAAGATATGAAATGTTACATTTTTCATTATATCACTATCTTACCAATCTAATTCTATAATGCATTTAATATAATAATAGCAACTTACCACTCTGTCTTTATATGAAATTATGAATGGAAAAAAAAAAGTATATTCATTTAATGACAACATTTGCTTAATAGCAGAAAATGAAGTTGTTCAATTTTTTAATTCAGAATGATTGTTGTTTTTTTAATATATCTTTTCAATACTTACAAAAATACACACACATATATACATACATTGATATACATATTGTGTTTTTCACTTAGAAACTTAATTAATATATACCTATATATTAAATATAGGGTTGCAAACTGAATATTTGTTGGAAGCTTTTTCAATAAAAGTTATTAGACAAATTTGGCACACCCAAAGGTTTTTTTTTTGTTATTGTTGCTTTTTTTTATCCACTGCTTAACAAGATAATGTCAATCTACAAATGATGTCCAAATTAATTGCTATAACAAATGAGTAATTATATGCTATCACTATTTATAGATAATAATAAATGCAAAATGTAGTTTCTTATTACATGTCACATCATTAGTTTAGCTTAGTAAAAACTTTTTAAATAAATATTAATAATTTATTTTTTTCTAATTTGCAATTGCTAGACTTATCAACAACTTCCATAAAAACACTATTAATAATAATAAATTTGCTAATTATAAACTTTAGTCAATCAAGATTTCTGTCTCATTACATAGTAATTTAAAATATTCATTGCTAAATGATTTAACATCAATTTGATAAGAATGAGTTGTGATTCAGATTTAAAACTCTTCAAAAATTATATTCCCTATAAAATTAAAACTTATTTAGATTATTAAATGTACATAATGTATTAATTTATATATATATATAACATCATATGTAAAAAACATTATACATATAGGGAATGATTTTCAGTCTTCAAATAAAATAGAAATTAATCTTTGGTTTATTTCCAGATATGTATCTTGTTTACATTACTGGAAAGAAAAAAAATCATGAGAATATAAGAACTTTTAATTAAATTTGCATTCAGAGATGATTTTCTAATTATTTTTTAAATGCAAATGCAGTTCGATCTGCACTCGAGTATAGATACACTAATAAAAAAGTTTGATATTTAAAGCAGTGATAGAGTTAAATAAAATTTATTTATGCATGAAAAAGAAAAAGGTCTTAAATTAATAAAAGCAGAATATCAAATTTATAAGTGAATAGCATTCTACAAAAATCTACAAAAAAAAGCATAGTTTTTTTTTCTCATGTGTCATAGCATCAGCTGGGAAACGAACCCGCTAACCCAGGACAACTGCTTGTAAAGCAGCTGTTACTGACATCTCGACCACCAATGCTTGACAAAAAAAGCATAGGTTTAAATTGATAAATTTAAAACATGACAGATGCAATTCAAATTATAGTCACACACACAAAAAAAAAACAAGCAAAAAAAATTAAGGTTGAATGCTCTATAAAAAAAAAGGATAATAATATTGATTCCAGATAATAGTGGCATTACAAAAGGTTGAAATTTAAATAAACAAAGAATATATATATATATATATTACTAGTTATATTTTCAAAAGCAAAAAATAAAATATTAGCCAAATAGTAATGAATTTAAAACCAACAAAGCAATGAATATAAACTGTGGTGAAAAAACTAATAACAGAAAAAATAGAAGCTTCCTACATTTTATCCAATTAAATAAATGAATGTTGGAAATAAATATTCATCTAATAGTTTAATAAAATTAACTACCCTGCATGGTAATTAACTCTGAAACTTAAGATCCGTGGATTGCAATATCATTACTAATGCTTAAACTTGTTAGAAATTGCTGACCAATAAATCAATAAACAATCAATTCCTGTTATAAAATAATAGAAATTAAAAAAAATGATTTTATTAAATGCTTTTTTTAACTGTGTATTAAAAAGAAGATTAAAATTGTTTCTTCAACTACAATTGGTTTTTTTTAATTTAGCATAAAATAAAAGCATGGGGTGATCCAGAAATTAATTATGTCAATCCCTTGTTATAAAAAATAGAGATTGACTTGATTAATTTCTGGATCCCCTGTGCTTTTATTTAAAGTTAAATTTAAAAACTCCAATTGTAGTTGAAAAACGTTTTTTTTCTTTTTAGTGCACAGTCAATAAAAGCATTTAATATAAAAAAAAAAATTTTATCTGTATTATTTTTAAGTTTTTAGTATTGGCACAGTAAATGAAAATGTAAAACTATAGTGCACTTTAAGTTGATTGGACACTTATAATTGATATATATATATATTGAAACAATCAGTTCCATCCACCTGTCTGTTTCACATATTTTACCCCCACACCTATCTCTACATCAGGTTTAAATCCTCTCAGAGTACCCATCTAGACAACCTTAAATTACTATATATGCAGGATCACACATATATATGCGAATGGTAAGTCTGTAATTAAATTGTATATGTATATATTACAAATATGTGTTCATTTTAAAAGATTGCAAGTTTAAAAAATAGTTTAATCTGAATTATTACTCAATTTTAAGGCTTATTTTATTGAAATCACATGTGTATATAAACGCATTCTCGATGCCATTATCCTACATATATAGTAATAAAATTAGTTTTATACTAATTATAAATGCAGCTTTTAGTTTTGGTTATAAACAACTTTTAATTAGTTCACCACAGTAATGTTAATATAGCATGAACTTAATTTTATAAATCCAAAATTTTAATGACAATTCTCAGAATTTTATAGAGTTGTAATAATAAACAAGGAGAGAAAAAGGTAGAAAAACAATTTAAATTAGTTTTAGTAATTAAATATGTTTTTCTAAAATAAATTAATTGGTTTCTCAACTGCGGTCAAGCTTGTAAACAACCAGGTTGTCAGAATTTTAAAAAATATAAATAGCTCAAATTTTGTATGCAAAAGATCAGTTATATATATAATAAGTGAATTATAAGCTGAACCCATGCTCGATTTACCTGTAAATGGTGGAGTAAGTAGGCAATCGCTTACCGCCTTCTCCTTGCCAGGATGGAAGAAGCATGGTCCAACAAAATCCAATGAGCTACATCAGCAAAGCAGTCCCTGTCTAACATTGCTGAAAAGTGTCAAACGGATTGTCCTCATGTGCCCAGATTTGCAATGAAGATAATTAACTGGTAAAGTAAGAAATTTACATAGAGCTCTGTTCATAAACTGTAACTTTCAATTATCTATTTAAAGCTAGCTATTTATCAAACCTGCCTTTTAAACACCTTTTCTAAATCTATAAAGCTGTTAAATGCTAATGTCTGTATCTTGTCTGACTATAAAACTTATAATGTTAAATTTTCTCTTAAAATGGAAAACTATAATAATCTATTTTATACTATATGTATAATTTTCTGCGGTTTTTTATGTCTATTCTTGATCTATTCAATTTATTCTATAATTTTATCATTTTAATATTACATGTATTTGATATGCCAAATAACTCGAAACCGCGAGTATAATATATATGTATAATTTTAGCCTATTTCTCTGTGAAGATAGTTTCAAATCTTCATGATAATAAATATTAAATAATTGAATTATTACTTTTACCATTTGCCATTTTGAGATCATGTTATTGTTTTACTGGTTAATTTTGTGTATTAATATTATAGTAATCAGTAGTGGTCTAGTTAAAATTGTAGTTTGCTCAACTCTAGTTATAAATTATAACTCTCTCTATATATAACTTGTACATCATAGGAACTAGCCACAGAGATATTATCAAAATGTATTTCTAATTTTTTGTCAGTAATTGCCCCTCAAATATGCTTTGTCCTCCTTAGATTTATATATATTGGAAACGTAGGTGATAATCTTAAACTAGGTTACTAATTAATTTACTCCCTAAATAATATATTTGAAATACTAAACTTGAGAACTGGGTTGTATAGATATGCAAATAGATACTATCTATTTTAAGGCATGCTAGGATAATTCTACATATTTGCATGATATATGTATAAGCTGCAGGTGTGTCCTTACAAAGTTCACTCTGTACATTAACTGCTTGCTGCATGTTTCTTGAAGAATTGCTGGTGGAGGTCACACTTATCCACTTAGTTCAGGTAAAGCATTCTTTTAGAACTAGAACACAAGGGTCCACATTCTTCATATTAATGCTTATCTAATTCCCTGAACTATTACTGTTCTTAGTCGTAGCAAGTCATTCAGTCATAGGACACCGAGCATTTGATACTGAAGCCCATGAATAATGACCCATTCACACCCTCTAGTTTTATTAATATTTTAATATGTGCCATAGTGTATATAAGTAAACCTAGATTAACTAGTTTTCTCTACTTTTATATTAAATGCTTATCCAGCATCAGTATCGATCCTAATCTAGGTTAACATGATAACCTGCATATCTCTGAGCCTGATTATGTGCTCAACTTAACCTGATGTATAGATAGACACCACAGGAACACTATTAAGTTCGTTATATAACTTTGGCAATTAAGTTCCATATGATTTAGCAGACTACAAAAGAGTTGGAAATTTGGCATATTAATATAGGCATCGACTTGAATACCACACTATACTTTATCGAACACTTATAATGAGATAATATGTATGGTCTAATCTCATTAGTTATGTAATGCCTGTGAGCATAATCTTTCACATTCCAACTATATAATTTTGTACATTTTAGTTTTTATATTTGTTATTATCTTATTAAATTAATATTATTTATAATATAACTTCTTTTCATATCCTTATTGTCCATGAATTCATTTTCATCCAACTCTATATTTATTTGTACATACATCATTATATATATATGTAGACCACTATTAGATTTTGTAATTAATCATTATTATAGTAATGGTTCACTTAGTCATGTGTGTGTATATATTATCCATTCAGTGTTAATTCAGTTATTTTATCTCTTGTTCCACCCTGGTGTGACTGCTGGACCATGGTTAAATTGAATGCATGTGTAACATGGTAAATGTCATCCATAAGGTATTGGATCATTGAGCAGAGGTGAAAGGATTGAATATTGACTGGATTCTGGATCTTATCATCTAGATTCAATCAGCTTTGGTGTATTTTGCCTGGGTTCTAGATTTTGCTATGTGGAGGGACAGTTCTTACCATTACAATATATATCACTTGATATTCATGCTAGAAGTTAAAATGTAGACCCTTTATATATATATATTCTATTTAGTATGTGTACATAATAATATATGTGTATATAAGTAATTAAAAATATTAAATATCATTTTAAGTGAAAAGTGTTTAACATTTTTACTTTGATGGAAAATTTTTTCTTTAAAAAAATGCTTACCAAAACTATATTGTAAATGACCTTTACTTAACCTTTCTGCTGGTGATTCTGATTATAATCAAATTGGCTATAAAACTGATAATTTTTACATTATAATAGTGAATTTACACTCATTTTAAAGCTTAAAATGTAACCTAAGATGTTGCCCTTTCTAGAATTATTTTCCAAATAAAAAATCAATATTTAAATTTTAAACTATAACAATGGGGGGAAGGTGGACTTTCCAAGGTGCTGATTGGTTGTTTCACATTTTGAACAAAAGGGAATGCTTGTCAACAATTTTGACAGCTTCAAATGAATGTTTTAGAGTATTGTTTAGTATTTTTTACATATTATAAACTATTTTGATAAAATATGCTGAAAATATAATTATTTTAGAAAAATAGTTTAGATTTCAGTAAAAGTTCTTTACTTTTACATGAACATGAATTGAGAAAAAAATCAATGGCATGGGTTGCATTTTCTTATAGGTTAGGAAACATTCATTTTAGATTTTCCACTACAGATTATTTTTATAATTATAAATAGAAATGTATTTTTGAAAAAAACTTTCATTCACTTTAATAATCTGACAAATTATTAATTTGCTTTTTAGAAAGTAAACTAAAACAAATATAATATTAATAAAGGACAATTTATCCAAATGAGTTTGAACTTTTTAGCAAAACTCTTTATCTATACATATTGTAAGGATCACCATAGGTCCCACCCTACATCCTTACAATAACATGTAGACCACTATTAGATTTTGTAATTAATCATTATTATAGTAATGGTTCACTTAGTCATGTGTGTGTATATATTATCCATTCAGTGTTAATTCAGTTATTTTATCTCTTGTTCCACCCTGGTGTGACTGCTGGACCATGGTTAAATTGAATGCATGTGTAACATGGTAAATGTCATCCATAAGGTATTGGATCATTGAGCAGAGGTGAAAGGATTGAATATTGACTGGATTCTGGATCTTATCATCTAGATTCAATCAGCTTTGGTGTATTTTGCCTGGGTTCTAGATTTTGCTATGTGGAGGGACAGTTCTTACCATTACAATATATATCACTTGATATTCATGCTAGAAGTTAAAATGTAGACCCTTTATATATATATATTCTATTTAGTATGTGTACATAATAATATATGTGTATATAAGTAATTAAAAATATTAAATATCATTTTAAGTGAAAAGTGTTTAACATTTTTACTTTGATGGAAAATTTTTTCTTTAAAAAAATGCTTACCAAAACTATATTGTAAATGACCTTTACTTAACCTTTCTGCTGGTGATTCTGATTATAATCAAATTGGCTATAAAACTGATAATTTTTACATTATAATAGTGAATTTACACTCATTTTAAAGCTTAAAATGTAACCTAAGATGTTGCCCTTTCTAGAATTATTTTCCAAATAAAAAATCAATATTTAAATTTTAAACTATAACAATGGGGGGAAGGTGGACTTTCCAAGGTGCTGATTGGTTGTTTCACATTTTGAACAAAAGGGAATGCTTGTCAACAATTTTGACAGCTTCAAATGAATGTTTTAGAGTATTGTTTAGTATTTTTTACATATTATAAACTATTTTGATAAAATATGCTGAAAATATAATTATTTTAGAAAAATAGTTTAGATTTCAGTAAAAGTTCTTTACTTTTACATGAACATGAATTGAGAAAAAAATCAATGGCATGGGTTGCATTTTCTTATAGGTTAGGAAACATTCATTTTAGATTTTCCACTACAGATTATTTTTATAATTATAAATAGAAATGTATTTTTGAAAAAAACTTTCATTCACTTTAATAATCTGACAAATTATTAATTTGCTTTTTAGAAAGTAAACTAAAACAAATATAATATTAATAAAGGACAATTTATCCAAATGAGTTTGAACTTTTTAGCAAAACTCTTTATCTATACATATTGTAAGGATCACCATAGGTCCCACCCTACATCCTTACAATAACATGCATTGAACACAGAACATAAATTTAAGAAATTAAACACTTGTGAATGAAATAAAGCATGTGTGTAGATATGCACACGTATGTATTAGTTAACAAAAGTAATACATTCATTGAATAGTTTAAACTGGTAACTTATCAGATATAAAAGTTTGAATAAAGTTATATTTGTATTTTACAAACTGGAAATACCCAAAACAAATAATAATAATAAAAGGAATTAATAATAAAAAAAAATTCTTACTAATTTAAGTTTTATTAATATTTTTAAATAACTATACTTGACTAAACGATATTACTTAAACAATTAGGAAGGTTTTGTATGAATAAAAAAATTCAGTTTTATATTCTAGTATTGTGAAACGAAGGTGGAAAGAAAATCTTATAGAACATGTTTAACTATAACCATGGCAACAACAACACATTTTTTTATTATTATTGGCTTAGAAATTATAACAAGAAAAAATATAAGAAAGTTTTTCTTTTCTTTATTCTTTTACCGATGACAGATCAAATAATCTGAAAACTATATATTGTTTTGATAAAACATTCTTTATCATTTTAATGAACCAACAAAGCATAAGAAAATCTAGAACTGTAAGTTGTTTAATTTTATATATCTATAAAATTTAAAACAGACAAGATTATATTTATGCATTTGTTGGAATCTAACGCTTACACAAACTTTGTACACTGAAAAAATAAAATCATAGTTGTTTGATTGAAACATAATAGGCACAAAGACTCTTTCTTTCAGTATAATTCTGTTGAACTATTCATTATAGGATAAGTAGAGATATCTATTCAAATAATTGACCGTTTAGTAATTATAGAAATGTTGTGACTTTTGATTTAATAACGGTTAATTTCAAAGACCAATTTTAACAGTATTCTTGTTATATATATATAGCTATAATGCACTAACCGTTTTTTAATATATATATACTAACATAAAGAATCATGCAGGTATGCTAAACAATCATTGTGAAAGGTCTAGGCACCTCGGCTGTGTTTGAAGACGATGATGTATGCTACATATATGTATGTTGTATGTTTCCACCACACGTACATATCCAATGGCTACCAGATGTCATGTTGAAGGTTTCCATATCAACTGTGTTATCAATCCAGATGCTACCCAAGCTAGATGTTCATTTTGAGAGAAATGGGTAAATTGGAAGTGGCACCACCCTGGAAAATGAAACAAGAATAAATTAATATACCAAAGATGCTGAAAGTTCCCAATAAACAATGAATTTTACCACCTGAAAGAAGATACTCCAGTGACCCAAGATGTATACAGAATCATCTATAAATCCATGTTGTCATGTTTATTGTTTGTTTGCTGTTGTCATCACATTAATTTTGTAAATTTTGTAAGGTTTTCTCTCCTCTATTCTTTTACTTCCATATTTGAATTTTGAAGTGGAAGTGCAGAGAAATTTAACATTATGTATTATATGATGTAAATGAGCTAGGTTAAAATTAATTTATTGTTGAAATAAAAGATATAAATAGTTCTTTTTTTAAAAAAAAAAGAGGGAATAAACTATGATAAAGACTGGATTTACAGAGAGGTAAGACTTGATTTAATTTTTTTTTCTTTTCATTTCATTGTTAATAAAATTTTATTAACCATTTGTTAATATATTGCAACTAACAGTTACTTGTAAGTGCATGCTGTTAATTTTAATAAATTGATAGTAATGCTAATTATGCATAGTAGTAGAGTTGAGATTTAAATAAATCAGTTTCCATTCATTTTATTACTGTTATTTTATTTATGACACAAGTACAAATAGACTCATTATTTTAAATATATTTTAGGATAGTATTCTACATGGTATAATGGTTATATCATGTTTAATTCAAATTTAAAGACCAATGTCATTTACTTGTTAGATGATACTACTGACTGCAAGTCATTATTTTAAGATGGTAGCATGAAATACAGATGTTGATGCATACCAATAGTGACATGTGGTGGATGATATTTTGATTTTATTTTGATGAGATTATGTGAATGTGGATTATAATTCACAGTTACTATTAATAAGTTCATGTTTTGTTCATTATTGTATTTCATATCGAATTATAATAAATTTGTTAATGAGTTAATTTTATCTTACGTCAGGAGTCTTATGTGATTTATTGCTAATACATCACTAACTTCGCATACCTCTATTTTATATGTGAACACACATGTGGCATGAACCTAAGAGTTATACAATATAAACCATAATGCTGAGTCAGTGCTCACATTAGCTAGTTAACTTCTTGTCATAACTCATACATGAAGAGAGTAGCTGCTCGGTTTACGATTGGGCTTGAATTCTGGGATTTTAACGAATTATAGTGGAGAGTGGGTGGATGAAATGGGTGTTATTAAACAAAGGGAGTGGGCAGTGTTTAAGATCCGCTTGGACTGTAATTTTGCTGGATCCCTCCAATCCTCTATGGACAGCCAGTTTCTCATCGCAGTGCATATAGTGGCATGGGAATGAGTCCAACAGAAGGGGGCTGGTCATCTGCCTGTTACAATATATACATACACCTATGTTTCAACTGTCCTGCATTTTTTCAGATCCAGTTCACTTTAATCTCTTAAAAAACATTTTGTTCGAAGTGGTTTGGATAAATTGTATTTATAGGATATTACAGCAAAATAAAGAAAAATGTGATTTTGGTAATATTAAAAGACAAATATATTTTTATTGCTGATTTTGTAATGGACCAATCAATTTTTAACAGTGGAAATGTTAAAACATATAGGTTTATTTTAAAACAATTTCATATATATAGTGTATATATCTATATATCATTAGATATTTCTGCAGTTAGTTAATATGTATACTCTTTGTGTATATGTCATATTTAATATATGTACATAATTATACATGTATAAAAAGCAATAAATATGTTTTCTGTTTAAAATTGTTGACAAAAAATTATTTGAACTTTTTTTTTTAAAAAAAAAAAAAACTTAATGAAACTATATTATAAACAGCTTTCTTATTACTTAAATCGTAACAAATAAAATTGATAGAGAGCATTATTTAAAACATTTCACCAACTCTTTATATCTAAGAAACTAATTCGCCTACTTAAGAAATTAATGTGTCCTACCATTTTCACAGACATTTTAAACAAATGTACAAAATTTCCTAGTATTTTTCAATACTTCATTTATAACACCAAATTTGAGAATTTTATTTAGCACAAAAAATATGTATAATGTGTGGCTAGATATCCAAAAACTACACCAACCAAAACTCCAGGAAAATTAAACCAGATCCAGAATCTAACACTGAAGTTTGCCAACATTAGCCAGTGCCTGTGTTAATAATGCCACAAAGGAAGAATTGAACAATGCTGTAAGGATTACCCAAGAATTGATATTAAACCCTATGTAATATCACCAATGCTGCAGTCTTTATTTTCTAACATCACCAGTGCCCAAGGAAAAGAACTACCATCTTTGGAGGAATTAATGAAGAAATCTGGAAATTTATTAATAGAACAATATCTGCAGAAAACTATGCTTTGGAACTATTTAATTATTTCATATGGTATGATCTTATTATTATAGATATTGTAAAGCCTTAAACTTAAACTGAAATTTAAAATATCTTTTATTACTAAATCATACACAACAATATTATATATATTCCATATATAAACTGTTTTTACTTTTATTTTTTATTAATCCATTTAATTTAAGTTTGCATATCTAAATCAATCCAAATATTGTGCTTTTAATATCAATGTGCTAATAATATCCACAAACCTGAGAAATCATGCAATTCACTAAGGAATAGATATGCAAAGATGATGATCAGAAGTCAATAAGTTTTCCAAAAGTAAACTTTCTATTCAGAAGATTTGGTGCCGAAAGTCCATAGGTGGAGCTCTTACTAGAAAGTCATCCTCCTCACAGATCGCACAGAATGGACTGAAAAGTTGGTGTTGCAGCAGTGAAAGATGATTTTTATATTTATTTTACTCTTAAATGCCTTATTTTGCTGCTAATGTCCTCTTTCATTTACTAAATCTCAGTTTTAGTGCATTTTTAACATAATTTCCCTATGTCCACCTTGTGCTTATCAGCATTTAACTATATCACCCCCCCCTCCATTTAGTGGGTGGTTCAACTGTTTCATGGACCATAAAGGGTTTTATTCCCTCTTAGACTCTTAAATATTTCTCCTACTCCAATTTCTCTGTCACTCAGAACTTGTTTATAAAGTTTTTTGTGTGATGTTCCAGTTATTTAAGCCATTTTTAATGATCTTATTTTTCAGACACCCCCTCCTCTGGGGTAACTAACCACCTAAAATTTCATTCAGTTTTTCTCATTACTCAATTAAAACTATTAATAACCAGTTTTCCAGAGTTTTTTTTTTCTTTTACATAAATATATTTAGTTTTTTTCATTTCAAAACTATTTTCTTCATATTACTTTTCATTCTTTCAAATAGTTTAAAGATGGCCACTGCCTCTAGTGGAAAAAAATGTGCAGAGATCTAAACTTCATGAACTAAAACCTTCAAAATTACCCAGATTTTATCCAAATCGAATTTCAAACAAAACTTAACTGAAAACTTCATCACCAAAGAACTTGTTTCAAAGTTTCCATCTTCTTGCCTTCTGGATCTCCCTCCCTTTCAGGCTGTGGTTTGCTCTATCAAAGGTAAAAAGCAAGTCAAAAAGAACAACATGACCAATCATAATGCCATTCCAAATACAATGGTAAAAACTAAAATTATTCATCCACAAAAGACAAAAATCAGCCTGTTGCATCTAAGCATAACTCGGAAATCTCCTCGTCCATCCCTGAAACCTCTAAAGACTTAACATATAGCTATTCCTCCAAAGTTAATGTCACATATAGATCCTCCCCTATCAATCCACCAGGGCAACCAAGCCTGCCAACATTGCTCCTTATCAAAGACTCTTCTTTGCCTGGACTACTCACCCTTTCCATATCCCTTTCCCATTTCATAATATATATTCCCTTCGCCATCACCATATTGTACTTGAATTTTATTTTACCATGTAATCATCTCCTTGTAAACCTTTTTAACTTTTGTGTATTTTGTCTTTTTTATGAATAAAAGCTTTCATCACTGAGAAGAAAAAAGATCTTGTTGCCTCAAAGTTTCTTTCTTTTTTTATTGAAAACAAAATACTTTGGAAAGGACTTGAATTAGGCTATAAATTATCATCAATACATTGGTTAATATAATTATATATATTCAACATCCAATAAGACGTTAAAAATACATATCTACAAACAACGAAGATTATACAAAGTATATAATTATCATAACAAAGTCTTTTTCAGACAATTATGTTTTTTTGACCTTTTCAATATATCTCCAGAATACTATGATTTAAAGTACATACAGTGGCATCTATATCAATACACAAAAAAAGACAGATAAACAAATGGATATCCAGCATGATCTGTTACATGATATTTATGCAATCATATTACAAAATCAACATATTATATAAATTGAATGGATATATATCCACATATATTAATTAACTATCTATTCTTTATCCATTAACCACTTATTATTCTACTTAATGGATGTTTTGTATATATTCTTACAATTATCTTTATTATACATGATGTAGTTTGTTTCATATATTTTGTGTCTATTAACATTTTTATTATAATCTAGATTGCTTATATTATCAATGCAATTTATTTTATGTCCGTACTGCAAATAATGAATGTATAACGCAAATCTATCATCCCTTCTAGCAATAGCATCATTGTGTTCTTTAGCTCTCTCTCCCAATTACTTTACAGTCTGGCCATAGTAAACCATATTACAAAAATTATATCTAATTTTATAAACCATTCCTCTCTTATATTTTACTTCATCTTTCATCCTACAATTAGTTATCAATTTATCTAAATTTTTGTTATTAGCCCATCCCACATTAATGTTTTTATCTATATAATTTTTACTTTTTTTATTTAATATATTATATACACTAGGCAAATATGAAATTTTTATCCATTTCTTTTGTTTATTAGTCCTACAACTATTATTATCAGTGTTATTTATGTTATTTCATAAAAATATATTGTCAATACTCTGCGCCGCATATCCATATCCCATATATGACTGTTTGAATTTATTCTGTAATATAGCAACATTTTTATCTGTATTAAATCTATCATTCTTATATTTAAAATTCTTTATTACACTCATCTTTTGGATCCATGTTTGTTTTGAATCTACTGATATAATTTTCCTTAATTTATCATTTTTAATAAAATGCTTAAGTATAATATCATTATTTTGATTTAAAATAATTTCAATAGCTAAATACCTTATTTCACTATCAATTTCTTCCATAGTAAACCTTATGTTATCAACATTATTATTAAATTGTTTATATAATTTATATATTGCCCTCTTATTACCATTTATCAAACTATCATCTACATATCTAAAATAATGTAGTACTTCTTTTTTAATTATACTACCTTTATAATATCGATTTCCATGTCATTAATAAACATAGATGCCATAAGCCCACTAATCATGCATCCCATTACCTATCCCTTATTTATACTCCAATATTCATTATTATATTTAAAATATAAACTATTATTTATTAGGTTCAATGCCTCGTTTATAATATTAATTATTATCATCGATATATAGAGATAAAGCCTTTATGACGATATTAATACTTTTAATTCTAGGGATTCTAGGGTACATTGATTCTATATCCATCATAAAAATACTGTGGTTTTTATTTATATTCCATATTTAATTTATCAATAATAGCCTCTATATTTTTTATACAATATTGACCATAACCAATTATATCAACTATCCATTTATTTAAATATTTACAAAATTTATGTAAATGAAATTGCTAAAATTAAATAATAATCTTAAAGGATTATCTTCCTTATGCGTTTTTACTTTACTAAATATATATGGGTTCTCATATGAATTAGGATATAAAGAATAATATTGATTATCACTTATAATTTTATAAAGCTTCTTTTTTAACAATTTTATATATTTATTTTTTATATTTGTAGGATCTTTAGATAATCTACTATACCCCTCATTTTTTATTACACTATCTAATTCTATCATAATAGTTCTTAGCGTACATTACAACAAAACAAAAACTTTTATCTTACTTTACTTATTATAATCCCGTAACCATTACATATATATCTAATTTTGGTTATTATTTTCCTGTATTTATAATCCTTATTAGAAATATTAAGTTCGTATAAATGTCTATTTAAAACACAATGTAATTTCTTTTTTCCCCATATGAAATATGTGCCAATTCAATGTCTGTCATAATCCTATTCTTTATATCTTTGTCTATAAATAGTATAAATGATGGATTTTTACTCAGTAAATTACTTTGTTCAAGAGAAAATTTATAGTCCGTTAAATTTACAAAATTGTTTGAAACATGTTTTTTATATTTCCAAATGTTATTAATCAACCATTCCCATTTTTTAATATATTTACAGTGTATTTTATAATTCCATTTATTATGACAATTATTTAAGAAGGCTTTGAAGTTATCCCAGACTTTTATCTCCTTTAATATTGGTTTTATAATTTTATTTAATCTTCTAAATCTATCCAACCTACTTTTAAAAATGTAGTATTTTTCATTTATAAAAATCTGCAACAAACAATTTTCCAATTTATATATTAATTTAGTATTATTTGAAATCTTCTTATTCCTTCTAATGTTAATTATATATGCTCTAGGCATAATCCTAAGTAATTTACAATTATTTAAATATGATAATTGACTTTTTATTTTTTCCATATGTAAACATAATTTAGTTAATTTCTTTACCTTAATCAAATCAATCAGATCAAAATTATCTCTCATATACTTCCATAAATCCTCCATATCACAATCAACCACAGTTTTAATTCAAAGGTAATGTTGTAAATAATTTTGAAAATTATTATACAGAAAAAGAATCATAAACAGAACTAATTCTGTTTTATGTTGCACCTCAAGTATTCAATAGTCAATAATATGTTAATAAATACATATCTACAAACAACAAAGATTATACAAAGTATATAATTATGATATTGCTAGAAGAGATGATAGATCTGCATTATATGTTCATTATTTGCAGTACGGACATAAAATAAATTGCATTGATAATATAAGCATTCTAGATTATATTAAAAATATTAATAGATGTAAAATATATGAAACAAACTATATCATGTATAATAAAGACAATTGTATGAATGTATACAAAACATCCATTAAATTGAATAGTAAGTGGTTAATGGATAAAGAATGGATAGTTAATTAATACATGTGGATATATATATCCATTCAATTTATATAATACATTAATTTTGTAATATGATTGCATAAATATCACGTAACAGATCATGTCGGATGACTTCTTTTCTGTATTGATATAGATGTCACTGTATGTACTTTAAATCATAGTATTAAGGAGATATATTGAAAAGGGCAAAAAAACATAATTTGCTGAAAAAGGCTTTTTATGATAATTATATACTTTGTATAATTTAACACCAATCCTGCCTAATAGGATAGTGGTGGCTATGGTTGTGTAAGAGCCAAAGATACCAAAATGTATGGGTGCTGAATTGAGTTCAGACCCATGTGACTATATAAGCTATTGAGCTTAGATTGAAGATATTAGCAATGTTTTCAATTTCATTCTCATAGTTTTGTAGTAAGTAGAGTTAAAAGGTGGGTGCTGGAGGATTGCATTAGATCCTAAGATCTAGGTGCAGTGCTCTCAGATCCAAGGCTCCTCACTGATGATGGCCACAAGCCAGAAACTAGTCTGGGGATATTGGATGAGTAGGCACTAGATAGGGATTTTATGACAAGCCTTCTGGCATCCATTGATTACTCTGTTTGGCACAGGGTGGCACTACTGTATGGGGAGTTTTGCCTTTGTTTAATCTTTGTTGTTTGTAGATATGTATTTTTTAACATATGATTGATTATTGAATACTTGAAGTGCAACATAAAAAGGAATTAGTTCTATGCATGATTCTTTTTCTCTATATTATATATATTTGAATAGAATCATTTTATTCAAATTTTGTTAAATGCTCAACTTTTAACCATATAAATTTTTATTTGAGTCAAAATTTACCAGTACATATTTGTATATCTTAATTCAAACCAAAATACCATTACAATGTAAATAGGAGGCCTCAATAATTAAAAATAATTTCAGTATGATAAAATATTTTATTTTTATTGTTTATATTTCAATTACTTTTTTAATTATAATTACTCATGTTATAGGACAGGATGTAAAATTTCCCACTTTTATTGTTATTATTTCTACTACTGCTACTATTTTACTAGTACTATTATTAATCTTTGTATTTATAAAATTGCTATATAAAAAAGAGAATATATATATTATGTGGGGGGGGGGGGAGAATCCTATTAACAGATTGGAAAAGGCAGGAGAATAATTTCTATCATAATTTTCAAAATAATTTGCCAGTGTGCTTTTTTTGGTATCTATACATTCAAGAATTGTAATGATGCTTGTCTGCTGTTATCCAATTAATACCATTCCAAATATTATTATACCTCAATAATTTTTTTTTCTCTCCTAGGAATCATGTTCTGAACAAAAAAATTCTGGGATATCCATGGTGTAAAATTAGAGTGGTATTGCTTAAGGATATAATGTATTCATCCATATTTGTCTATAAGCACTCATAAAAAGAGGTAATAGCTCAAGCTTTTAATATTTCTCTCTGAGAGTTAAATGCAATCCTGTGAGGGATGGATTAATGTATGCTGATCAGGAAATATAACCAAAATATTTTGTATGTGACATAAAATGATAAGTGATGCAAAGTTTGATCATCATTAGTCTTAATTAAGAAATATAATTTTTTATTATCACATGGTTTACAATTTTTAAAAAAATAGTGATAATAGCTCAATAAATTGCATGAAGTGATTTTTATTTTTGTATATAGATTTATTCAACTATATTTATGTGTCATTAATATATGTATCAACTTCTTCACTAGGTATGAATAATGTAATTATTCATTTCATGGTCAGTCATATGATCTTCCACGTTAATGAGCTGGTTTTCAGTTGTTGTGAGGGTAGCTAATAAATATATCATTACAAGTTTTAAAGATAGTTATATAAACTAATAATAGCAGTGAAATTTTAGCAACAAAATCTTAAAATGAAAAATAATAGGTAATGTTGAATTTTCAGAATGGAATATTAAAAGTCATATTTTAAAATAACTGGAAATAATATAATAAATTTTATTACAAATGATTAAATTCATAAAAAACTAAATAATAAAAATGGTTAAAAACAGTATAGCTAGTTTTATTATCAACGATTAAAAATTACAATACTTAAATGAAGTTATGTCTAAAATTATATTGGCAGGAATGTATACCACAACGCAATTAAATTCACTAGTGTTAAAATAAATAGGTTTTAAAAGTTTAATTAAATAATCTATATTTTGATTTAAGTTCAGCAGCAAATGTCCATTTGCTCACAACCAACTCAGCATATTCTAGTTTTTTATGCTCCAAAGGTCCTCAAAGTTTAAACCTGGCAAGATAAAAGCCTTATCCTGATATATCTTTTTCAATTTCCAATGAGTTGGTAATTGTTTAATACTTTTGTGTTGAATTTTTAAAATTAAGTTACCCAACGATAATTTTGGAGAACAATATAGCAACAAAATAATCACATAACCAGATGCTTACCGCCAATATTACCAGCACAGGGTTTCAAAATCCAAAGTTCAGTCAAACGTAAGCCAATTGTTAATTTTATTATTGCAAAGTCCGATTTTTGTTTGGAAAAAAAAAAAAATTCATTTACAAATTTCCCAGCAAGCAATTCACTTAATAAATAAACAAGTTAACTAGCTTTGTTTTTTTTTATGCTTAAAAAGAATTCAAAATTTTAGTGCAATGCTAGATAATAATATACCTTTAATCAGTTGATGACTTACTTCCAACTTTGGGTTACATTTTTTATTCAAACTTTTAATTGAAATCAAGTTACCTAACCGATAATTAAAAAAAAAAAGCCATCGCGTGACCAGTGTTTGCTCTCAATAATACCAGCATAGAGTTTTAAAGTCCAAAGGTCAGTCAGGCATACGCTTATTTTTAACATTATTGTAGCAATCTCTGATCTTTGTTTAGTAATAAAAATTCGATTTAAAGTTCCCAGTCGCTCACAACTGAGTTAACAAGCTTTGGCAGTTTATGCTTAAAAAGTAATTAAAACTTTAGGCTAGCAAAATTTAAAAAAATTAACTTTATATATTTTTTTCAATTTCCAATCAGTTGATAACTAAATAGGCACCAAAGATATTCTTTCCATCTTTTTAATATATCATTGCTATCAATTAATGTCTTTCCACTCTTATCCACAATTTCACTAGCTAATTATGTCTTTTTTCCCCAAGTGACATTTCTAATTCTATCAAATATCAGATCATATCTTTCCATCTGTTGAAGCATTTCTATCTCTATATTTTTGTTCTAACCTTTTTTTTTTTTTACTAAATCTGTTTCTCTTATTAATTTTTCTATATGCACTTTGCCCTTCCTCAATATTGACATTCTTTTCATCTATTTCCATGCATATATGGAGTGGTCACGTATATATTTATGATTTGTGCAATTTTGTAGTTGTATATTTCAGTAATAGTTTTCCTATCAGTTAAATAACCTATTTCATAATTTTACGAAAAATCTGATAAATAGACTGTTATATTATGCAATTTAAACTTGTTAATGATGTGTAATTTTTCTGCAGGATCAGCTTTCTTAAGACATATATATGTACAAGTTAATAAAATTATTTTAATTGCTTATAATTAAGGCACTTAGAGTTTCATGTTTTCTTTTAAACAATTACTTTATATTAAAAAATTCTTGAAAATAAAATTGGAAAGCATTTGCTTAATTTTGGTTATGTTGTTTCTGTTTTTGGTAGTAAATAATAATAAAACAGACATTTAAGAATTATCAGGAAAATATTAACCAAAAATAAATATTAGTCCAAAATTGCTTTTAATTATTCTAAACTATTTTTATTCTTATTTTATTTTGACAATTTGTTGCACCATTTATGAATCTTTTAAAACATTATATATATTTTTTTAATTTTACACTTTGGACATAAATTTACTTATTTTATTTGTAAACAGGATCTCAGAAAATATCACAAAACGAGAATAAGAACAAGAAAATAAAAACTTTCAGAAAGAATAGGTAGAAATTTTTGCTTTTATTGACAATAATGGAAAGTAGCTGTATCTTATTTATAAAGTTACAAATGCAAACTACAAAGTAAGCAATTACTTCAACATTATGAAGTAAATTATCCCCCACTTTTCAACTCAATATCCACACAATTCAAAATTGCAAACAGAGAAACTTAAGTCATTGCAATCAGGTCTTCATAAGCAACAAGGATTCTTATTTTCTTTTAGTCATGAAGATGATAGAGCCAACAAAGCTAGTTTTTTGATAGCTTGGAATATTGTTCATGCCAAATTTTCATATGGAGAATTTATTAAAAGAAACTTAGAAGAAGTGGTTAAAGTTTTGGATCCAGATAATACAAAACTGCATAAATTGATCGCTCAGATTCCTATGTCATACTGTATAACTGAGCATTGTATTAATGAAATTAGTAAAAATGTTGAAAATAGTTTAATGTGTGATTTGAAAATTTGTACAGCATTCAGTTTAGCTTTCAGTGAGTCTACAGACATTCAGGATATTCCACAATTGTCCGTTTTTATCAACTATGTATCTGCAGATGTAAATGTGAAGAAAGAAATGTTAGACCTATTAGCTCTTACCAAAACAATTTCCAGTATCAATGTCAAAAATGCACTTAATGAGATAATGACCAGGTTTGAATTGCTTTATAATAAACTTGTAAATGTTGTAACTGACAGAGCTCCTGCAATGATAAGGAAAAACATAGGTTACATTCCATGTTTCTTCACTGCATAATTTACCATGAACATCTCATAGCAAAGTACTTAAAGTATGAAATGTATGAAAGATTGTTTTGCAGATTGTGAATTTATTTAGAACAAATGCCAAAATGCATAGTCAATTTAAGAACTTTTTAGAAGAGTTAAATGATGAAATAGATGAATTGCCCAGTGATCTTTCCTTATGATCTGTCATAAGATGGCTGTCAACTTCCAATGTTTTGAACCATTTTGTGGAACTTCTAAATCCTATCATAACATTTTTAAGAGAAAAAAGAAAAAATATCAAGAATTTAGTAAATAAGCAGTGACAAACTCTCCATACAGTAGTGGTGATCATGTGATGTTTAGTGATTTAATTAGAAAATGAAACTTAATGTTCCTTATAGACATTATGGAAGATTTGCAAACATTTAATCTGATTTTACAAGATTTTAGTGATTTGCGAGAAACTGTATTTAGTTTTAAAACTAAACTTCGACTTTTTGTGCATGGTCTTAAGACATGAATTGTCCATAAGTAAAAACAAATATAATTAATATCAAAGAAGAAAAATTAGGCAAGTAGAAAGAAAAATAGGCATGATTGCAAATGGATTTCAAATGTAGATTTGAAGCTTTGAAAAGTTTTAAATCTACATTTGCATATTTTTTGAACCCATTTATTTGTGATATTACTGAAGATGGATTTCTAATTTTTGAAATAATATTTAATGAAAGAGCGGGTGGGGAATTGACGTTATTAGAAATGAAAGATCATCAGGGATTGCAAATGCATCAAAAATCTTGTTCTCTTAATTGAATTTTGGAAGCTCATGTCAGAATCAAAATATGCACAGTTAAAGAAGGCTGATGCTGTGAATCATTATACTCTACTATGAAGTTGAGATATCATTCACAGTTGACCAATAAGCATCTTACAGAATTGCTGTAAACAACTTTAACAAATTATGCACCAAATTTCAAAGATTTGCCTACGGTTTTTGTTAAATTTTATACTTTTTATATTTTATTGTGCCCATCCCTAGCATAGGCTATTGGTTTTTGCTTGATGTTATTTAATTATTTGAAAAAAACTTAGAAATTTATATATAACATATCAGAGACAGAGTTTAAAAGTTTGTACTAGCAGTGACAGAGAATTTTTTATCATCTAAAAACAACATTTTCTAGCAATTTTTAACTGAAAAAAAAAAGTGTGTACTAAGAATAATAATTTTGTGATCATGAGTGAACTTTAGTTTGAAAAAGTCTAAATATTTCTTTGGCCAAATATTTTCAACGATTATTTAAAATATTGTAGTATTGTTTTAAATTATTAAAAAGGATAATAGCAATAATGTTTGATTAGTGTTAATTTTATAAAGCACTAAGTTAAAGATTGTTCATTTAATATGCACACTGCTATTATTTTTAAAAGTAAATAATTTAGAAAAACCAGCTTGAAAAATTTATTTTAATTGTCACTCTTTTAAACTTTTATTTGTAACATTATTTTAGTGAAAATATATTTTTATGACACTTAATTAAATATATATATATTTTTAAAAATAAATATTAATATTTTAGATTTTATTTTCTTTGAAAAAGTAGTTGGAGAAACTTTTAAAAAATAAGACAATATAGAAACACAGATTCATTATGTTACAAATACAATTTTATTGAACTGTAGAATTTTTTTTTTCAATTTTATTAATAAATGGATGCTAATTTATTCTCAGAACTGTGCATATTATTTTTTAAATGTGTATGCTTTTAAAAATGATAAAGAAATTGTAAATAATAATGCCTAACAGCTGTGAAAATGTTAAGGTCCTCTTATAATTTTGTTTGAATTGCTAGAATATTTATTATCAGATTAATGGAATTGTGTTTAATACATTGAAAGGGTTTATCATAAGCTTAGATGTTTGAAAGACTAGATGAGCTGGAACTAAATTTAACATTGTATCTAGCAAAGCCATCTTTTATAGATGCAATGTAGTGTACCACTTATTTTCAATCCATTCTTTCATTTCCATAAACATTTCACAAAAATTATAACAGTAAACCAGTTACTCATCAAAAGAAGTTAACCAATAACTTATGAAAGCATCCTATAAAATTGTTTCCAAAAGAAATTACTAAGTTGTGAATATTACAGATTACCAAAGATTCCAACTCCAATCATTGAACATATTCCAAGCCATCAAACATTGGGAAATGGTTTTAAAGCTAAAAAAAAGTCACTAGATTATTTCAGCAGCAATCACATTAACTGACTCTGCTCAATCCATCACTCTGTATTAGAATTTTGGTACTGATTTAGTATGCACTCACCACCATGTTAAATTATAAGGATTACCCAAAACCACCGCTGATGCATACAAGTGATAAATGATATTAAATAATCCATGCATGGTCATGATATGACCATTCATTACAAAATCACAATTTACATCAATAATTAAAAAAATTAAAGTGCAAATTCCCTACAACTATGTACGATCAAATCACATGACTAAAATATACAAAATCACAATTTACATCAATAATTCAAAAATTAAAATGCAAATTTTGTACAACTAGGCTTGATCAAACTAAAAGCTTATTAAGTATGAATTTTATTACAATATATGCCCATAAGAACATGTAGAACTAACGTAAAATTGATCATACCAAGCTTATAATTTCGAAAAAGTAAAAGATTAAATATGAATTATATTATAACATATGCCCATAAGCATATGTAGAAATAACATAAAATTGATTATTATATTATAATATATACCCATACGCACAAGTAGGAATAATGTAAAACTGATCATACCAAGCTTATAATTTCAAAAAACTAACAGCTTATTAAATATTAAGTATTTGACTATATATACCCATAAACACATGTAGAAATAATGTAAAATTGACTATTATATTACTATATATACCCTATCAAGCTTATAATTTTGAAAAACTAAAAGCTTATTAAATACAAATTATATTACAATATATGCTCCTAGGCACATGTAGAAATAATGTAAAATTGATCTATAGTTTTGGGTAGTCCTTATAATTCAAAATGATGGTGAACACATAACTAAATCTGAGTTCAAATACCCTCTAATTACATATAGCTTAAAGTATATATGTTATACTACTATGTAAGTATTATATATATATATATATTCAAGCTATTACACTTTTATTAGTGCACTCTTTGTATTAACATCATAACTATCCATTGTCACTGAAAATTAAAATCAGATCATCCTCTCTTATTATGTATACTTTTTAAAACATTTTATTTTTCAAGTAAAGTACATATATACACATGGTATATCTTAATTTTATATATATTTAAAACTTCTATTCTACTGTATATTCCTGAAAAAGATAACCTCTAAGCTGCACACTTTATACTGAACCAAAATTTTTCAGTTGGTCCAAGTCACAATCTCTTATTTATGTCATCATTTGTTTAGTATTTATAAATGTTAAATTATTAGTTTGATTTATAAATGTCAAAGTTTCTGCACTCACAACTTTGACATCAATCACTTCATATACATATATTAATGACTATTCTTAATCATTCATTGAATTAGAGATTATTTCTAACCCAGATATACAATTTAAATCTTGGTTAAAAAATAATATTCTGCATTTTTATAGAGGTATCAATGCATGAAACTTCATGTCAATGTTAATAGTTCAATAGTTTTCACTTCATCATTCTTACACAAGATAGGCCTTGATTTCCATTCATTTATTAATATAAACATCATATGTCCATCTCCTCTTATGCTTGTGTATAACTGTTGTTAAAATAGGCAAAACTTACTATATATATTGCCACACACAGCAAGCTAGAGTAATCAATGGATGCCAGAAGACTAGTCTGGGGATATTGGATGAGTAGGCACTAGATGGGGATTTTATGCACAAGCCTTCTGGCATCCATTAATTACTCTAGCTTGCTGTGTATAGCACAATATATATATAGTGAGTTTTGCCTGTTTTAACAACAGTTATACACAAGCATAAGAGGAGGTGGTCATGTGATGTTTATTGGCTTAAAACCAATCCTGCCTAATAGGATAGTGGTGGCTATGGTTATTAAAGAACCCAAGACACCAAAATGTATGGGTACTGAATTGGGTTCAGACCCATATGACTATATTAGCTAGTGGGCTTAGATTGAAAACATTAAGGTGTTTTCAGTTTAAGACTCATAGTTTTGTAGTTAAATGGAGATAAAAGGTGGTTGCTGGAGGGTTGCTTTAGATCCTAAAATCTAGATGCAGTGCTCTCAGATCCAAGGCTCCTCACTGATGAAGTGATGAAGGCCATAAGCCAGAAACTAGTCTGGGGATATTGGATGAGTAGGGACTAGATGGGGATTTTATGCACAAGCCTTCTGGCATCCATTGATTACTCTAGCTTGCTGTGTGTGGCAATATATATAGAGAGTTTTGCCTGTTTTATCTTGTAGAAGGGTGAAGAATCATTGCTTCAGGTATATATTTTAAGCCATCATTATTTAAATAACAATAAGAATTAGAAAGTTAATCAAGTTTGCTACTATAATATTTTGTTTTATCTAAATGTTTACTCCTTATGATGTAGGGTTTAGCTGCAACTTATTTAGAAGGTCATATTAATGAAGGAAGTGGATCATTTTTTTGTCTGCTTGTATTTAAATTTGTTAACACTAGGATGCTTATTAATTATATACATTGGCTAATTTGTGATATATACAAATACATGGAAATTAACTCATAACATGCATGACTTCTACGTAGACAAGTCCCAAAATAAATCTTATTTTAAATACATAAATTTGAGTAAGGACAACAAAAATAACCCTTCACAAGAACTTTACAAGAACATGTCTATAACAATTAGTAAGTCCACAAGTGGTATATATGGTACTATTAGATTGGCAAATGTGTTAAAATAAAAGGAAGACTATAATACCTTATAGTTAAGTAATTGTGAAACTATTAAAAATATCTGAATGTCATGAAATCACACTGTTTCTAGGAAGAGAATTACATGCTTATATAAAACTAATAAAAATCTTAAGACTCCCCAAAGTTTGTTATTAAATTGTGATTTATCAACCAGTATAAAATTTTCCAAACTAACTTCATTCTGGGCACAACTCTCATTCATCAGATGAACTAGCAATTTGAAACACCTGTCTCAGAAATGACTTTCTATTTAAGACTTATTTTAAAATAATCTTGTTTATTTTTAAGATACTACAATATTGTGATAATGTCACTACCATGTTATTCTGTAGGTTCTAGTATAAATTAAAACAAAACTTAATAAAAAATATGTAAAACTAAAACTAATTCAAAATCAAAACAAAGAAAGATAGAAATACAAAAGAGAATTGATATTTTAACAGTATATAAGACTCATCAAAAATGCAAAAAAAAACTTAAACAAAAAATAATAAGCTGTGAGACGAAATCTAATAGTAATTACGAACAATGACAGAGAGCTAGTCCCCAACTTAAAAATGTTTTATCAGATCCAAAATTTCCAAAAAATTAAATGTCACATTTGAAAACAACATTATCACTTGGAAAATTAATGAGTCAGTATATATTTCTTTTTGTAGGTAAACACTTTAATGTAATCTTCATGAAAACTTTATATTTTACATAGTTATGTTTTTATATAGGGTATATGAGCACAGACTTTCACACGACCCATACACTTGAACACATAAATGTTGAAAAGATAAATAATCACCAATATATGTATTTCATGCTAAACCAGCAATCATCAGTTGGTCCAAATTACCATCTCTACACATATATGCTACAAGTGCTCTCAGATATATGTTAAGATAGCCAATCTTCATACTTTAATGGACAGGCTTAAATCTACTCCATACTCCAACTCTTCAACCATCCATCCATTGAAAATCTGATGATGGAATGCTCAAAGGCCACTCTGAGGCCAAGATTCTTGTCATATCCATGTTGACCTAAGGTCAATCTGACTCCTCCCCCCCCCATGAGCAGGAGATAATCCATTTAATACGTATACAAGGGATGGGCAGACATCTCTACTATGTAATAATTGAAACACACAGGCTTATTATATGTCTATGTCTATATATGTAATATATAGGGTATATGAGCACAGACTTTCACATGACCCACAACTCTTCACACTATCTCATAACACTGATACACTTGAACACATATGTTGAAAAGATAAGTAATCATCAATATACATATTTCATGCTAAACCAGCAATCATCAGTTGGTCCAGATTACCATTTCTACACATATATGCTATAAGTGCTCAAATATATATTAAGATAGTCAAACCTCATACTTTAATGGACAGACTTTAATCTATTCCACATTCCAACTCTTCAACCATCCATCCAAATGAAAATCTGATGATGGAATGCTCAAAGGCCACCTTGAGGCTGAGATTCTTGTCACATTCATGTTGACCTAAGGTCAATATCCCCCCCCCCACCATATGCAGGACATAATCCATTTAATACATATACAAGGGATGGGCAGACATCTCTACTATGTAATAATTGAAAGACACAGGCTTATTATATACCTGTGTCTATATATATAATATATAGGGTATATGAGCACAGTCTTTCACATGGCCCACCACTCTCCACTCTATTTCATAACACTGATACCCTTGAACACATATATGTTGAAAAGGTAAATGATCACCAATATATGTATTTCATGCTAAACCAGCCATCATCAATTGGTCCAGATTACCGTCTCTATACATATATGCTACAAGTGCTCAGATATTTATTAAGGTAGCCAATCTTCATACTTTAATGGACAGACTTCAATCTATTCCACATTCCAACTCTTCAACCATCCATCCAAATGAAAATCTGATGATGGAATGCCACCCGAGGTCAAGATTTTTGTCATGTTATGTTTTTATAAGTAAAAATATAACATTGGAATCGCAACATATTAACAAAGAAGGTACCATAAGGATGAAAAGAAACTCAAACTAAATGTCAATATAGCTTTTTTTGAAATATTAAGCAACTGTCGTACTCTTTAGCTCAATCCATGGTATTATTTAATTCTTCTGTACAACAATTACCTAAACATGAGTAAAAATTTAACTATTTGTATAATAAAAAATCCAAATCATAAGTTCCAATGATGGTTGAATACAAAATACGACTCTTAGAAATATTTTTAGAATCATCATTAATAAAATACAATCATCTAAAATATTAACTAATCTATTAGCAGAAATAGAGCACCATTCTGCATTTTTTGGTAAGCCCATACAAATGCATCAGACATAAGAGTTAAAACCAAACTAACCATTGTGTCATTTAAATAGATTTCAAATAAATATTTAATAATTCTGATAAATGAATTATAGTTCAAACATATGCTACTAAATCATATTCTCATTATATAAACTATATCTAATTACTTAATAAAACCTACTCAAGTTTATCAACAAAGAGAATTTTTCAAGCTTCTCCTAATATTGATATTTTTACAGTATATATTTACTCTTTACAAAAACAAATCCTGACCACACTAACAAATCTTAGAGCAATATCCATGTGTCCACTAAAAATAAAGTTGCTAGAATCAGTCATCAAATATAAAATAGAGCCATATCTTTTGCCACAAATTTCAAACATGTACTTTGCAAAAAAAAAAAAGGCTCCTCAACCAATCAAGTAAATTTTATATTCAGATCAACAATAGATTATATCATATGCAACAAAAAATATAGTCCAATCATAATTCAATTAGATATTAAATCTGCATTTGGCAAAATCCCAGTAGATATATTTTAATCAATCAATCTACTTGCCAAATCATTGATATATATCCTCACAAATCTTTTACTAACTAGGGAAATATATGTAACCAAATGGAAAAACCTCATCTGTAATTATACCCAATAGCTCAATCCCTCAAGGATCACCTCTAAGTGACTCCTATTCACCACATACTTTAATCCACTAATTAAAACTATAGAAATAGAATTATCAGGAATATATGTGCTTAGCCTAAATACAATTATTTCATGTATGGTCTTTATGGATAATATCTCAGTATTTTTACCATCCAAAAAATAAATACTGCAACTTCTTCAGATACTCTCAAAATATACAATGAATATAAATTTATCTTTAATATAGAAAAAGCATGTGTATGGCAGGTATAAACTGAAACCTGTCTTAAAGAACATTTTAAAGGAATGTCTAATATTTTCCTGGGTTTTCCCTTTTATCTAAACAATGCCACAATGTGGATTATAATACAAAAAAGACAAATAAAAAATAGGAAACATTGTTAAATCACTTGAAATATCATATCATACCTTTCACTTTATGCAAAAACATCCTTCTTTAATATACCAGCAATGACAAAAATTGCATATTACACTCCAATCTTCACTAAAACCTTTATTAACCACATTTATTCACTACGAAGAGAACTTCTTTGGGGTAAATGTATAGCAGCCATTTCAATTAAACATTTACAAAATTCACTTATTCACAATGGAATAGGGCAACACAATATTTAAATATTCAGATTGAGTTGATGCACTTATGAAGATCCTGGAAAGACTCACTCAAAGTACCAGCTGCCTACCTCCAGATGATAGAGAACCACCTGTATAATAGGGAGGTATTTTTGTCTCTGGATGGGAGGGTCCCCAGGATTTAAGCCTGTTGTTTCTATTCCTCAGGGCTCTTTTCTGAGTGCACTCCTTTTCACTGCCTATGTGAATCCCCTCCTGCTAAGCATCGAGACATCTCTTAAAGGGATATCCATACCTTTGCTAAGAGAGAGGGTCTATAATGTCTCCTATATGGATGATGCAGTGGTTTTTCTTGCTTTGCGGGAGGAGCTTGCTGGAATAGAGGAGCTCTTGGACCAATTTGAATGTGAATTTGGTCTAAGAGTCAGCAATCTGGTTGATTATGACTGGCAAGCAAATTCCCGGCATATTTAAGGCTCCACCTCAGAAGTTCCTTGGTTTTCATCTAGCACCCCCCCCCCTCATCTAAAATGAGGAAGGAAATTGAAAATAATTTAATGACTAAGATAGCAAAATTTATTGGATCGTGGAGAAGATTTATTTGTCTTTGTTCAGGAAAATCATGCTGATGAATGCTGTCATGATCCCCAAGATTACATACTTCCTTGTGGGCTTCTCACTGACAAAAGCCTTTATAAAGAATGTCAAAACCCAATGTAGGAAGCTGTGTTGGAGGAGAAAGCTCCTGTCATCAGCCTGCACCTTCTACAGAAACCTAAACAGATGAACAGCATAGGACTACACTCAGTCAAAATCTTATTAATACAGTGTTTTCATAATGTACTTACCAGATTATTTATGAAAAACCCAGATATGGAAGGACTAATATTCCCAGAAGAAATAACTCCTACCAATAGGCCATCTCCCAAAAGTGGAAGGCTCTGGATTCAAAAGCAAATCTCTATAGTATTTAACCATCTAAAAATGAAGAAGCCAGGAACAATGTTTAATAACAAACTAAACTACTGGAACACATATGATCTTATGAATCCAGAAGAAAAGAAAATTGACAATATTCTTTCGATTGGAATATCAAGGTTCTCCAGGTTGACCAAACGTCTAAAATTGGAATCGAGGTTTGTTGATTTTTTAATCAAGGTTAACCTTGGGGCCTTGCCTACTGCTGACTTCCTACATAGTAAAAGGAATTATAATCTGGAGCCTATATGCACACTATGTAGTCGTAGTGATGAGACAATGGCATATATATTGGAGGAGTGTCAAACACTTTTAAATCTCTCATTAAAAACAAAGAATCAGCTTGTGTAAATTTGACTAAGGCTTTCAAGAGTGGACATTTTGGGGTCATAAGATTGGCAACATTTATAAATTTTTCCATTTGGTCATTGAGAAATAAGACTATCTTTGAAAGTGGAAAAGAATATGACATGATGAAAATGTCTTTACACTTATTAAAAGAAATTAAAGAATTAGACCAAAAATTTTCTCAGAATTGGATGTTCAACCAGACTTGGTCCCTAATAAACCTAAAACAAAGTGTAGTACCGATGATGAAAAGAATATAAAGTTGCAAATCCACAGATACTGAGAAAATTTAATGAAACATTTACCTAAAACATTCTAGATAAACTTTTATATGGAAGAGATCCAAGAACTAGAAAATGCCATTGTAAAGTTACTCACCTAATTGATGAATAATAGGAAAGGGCTTTCATTTGATTAACGGATCAGTTTTAATCAATGATCCAATCAATATATTAAGACTGCTTTAACAATGCTTAAAACTGATTTGTTTACTGTAAAGAATCTATGATATATTTCGTGTATTTTTCAGTCTTACGTATTCTATGAAAACCTGCTTTTTAAGGAATTTTTATTAATGCAATCCCTATATTGGATTGGCTAACCTCATGATCTATAAGTAAAGTGTACGTTTTTCATATATGGTTCATAATGATTAATCTCTCGATATTTAAAATGTTAAATTAATACACACAGAAACATTGGAAATGCTCTTCACTTGATAAGATAAACCTCTATAGACTAAATGGCCAAATATGGTTTTAATCACTGTCCACCTGTTCATAAATTAAACAAACATACATGTGTTTATATGTGATATACATGATCAGATTAATGTAAATGGGCCACTACTATGATTTCTGGAATGGGAAGTTATATGTCTTCAATTTCTGGTGATAACTAATGTCTTAATGTAACTGATATGAAATTAATTGTTTTTTGTTTATATATACAAGTGTAACTTCTGATTTTGTTGACTGGTCTCCTTTGAGATTGATATGTAAATGTCCTTCTTTTTGTAAATGATTCTTATGGTTTGTGAATAAAATTTCCTTTTGAACGATAAAAGACATTTAATATAATTTCATTGTGTGCTAAAACTTTCTAGAATCTAGAGATCACCTGTAAAATAATACCTACAGATAGACCACCCCCAAACTTAAAATATGGGGGAAATCTTTATTATCCATTCAAAATCTTCACTTTTGTCCTCCCAAAAATAAATATAAATATTGGAATGTGCACTCATTGCTCTCCTATCTCCCCCATATGAAGTAAAACCCATGTAAAACTTCACTAACAAACAACTGTCACAAATTTAAATTCTGGTCACTAGAATCAAAATATTTTGACTTCTTAATAAAACTAAACTTAAAATCCCTGCTCATACTACACTTGTACAGATTCAAAAAAGAACACATAAATATTGAAACTCAGTGTACACTACATCCCAAAGAGATTGAAACATTATCACATTTTTTTTTAATGTTAGGATCTTGAAAAAAAATCAGAATGATGTTCCCAGTAATATTCAACAAAAAAATTAGAATATCAACAGCCTTATAGGATCATTTTCCAAGGGTTACTATCCCCACATTTGTGCCAGCATATTTATTCTTTTCGCCATAGTTTCTACATTTGTATATAATGACAAGCATAGAAGAAATCCAAATACTTTTATTAACAAAATAAAAACAATATATTAAAGATGTAAAAACAATTACTGAACAAGATATATATACAAGTACATGGGCATTAACATCCATGCATACAATATTTTAACAAGGTCCAATAATTATTAAAACAGGCAAAACTCTCCATACAGTAGTGCCACTCAGTGCAAGCCAAAGTAATCAATGTATCCAGAAGGCTTGTGAATAAAATCCCTATCTAGGCCTATTCACCCAATATCCCCAGACTAGTTTCTAGCTTGTGGCTTTCATCAGTGATGAGCCTTGGATCAGAAAGCACTGCACCTAGATCTTAGTCTGGGAATGTTGAATGTGTAGGCATTAGATAGGAATTTTATGCACAAGCTTTCTGGCATTCATTGATTACTCTAGCTTGCACTGAGTGGCACTACTGTCTGGAGAGTTTTGCCTGATTTAATAACAGTTATGAGCAAGCATAAGAAATGGTTATCATGTGATGTTTGGTGTTTTAAGATCCAATACTCTCTGAAGTGATACAAATCATAAAAAGTAACATGGAAAAATCATAACAACCAATTTCAATTTTATTTGTAAATTAATGTGAAACATTTGAGCCACATGATTGTTGTTCAATATTTAAAAATATTAAATTATATAATGTATATATAAATTCTTATTTTCTGTAATTTCTTCTCATTCTCTAATTTATGATGTTTGTAATATTAAACCAATGTTATCACTTAATTATGCTTTGTTCAATATCATGTGAACAAATCTACAATGTAATCAAAGTTAAATATATAATAAAATCCTTTGAAAAATATATTTACTTTTTACTTAATAAGATTGATAAGTAACACGGAGTCCAGAATCCCTGCAGCTGAGCATGTTTTAAAACTTTAGCAGTATAGATGGATGATATAAAAAAAATGTCAATATTTGACTAACTTATCTCATAAATATGCTTGAAGAATTTTAAAATATGTTTGGCTTGTTTATCTAACTACATAAAATCAGTCATTTTTCAATTAGAAAATGCATTACAGTTTCGAAAATGCTTCAGAAATCATTAAAATACATCGAAAATAGAAGTAAAGTAATAATGATCAAAAATATAAAAAAGATTGTTTATTAAGCAAATTAACAAAACTACGATCTTTAGTATCATTATCATAATAATATTAAAGTATAATATAAGTGATGATTAATAAAATCAATAACATAAGCATAAACATACATAGGAGACCCCCACCCCATTTTGTTTATCATTAAAATGTAGAGAAAGTATATTTAGTATTCCCAAAGTTGTAAGTAGCATACATCAAAGCCAAAATGTCTCTAGCATTAATAATGAGATAGTGATTTGCAATATTAAATTCACATATCAAGTCATTAACAAGTAGGTCAAAGTGCATTTACATAAATAATTGATTATATTATGAATATTTATGAGATGATCTAAAGCTGAACACATTAATAAATATTATATTTCAAAAGCAAGTGTTTTCATGGTTTACTCTATTTTTTGCTATAATCCTAAAATTGTTTTAAGATATGTGTCAACCTTAAACACATCTAAAATTTATTATATTCAACCTTTATGTACTTCTTAGATTAATCATTAAACTCAAAGTAACTTGTGATTAAAAAGAAAGAAATCATGTGATGTTTGAACACAACTATGCAAGTATTTAAATGTATACTGCCAAATCTAGTATTTTTAATCAAGTGGATAATTACTCAGGAGTTCATAAAAAGTTTGGCATGACCCCATGAACCTTGAGCTCAAGAGTCCATCTCTCTAGAACTGCACTACGCATAATCCATTTAACTTAATAGATAAATTACAAGTTGTTTAATTTATAAGACATTTTTATATGTGAACAAGCATAATGTATTAAGTATTAAATCAAGGAAAGAATTTTTGAAAAACCTCAGATACTTAGACTCAATAATTAAACTGAACTGTGATTAATTTTTTAAGATATAAACATTATAGAAATAATACTTATTTACAAAATGCTCATTACTCAATATAGAAATTAAGAAAACTGATCAACAACAAAATGTTATCACAATTATAATCTATATCTCAGACTAATCTTAATGAATTAAAGATTAACATAGTAACAAAGGGAGTGGAGTAAATTGATGCTTGAAAATAAAAATGATAAAAGTTACTCTACATAAATGCTCATGTAATAAAGATATATATGAGAGATGATGACCTGGCCCAATTGATGAGTGCTGTTTCAGCATGAAATGCATCTTGGGGGGTTATTTGTCTTTTATTGTATCTTTATTTATATGAAATTATTTATGAAATAAAAAAGAATAGAGAAATATGGAAGTTCTCTATCTAAAAAACCGTATTTGTAAATAATCCATTAAACCTTTGCTTTATGAATATGAACATTATAAAAAATGTGCTTCATATCTCATAATAATAATAAAAATATCAATGATAATCATAATTATGTCAGTAATAATATTAAAAACAATACAAGTAAACAATCATATAAATAAGACAAACAATAATAATAATCGAAGAAATAATATCAGTAATGGTAACAGTAGAGATAGCAAAAAAGTAATAACTTTAATAGTCATAAACAATGGTCATTACAAGGAATGGAAAATAATCCAGCTTATCTCTCCTTCTCTATAGAGAAACTACTAAGAAGACAGTGCTTACTAAGATTTTCAGTCGGTATCTCATTTATCTTCAAATAAGAAATAGCCAAGAACCCACTTGCCAACCAATATTATTATAGTTAGCTAGGTTGGCTATGAACCTGTTACCCAAAAGAAAAACCTTCCTAGGACTTATTAGATCTTGAAAAAAAAGCTTTACCTGGCAGAGAAGCCATTTATTTTAATTTTATAATTATAAAACTAATAAAATAGTAGTAATGTTAACAATATGATTAAGAATAAGATTTGATCATTATACACGTTAATAATACATACATTCGCATTTTTCTATTATCTATGTAAGTTTAATTATTTTAATTAGTCACATTAAAATTTTTACAGTTTCGGTTAAAATACATTTGTTTTAGACAAGTTAATTCATTATTTACAAGATCCCTCCCTAGAGGTCCTTCAGCTGTTCTACCGCAGTCAGATTTGTTAAACTTTTGCTTTTAATTAGAGTACTCAAAATTTGTCCATCTGTTCAAAAAATCGTATGCTTTTTTTTTTTTTTTTTAAATAGTCAAAAATGAGAAACGGCCCTAATAATTAAGTGACAAGAGTAGGGTTGTTGGGATATGCTTACAGACATAGCTAAGGGTCAAATGGCCAATACTGAAACAGATTAAAATTCTGGGTCTCTTTTAAGATTCAAGGATACTGCCTTTCCTTCAATTAGTATTTTCATGTCAACACAATCTAATTTATCATTTTACAAATATTGTTTTCAGTGTGTTTTAAAAATAAAACTAATCATTTATAACATGAATTCCGGTGTGATTTTAAAAAAAACAATAACAAATTATTACATTTATTTTGAACGTAAGTATAAATGTGTGTGTGTATAAATACATAAATGTGTGTATACATTTATAGATTTAAAATAATACCCAGTTGCAAATAAAAGAACAAAAATTGTTAAAATAGTGTATCACTATTTTGCAAAGCACCAGATGACACTATAAGCGTCTGTCAGAAAAGATTTAGCATTCATATGGGCAGATAGAAGAGTAAAATCTATGGTGTTAATTAGTTTTTATTAGATCTTCATTCTGTTTTTATGTTATAATTTCCATCGCATTGCTCAATTTTTTTAAAAAATTATGAACTTTAAAAAAAAAAGACCAAAGTTAATGATTTCCATCCTTAATGAAAGATAATAATTTTAACAAAATTATTAGATGTCAAATGTTTAAATAAATAATTTTGTTTTATTTGTAAATAAGTACAACTTACAAAACATTTTACAGAATTCATTACAGACATTTTTTTTTAAAACAGTTAGGGGGAAACACTTACTCTTAATAACAGTACTAATTGCTATTTTTTTTTACTCCAGGTTTATCTCATTTTCTGACAATGATTTTTCCTCCATTATTATTTAACTTATATGAGGTGCAAAACAGATCTCTCAAGTCTTGTTGAGATGGTTATCTTGCTTATTATCTAAAAATGTACATATATCAATTAAACATTAAAAGCCTAAAGCTAAACTAGTCACTTCTAGCAGTTGCGTTTTAGAGCTTATTTTCTTTAGCTAGTCTGATTGGGTTGTGAATTTGAGGTAATTTTAATATATCAAGTAATATTGATATTAACAAAGAAGATATGTGGCATTTCTTTAGCGATTACACACTAATATACATACATGGGAACGGTAAAATAATCACAAATAGCCCAAATCAGACAACATACCTTCAAAAAAGAACACATAAAGAGAAAGCATTATTTCTCAGGCTAAGTAACTGCCAGGTGTGCAGGTAACAGTCATTTACCAATTAATAATTAAAAGAATAGGTAGGTGGCTATAGATTAGTTTTCTCAAAGAAAAATCATATAAATATATAATCACATATAAGAAACAAGTAATTGTCAAAAAAATTAAGTCATATCTCAATCTAAACATTAGATTGTGAATCACAGAATATATTCATGTTTATATACATTCATGTTCTACAATGTTTGTCTATGATATCAATTATTACTACAATAAGTATTTCCAATAAAATTTAAAAAAGAAATTGTTTTTTTTATAATTTTTATAACTTATAAACATATACATATATATGCTAGTGATTAAGCTTTTTTTGAGTAGAAATGTTTTTATGATAGCTATATCAATCAGGACTAATTTAAGTTGTTTTTTAATGTTTCTTAGGAAATTTAATTCTTATGAATTGTGCAAAAAATGAAAAAAGTTACCTCTAATGATATTTTTCTTCTCATTTCTTCACTTTGGGAAACAAATCATTTTACTGGTAAAAATTATAACTTTTTCTAAGTTTGAAAAGCATTTTTGCCACATTCTAAAAATCAATTTATTTAACAACTTTTTGGTTGTAAATGAGATGAACAATGAGAATGATTTTAAAACAGTGGCAAACTCTCCATACCATAGTACCACCCATTTTCAAGCCATACTAATCAATGGATGCAAGGAGGTTTGTGCATAAAATTCCTACATAAAATTCCTACCTAATGCCTACTCATCCAATATCCCCAGACTAGTTTCTAATTAGTGGCTTTCATCAGTGAAGAGTCTTGCATCTGAGAGCAATGCACTTAGGTCTTAGTATCTAATACAACCCTCCAGCAGTTACCTTTTATCTTTTTAATTAACTATAAAACTATGAGTCCAAAATTAAAATCCAATAAAAGCTACAATCTAGAAACTAGTCTGAAGATATTGGATGAGTATCATTGGGTAGGGATTTTATGCACAAACCTACTTGTACCCATTAGGTGGCACTATACAGAACATTTGCTACTGTTTAGGAAATGATGATAATGTGATGTTTAGTGAAAATGATTTTATAAATCTTGCAATATATTTTATAGATCCTGCAATATTCTTGCAGAACAGAAGAATTTGACTATTTGAGCTTATAAAGTCATAATTATCTTAGATTATTAAAACTTTTTGAAGCTTGTAAAATGTAATGTTGTACTGTTTTCCATCATATAGTTTACTGTTAAATGTTTTTAGAAAATTTCTCAAATTTTATTTATATTTTTCAAATACATTCAGTTATTAGTAATAGTACACAGAATATAACACAACTTTTTGAATGGTATTATTCTCCACTCTTCTTCAAGTATTGCATATCTCATCAGTGTTCATTCTGATATAGAAATCAAATCAGGATCTTTAAAGTTGATATTCTAATTGACTAACTTATTATACCAAAAGCAACAGCGAAGAGAAATTTTATACCCTTTCAATGAGGATCTCTCTGATTTCTCCACTTTTTTTAAGGGCAAGATTAGGGAGAGGTTTCCATCAGTATGGATTATCACACTACATCAATTTTGCCAGTTTATTCCTTTTCCAATATTCTTCATGTTCATCAATACATTCGTGGTCTGTTACTTTCGATACATCAACTATTTTCTCTCTAATTATTGTATTATGTTGATTATTTTTTGATGGAACAGCTGGTTTTACATACATTTATATAATCATTAAAAACCAGTCACAACAGTTAGACAATTGTTAAAAGGTGGCCTTGATCACAGTTTGAAATTGTTGATTGTCATTGATATTGGAATTAACTGAGTGTAGACCGGTTTTTAATGATTACTTATAAACCCATTTAGCCTTGAGCATTATTACAATTATACATAAATATATATTTCCATATTCATGTAGTATTTAATAGGTGCAGTTTATATTTTTTAGTATTTCAAATTGTTTTTAAAAAATTAATATTCATCATAGTGTGCTGTAAGCTTTGGAAAGCTATTGTAATATTATATTAATCATAGATTTTATCTTTAATTTTTCGACTACCCTGATATGTATGGATATACTATAGTATCTGTAATTTATTTTTCTTTTGATTTTTTGATGTTTTTTTTTAAGGTTTTCTTAATGAAAAATATTGTCCTGTGAGAAGCCAATGGTTTGGGGAAAAAATTCCAACATAGAACAATCTCATAAATAATAATTATTACCAACTGTTATTAATAAAAACTTAAATAGACAACAAAAAATATATCAAAATAAAAACTAATTATAGGTATTGTAGTGTATTCATACATATAAGAGATAGTAGACAAACTAAAAAAAATGCAATTAATATAATATCAGAACAGTTTTCTAAAGTCATAGCACAGTATGAGGCATCCTAATCTCTGAAAAATCTAAACTTGAAATGCTAAAATATAAAAACTGCATCTATAAAGTACCATGTTATTGTGAGAGAAATATATTGGCCATTCCATAAAAAATAATTTTAAAAAATGACTAAAATGAAAAAACAGATATATCTAAAGTAGAAGACAATGTATGTAGCAATGAACATATATTTGATTGGAAAAATTTAAGAATATTGGACAGAAAGAAAAAAGAAATAAAATTTAAATAAAATTCTCAAATAATAATATCAAATAACTTGATAAGTCAACTTAGCGTCATAATCTATAAGTTTTGGAAATCACATATTAACCTTATCTTTAAAAAAAAATGAAATCAAAAGGCTTCTTATAGATGTGTCTATAAAATTTCTATCATAGCCTTTGACAGAATATTCTACTTGTTCGTAGTATCAACTGTAAATTTAATATTTCAAAATCTAAAAATCACCAATTTTAAATTCATGCTAATATTATCACTGTTTAGGCCAAGAGTACTTGAAAAAAAGGATGATAATATTACTAATCCAAACACTGAGTTAATTACTAACCTGTATGTTATTATTAACAATTAAATGTATTTGGTAAACCTTAAATAAATTCTAAGTTTTTATAAAAACATTTATCAATTAAACTAGTTAATGAAAATAATTCAACATATAATTATAAGTGAAATCATGTTTCGAGGGGTATTATTCTCACTTTGTTGAGGTGTTGCCGGCCTGACTAGTGACAGTACTACTATGAGCATCGAACCCTGGACCCTTAGATTCTTGAATATTGAATTTTAAGCTAATGCTCTAACCAACTGAGCCATCCTGCCAAAGGCAATAGTTAAAAAAAAAATTATATACTTATTTATGAGGTTTTCCTTACTTCTTCACTTTTTCCTAAGAGTAAAGTTGATTAGTGGTTTCCATACATTATGTATAATCACACTAGTTGATTCATGTTTATAATAATTATTTAAAAAATAAAATACATACATAGTCAACTAATTTCAATTAATACAGATTTTTTTTTTTAATTAAATAAGTATTTATTTGATCAATTTATTTATTAAATAATGTATTGGAATTATAATAGTTTAGGTTTTCAGCTTCCTTAAAAAATAACAAATTCTTGGAGTCATTTTTCATAATTACGTCTTCAAGTCCCTTTTTAACTTACAATAATCAATTTTTTCTTTAATTTCCAAACTTTTTGTTCATCAAAGTTTTTTTCCAAAAATCTTATATTTTACTTTATATTTGCGATTTTTTTTTTTTTTTATAAAATACAAAAGTTTTTCACTTCCTAATTATTTTTATTTATCCTATCATTTTTATGCTTCTATTTTCCAGAAATCTGCAGTTTGCTTTTTTTCTAATTGCTTATATTTTAACTTTACATAATGCTATAATTAATCAAAACATTTAGTTTCAGAATTGCAATGTTATGACACTTTCATGCTTCATAATTCGAACCTTTCTTCCATTATATTACCGATCTAGTTTCTAAAATAGTAGTTATATTAAGTGAATAGAAATAATTACAAATCAACTCTTCTTCTTTCTACATATTATTTATGTTTTTATTTTTAATAATATTCTAACTGTTTATAGATCCAGAATTTATAAAAAAAAAAAAAGAAAAAAAGAATAGGAGTAGTGATAGAATTGACACATAATTCATGGACGTTTAGTTACAAAGACTGCCACTCTACCATTTTTCCCAACATGCTTTGCTGCAATAATAAAATGGCAGACTGTAGTTCAATATTGATGATTGGCAACCCATCTCTGTCTCATGAACTCCCAAACAATTTAATTATTTGTTATTGATCTGCATTGTTTGGTGCAGTTGTAGATTTTAAAATTCTGGAACTCAAAACCAATGGGTCATGGCCCATCTTCTGATGCTTGAAATTTTTATAGAGTCCAAGCAATAAACCATTCTATTATTTTTTTCCAATACATTTTAAAATATTATATCAGTACACTTCTTTTTAGCAATTTTAAAAAATTATTTTCGCTAATTCAAAGAATTTTTATAATATTTTAATTATAAATCAAAGCCCTAAAGTTTACAAAATATTTACCATTTCATTTAACTAAGATTAATATTCTCAACATAAATTAGGATAGAAATAGTTGATGACTGTCACCTTCCAATGAATTTGAAATGACATTTTGATACTGTGACTAATTAAAAAGAAATAAACTTAGTTTTGAAGAATATGGATATAAACATATTTTCTAAAAAAAAGCCATTTTTTTATTTTGAGAATGAAGTTAAATAATCATATTAGTGTTTAGAATATTATACAAATTAACAAAGAAGCTTGTACTGCAATGATAGTTTCAATATCTCCAACACCTACAACCTGGGTTTTAATCCAGGTCAAGTATACTTAAAAAATTTTACAACAGGTTTAGATTTTTTAAGGTAGCCAACCATATGCAATTCAGCTACTCATTCACTATCAGTTGGTAAATGAACGTCTAGCTACTTTTAGCTAGAGAAAAATTAAAGATTAAAGATTACTTCAACCTTCACCCTCTCTCCAGAAACCAGCAAGACTAATAAATAATGTCTTTTCCTTCACTATTTATCTTTGAAAGGCTGTTGGAGAAATCTATGTTCCACAGTGGACAATTTAAATACCGCTTTTATCTACCATTATAAAACTAGCATTAATAAGAATAAAAATTACAATTGTAATATTGCTAAATAATACACACACAGTAATAAATCTAGATAGTTTGATTATAGTAGTTTAATGTTTATTAAATGCTTTTATATTAACATGCCCCATCTGTGTGTATTTTTGTCTGTATATTCATATGTCCACATTGTTGAATTTTTAACAATGAAAAAAATCCATTACATTTAAAACTTGAACTCACATCCTCACGCTTCCCAAGAAAACTTCTTAATAACTGAGCCAATAGAAATATTACATTTGTAGAGTAAAATATACTTAATTAATTTAGTTAATTAAAAAGCCAATAAATAAATATTTTTACATAATAGATGATCGCGTATTTAAATTTAGAATTCATTTTTTAGAAGATGTATTTTTTATTTTCACATCTTATTATTAAATTATACTTTTTGTCAGATTTTGTAAAAAGAATATTTAAATATAACTAAAAAGTAAAAAAATAATATGCAAAAAAATTTTTTTTTTTAAATAATGCTTTTATATAAATAGCCAACTAAAAGTACAAAAATAACAAAGTAATCCACCTCTCAGTTAATTTGCCATTCTTGGAAATTATCAGAGATCTTAAGAATCTACATTTGTTATAAAACAATTAGAAATTGCAGGAATAGTCATTTTATAAAAGCATTTGAGGCTCAAATAAATCATAAAAATCAAAAAGGCCTCAAATGCTTTTATGAATGCAATTTTTCCTGAATTTTCCAATTGCTTTAAATCAAAATGTTTTTTTTCTTTTTTAAATGTTTTTGTAGATTTTGGAAAATCAGATGTGTTTGTTAATTTTGATCTTTAAATTCAATAGAATTGCTTGAAAACTACTATATAATCAAGTTATATCACACTAATCCATTTGAAACACTTATCTTTTCAGTATGTCAACTAGTTTGATAAACATGGAACAAAGAGTGTGGAAAATATGAAAAATATTCAATAATTTCATGTATTACACTTAACAACTATTCTTAGAATTTTCATTTGGTTTAAATAATAGTTGCAAGAGGGCAGTTTACAATTTTTTTTTCAATTTAATAACATTTTGAAAACTATTTTAGACTCTTAATGTATATATACATATTTAGTATGCGTACATAATTATATATGTATAATAAATCAGTAACTAAAATTGTTTTACAGTTTTTATCTTTATTTTAAAACAATTATTTTTTAAAAAACAGCTTAAACAGAAAACTATTTAAAATGATGATCATTTAAAAGTTAAATTTAAACTCATGATAATGTTTTAAAACAATGATGAAGAATTTTCTTCCTTAGAACTGTCAAACTATTTTAAATATAAAACTTAGTTACTGATTTATTATACATATATAATTATGTACACATACTAAGTATATATATATATATATTTTTAAGTCATTAGATACTTCTTATATCCAGAAATTAATTAAATTAATCCCCATTATTTATAACAAGGTTTAGTGATATATATATATATTAATTCTAATATTGTCAAGATAAATGATGAATTCACAGTATTATTTCTGAGAACTTCTGTATAATAGAAATATAATAGCTAAATAGCTGATATTTCAGTACAATAATAAGTACTTTCCACAGAGCTTCTTCTTTCTCAAATCATAAGAATGGGTGTGATGAGATTTAAAATTATTATTAAGTGACCTGCCAATTTAAAATATAATATAGTTTTACATTTTCTTTTATTGTGCCAATAATAAAAACTTAAAAATAGTAGAGATAAATTTTTTTTATATTAAATGTTTTTATTTGACTGTAGAAAAAAGAAATAAAATAATTGTTTCTTCAACCACAATTAGTTTTTAGATCTAACTTGAAATAAAAGGATGGGAAGGGGTCCAAAAATTAATTCAGTCTGTATTTTTTATAATAAGGGATTGACTTAATCAATTTCTGGATACCACCATCCCCCATCCTTTTATTTCAAGTTAAATCTAAAAACTGTAATTATGGTTGAAGAAACAAATATTTTATTTCTTTTCAATGCATAGTCAATAAAAGCATTTAATATATTTTTAAAAATTATCTCTATTTTTGGTGAAATATCAGTGTTGAATAGAATTTATGTATATTAGTCTTTTTTTATACTAAAAATTTGTTTGGAAATATAGAAAGATGTCTTTTTCAATCAAAAGTTTCATTTCATATAAGGTTTTAAGTGAGTTGACATTTGCAGTAACACAATCTATGAATTTTATACATTTAAATTTGTAATGGTTTTGAAAATGAGAAAACCAATCATTGGATGTAGAAAATCTTTTCACTTTTTATTATATTGCCTCTAAGCCTCTTGTAAATATCTGCATCCTGAGGCAATATTTTTGCATGAATAAGAGATAAATTGATAAGCATATGTGATAAAAATCTTCAATTCAGGAAGATCATCAACATATCTCTACACTATTGTTTCTTTTTTATATTAATTTAGTAATTGAAATGACAAACTTATTGCATTTTCTAATTCTTCAATATATCTTCGATCTTAAGAATTTTTAAATATGGAAAATATCTGTTTCATTGGTGATTTTTTTTTCTTTTGATAACGTCCACTTATCAAATTTAAATTGTAACCTCGATGCTTTTTCTTTAATGTTATTAATGCTAAAGGCATAATATAACAAAAACTGCCAATACATTGTAGTAACACTTAAATACAGTATGAATTATTGTTATCTGTATAAGAGGCTACATATAAAATTTATATCATCACTCTCATGTTAATTGCATTACACCAAAAATTAAATTATTCATGATTTATTTTGTAAGCAACACGTTTTTTTTAAAACTTACACTTTGTGAAATAAATTATTTTGCAAATTCTAAGATCATAAATATCACATGATTACCATGACTGCTAATGGGTTGCATTAGATCCTAAGATCTAAGTGCAGTGCTCTAAAATTTAAGACTCCTCACTGATAAAATCACAAGCTAGAAACTAGCCTGGAGATATTGGATGAGTATACACTAGATAGGGATTTTATACATAAATCTTGCATCCATTGATTACTAGGCTTGCACTGAGAGGTGCTACTGCATGAGAGTTTGCTACTATCATTAACAGATTGTGTAAGCATAGGAAATGATGATCATATAATGTTTTGGTATTTTATACCAATTTTGTCCATGAAATAATGGTGACAGTCATTTTTGAAAAACCAAAAGCAGTAAAATGTATAGATTTTGAACTGGGTTGTTTTAAATTACTATACAAGTGATAAACTTGGATTGAAAACATTATTATATTTTCATATTGGGTTCCTAGCTGTATAATTAACTAAATAGATAAAAGATGACTGCTGGAGGGTTGCTTTACCTCCTAATATCTAGGTGCAGTGCTCTCAGATTGAAGGCTCCTCAATGATGAAAGTCACAAGCTAAAAACTACTTTGAGGATGTTGGATGAGTAGGCATTAGATATGGATTTTATTCACAAACCTTCATGCATCTATTGATTACTCCAGCTTGCACTAAGTGGCACTACTATATGGAGAGTTTTATACAGTCTGATGTCTAAGGATTAAGCATTTATATTGCATTTACTTCAGAGAAAAAATGTTCATATTTACATTGTTTATTTGATAAATTTTTAGGAGGCATTACCACTCCTTGCATTTTCTTTTATCTAATAAAAGATTATATTAACTTAAAAAAAATCAAACAATTGGTTGTTTTACTAGAATAGATAATGAATTTTTAGACCCTTTCCAAATACAATGACCATTTAGAAGAGGGTTACAAATGATGTTAATGTTAGTTACAATCAATTTAGTGCCATTAAATGAGACTATTATTTTAATGAAATGTGTATAATAATTTTTTTTTTTTTTTACTAATTCTGTTTTCCTTGAATTTGGATCATCAAGTATTGAGTAAATATTATGGATCAATTACAAGTTTTTAGCTGGGTAACAAACCCCACATCATTCTAAATTGAAGGAAATGCAATATTAGTATTAAAAAACAGATAATATTGGTTTAAAAAAAACAAATTCAAGATAGTATCAGCTAAGAGTCCATATTTCAAGGTCCAACACTCAACCACTCTATTATACCAAACACACCATACTATTACTTTTTATGAGTACTAAAAGTAATTACAACTATTGTCCAACATATTGCTGAATTTCCATAATCATTATAAGGCAATATTTTTTAGTTCATTTTTAAATAAATTATTAATAGTAATAATGTCATTTTTTATATAAATTAGGATACTTAAATATAAGTTATTCAGAAAATTAAACATTTTCATTTACATATGTATATATTATTAATTATTGCAGTGAGATGGCACAGGCAGTTCAGTTTAGTACAATGGTAGAATATATAATATGTATTATATTTTGAACAATTGGCACATGAATAAATAAAAAAGTAATCCTCATATTTAAATACAAAATATTTACAATCAGAATATTTCTAATAATGTAATGATTGAAAATCTAAACATTTTCATTTATGCATCAATTTTATTAATTATCATGGCATCTCATTGATGAAGAGCATTTGTGTCCCACATAACCTGCACACACGTATGTGGTAGCCCTGGTTATAATCATCTAAAAACCATAAAAAGGAGACACCTAACAACAAAAATGACATTATTTATTTTGCTTTAAAAAAATGAGTATTTTTGAAGTATACTAAACTTTTAAATACAAAAGGTAAAACTGCTAATGCAAATTATGAGAGAGTATGTCAGAAGACTAATTAATGTTTTTTTTTTTTAATTAATTAAATGCATAGCGAAAAATAAAACTATCTTTTCTTTAATTCGTTACATTTTGTGGTCATGTGCGTCAGTTATATAAGGTAGAGTGGATAGCTGAAAGGAGCTAGAAAGTCTGTGTTCAAATCACTTCTAACTATCAATTTTATATAAAGTTTTTTTGTGATTATCTAATTCCTATTTTTTGTGTTTTTTATAAGTACATACCCAATCACAGTATATATATATATTCTGTGTATGAGTAATATATATATAAATAAATACTGTATTTTTTTTTTAAGTGTCATAGCATCGGCCGGGACGCGAACCCGCAACCCGGGCAACTGCCTGCAAGTGCAAGGCAGTCGCGCTGACCTCTCGACCACCAATATTAACATTATTTCTGTAGGGATTTGATTTGTTGCTCATGATTTTTCGGGAACCAATCAAGTGTGTGGAATACTGATCTCTTGTACTCCTTACTAGAAATTGAATTAAAAAGCATTTTAATACATTATATTTAATGTTTTAAAAAGCATAGCCTAGAATAATGACTATTATTTACAACAGCTAGTTTTTACTATAAATATTTAGTTTTCCCAGCCATATCTTTTTCATTTTTAGTTTTTATCTATTTTCTATAGTTTTAATCTACTTTTGATTATTTATAAAAAAAAGTATAATTACATTTTCTGATTATAAGTGAAATGTGTGTCATGTTTATCTACCTTTATTTGCAGCTTTTTAATACGCTATTTTCCTTTTTTATAATAAATAGTCAGCAATCGCAGACACTTTTCTATTAATATCAGAAGTTATTGCGCTTCTTTATATACATATACAGAAATTAAATTACATTAAACTAATTTTTGAAATTAATTCTTAATTTCTAAAAGAAAATAAGCATCTAAATTGTCATACCTTTAATAAAAAGGTATTATCAAATCACTAATAGCATTAATCATTATCTTGTTAGTCAATAATAATTACATTTACACTGAGAGAAAAAAAGATAACAGGTGTTAAGATCTCGGTTTGTAAGAAATTCACATTGATTGACAATTCCATCCTTGATATTATTTTAATCTATGCAGCTTAGAAGGAGATCTCTTAATCTTTTACTGCATCCATCATTTCAGTAATTATTACAATTTAAAGAGAAGTAATTGAAATGTCATTCGGAAGAATATATTATTAAAGTTTCAACTTACTTTAAATAATAGTCAACTAAAGCATTATCAATTTTCCAAATTATACTAAAAACGATTCATTTGAAAAAGAAAAAAAAAAACAATACTAGAAAGTTAAAAATAAACAATGCAAGATGTTAATTAAGTTATCCTAATCTATAATTTTTCTCACCTGAATGTGAGCTCTATTATAAAGGCTAAAATTGCAATGGAGTCTTAAGAAATAATATATAACTAAGTTTATAACAATTTAATTTACAAGTGTCAAACATCTCTCATTCATATCTTTAACGACATTCACATAAAATAAATATAATAACTATTATTACTAATCCTTTATTAAACTAGAGATTTTTATTTTCTTTTTCAGATGTCTTTATTCATATATTTCAAGAATGTGTGGTGGAATGGAAGTTTTAAGTATATTTAAAAATAATGATTATTAATTTTTTTGATTCTTATCAAGGCCTTGCTCATGTCAGCTCCTCCATATTGCAGGCATGATGAGAACAGAAGCTCAGACTATCCTCTCTCACAATGAATAAATTTTGCAAACAATCTTCACTTTTCAATTAAGCTAAAGATATCAAGCATTCAGTCCCCAATGTCAATTTGATATCTTACATCACACAAATTTCATGCAAAGTAGAGGACTTATTTCTTTCCATTTTTAACATCTTCTGGAAGAATAAGCAATGCCTCCACTATAGATAAACATTTTTTTTCCAATTTTTGTTTTCCTCAATATCTCTCTCATCTCACCTTTATTCTATCACAACTATTTACTAACACACAGACTCAGATCACCTTCTTTATGTGTTCTGCAAACAGTTTCTTCAGGTGATATAGAGGTACAAAACACCTAAATTTTTATATCTATTTTGAAAATGATATCTTTTGTCACATCACTCTCATGCAAAATAGGATTGGTTTTATCTATTTTCAACCCCTTTTAAGACAATTATTGCATAGTAGATATAGTAAGAAAATCAAGTCATACATCACATGATTAATAAGCTTATAAATGTAATATAAGAAGCATGCTAATAGCTCTAAACAAGCTTTTCCAATAAATGCCACAAGAGAAAGCATTTAAAAATCTCAATCTTGAATTATCCGTATCCCCAAACTAATTTCAAGCTACTGGCTATACTCAGTGAGGTACTAGGATATTCAGACACTAGATCTAAAATACCTTCAGCATTTACCTAATACTTAATTATTAAGTAGAAAATCTGAAATTTTCAGACATCTATATGTCTTCAAATCCAGCTATCTAACTTAAAAAGCTATATGGGCCTGAACAAAGTTCAGCTACACCATATATGAATAGCATTAGCAAAATAACATTGTCAAAGCCTTGAAAACCAAATTATAATAATAATAAAAATCAAGTCATACATCACATGATTTCATTTAATAAACTTGTATTACAAATGTAATATAATGAGCAATAAATGCCAGCTAGGATATTCAGATCCTAGATCTAAAATACCAGCTCAAGCTCAGCATTTATCTAATATTTAACTTTAAGCAGAAAATATAAAATTTTCAGACATCTATATGTCTTCAGATCCAGCTATCTTACTTAAACATACTTACTATTACAGTTTGGCTTGCAAGGCTTTGGTGATATATGGTGTAGCTGAATTTAGTTTAACCTCATATAATCATTTAAGTTAGATAGCTGGATTTGAAGACATATAGAGGTCTGAATTTTTCAGATTTTCTACATAATAGTTAAATATTAGATAAATACTGAGCTTGAGCTGGTATTTTAGATCTAGTTTATGACTATCCTGGTGCTCACTGAGGAAAGAAGTAGCTCAAAGCCAGTTTGGGGATATGGATAATTAGGGATAATTCAAGATAGAGATCTCTTGTGGCATTTATCAGAAAAGCTTGTTTAGAGCTATTAGCATGCTCATTATATTACATGGTAGATGTATTTTTCAAATTTTGATTTATATCATCATCTCTTATTCCATTTACAACATGTTGCAAGAGGTAGAAAATTCTAGAACTTCTATTCCTCTTTTGACAATTTGATACCTTTCATCATATCAATTGTACTTATATATTGACCTATCTCCATTCTCTAACATTAAATATTGAATGTTGTTAGAAAATTTTTTAAACTTTATTTAAATTTTCCAATTACCTTCAGCTATTATTAATAGTATACAGGTTAATATATACACAATATTTCAAGTGATATTATTCTCTCTTTTTTTAAGGTATTGTTGGCCTGACCAGTGATAGCATTACATGGGAATTGAACTGGACTTTAGTATATACACGATATTTTGAGTGTTATTATCATTTTTGTTTCAGGTGTTGCTAGCTTGACCAGTGACAGTCCTAAAATGAGAATTGAACCTAGACCAATGACAATACTAGCATGGAAATTGAACTCAGATATATTAAAAAGTTCAGGTTTCATTCCCATGCTAGTATTGTCACTGGTCAAGCTAGCAATACCAGAAGCAATAATAATACCACTTAGAATATTGTATATACATATATTAAGATCCAGGTTCAATTCCCATGCTGATACTGTCACTGGTCAGCTCAAAAATATCTTAAAAAAAAAAAAGACAATATCACTCAAAATATTATATATTAACCTGTGTGTTATTAATAATAGCTTAAGATAATTGGAAAATTTAAATAAAGTTTTAAAAATTTTCTATAAACAATCAATATTTAAATATTAGATGACAGAAATTTTACCAATGTATAAGTACAACTAAAATGCCCTCATCACAAACATTCAGACAAATACTTTCATCATACCACTTTCATACAAAAATTCATTTTTATCTATTTTTAATACATTAGTAAATAGCCATTGCATTATAGATATATATGCTTAAATTTTTTGCTGTTATCATTGATGTTTTCATCTCAATTCCTTTGATCCATTCGACAGTGCAGAAACTCATACAACACCATCATCTCCATTATGCATGAATTGATAGTTTCATCAGAGAGAGGGTGCTCTGAGTTTCTGCATTGGTCAATGTTTCGAGTTGTTATGAGAGAGGCACTTATGAAAGTAAACAAATGTAAAAATAATGAAGTTTATAATTTTTATACAAGCTTTGACAAAAGCAATCTACTAATTAAATACAGATAAATATAAAAAAAAATATTTAAATGGACAAATGTGTCTACAGTAGTCTACAACTGTAATACTGTAGAAGGGAAGCATTAAACCCCAGAGAAGTCATCAGATCAATGGTAAAAGTTTTGTAGTATTTCTTCTAATTTTACTCTCTAATTAAAAAGTTAGATAGCTAGCAACAAACACCAGATTGGTAACATGGTAGATAAATAGATTACTGCTGTACCAAGAGATCTATTGATAATCCAGACAAATTTTTATCTACATTAAAAGAGAAATGGTATTCTATATAATGATCTGTATAAAATAGGATAATGCAATCAAAATGTTTTAGCTTGAATTAAAAATTTTGTAGAGAAATTCAGGAAAACGTGTTTCTCTTTAATGGAGTACCAATCAGTGGCTTGATATATATTAATGCAACTATAGAAAAACAGATTCGATAATTAAAGTTTCTTAAATTAAAGCTCATTGTCATTTCTGATGTTTGAATGTCACATGACTTCTTGAGCAACTAAATAGGCAATTAATTATTAATTATTGGTAATATGTGTGTACATAAATATATATATTGTATATTGTAATGGGAAGAGCAGGATTGTATTATAGATATGTAAGTCAATGTCCAATGATTGGCTGTACCATATGTTTTGGGACTGTATCAACATATGATTCCATGCCAGGTGACTAGACATCATACATAACTAAACAATTTACCCCTTCAAGGGAGATACTTCTCATTATAATCATTAATTTAACTAATTCAGTCAATATAATCATAAGAGTATTAACAGTTAAATAGAAGGAAATTTGACTTAACATGCCTTCTCCCATTTACCCTCTACTCGGCTCACATTATTTAAACCCAGGAAAAATATGCATGGGTTCTACTTCAGGGTAATATTGTATTGTGCTTGTATGCAAATTATATACATATGGTGTGATGTGATGAATTGTGGAGCAGATAAATGGCAATGACTTTGATTATTATAATAAATATTTAATAAGTTATTAACAATAACAAATTTTGTTCATAATTATATTTTAACATAATATGTGAGTTTTTTACAATTATTAACTAAAAATTGGATAATCATTCATTACCCAAACTTATTAATTTAAATTTTATAACACAAAAAAAATAAAATTAAAATTTTCATCCAAATTATTGTATATCTACCTTAACTAATTTTCCTATTCTTAGCTTTCTCTTGTTTTTACTTATGGTGAGTTTATCCACAGATTAGAATTTTTGTAAGGATTACTCTATGTGTTGAAAGTCATTTTCTAATGACATGATAATATGATAGGAAAGATCAGTCATCTAAGTGCTTTAATAATATACCTCAAATAACAATTATTTAATAAATAAGTTAGTTTTAACAAACATTTAACACTTAATATTTCATATTGTAATCATCATAGTATATATATATATTGAATATTATATAAAATAATAAACTCTTATTTTTAGTCCATAAATAGTCAAATTATTAAGCAAGCTTGGGATAATTTGAAATAATATTTCCGACCATCCCCTTTATATAAATCTAACTTATGGTTGGATGAAATTCATCTATCATTATATATATATATATTAATCCTGGGTAGTCAAGCTGAAGTTTAAATTACCAACAGTTCATATTGATAGATGTTCAAAGAATTTTCATTTAGGAAACCCTTTTATCTCATATACAATCTGTTGTACCCTATTCCAATGCTGTTCAAATCTTGATGATGGAGATCCCACATCTTTCACCTACAGTTTTCACTCTAATATAAGAAGTTTCCTTGGTTTATTGTGATGTATTTTTGGTGTCCAATTCAGCATGGATGGGCAAATGCTGATTTTAGTTGAAACTAAAATCTAACATTCATGGTTATGTGGTAAACAATTTCATCTCAACAATGTCTTCTCTCTTTAGCCGACATAGTTATGTAATTCTGTTGATAAGCTTGCTTGAAGATTTTGGTTTCATAAGGAGTTAATAGTGGATTTTTAATTTCAACAGTCTCATATTAAGATTGAAATGATTTCTTAATTCTGATGCTGAAATTCATTATTGTTATGAATAATATATTTCCAATATCTGTAAAATATATAAAGTATAAAATATATAAAATATATGATTTAAAATATATGATTTATTCATTGTGATTCAAGCAATTTTCTTCTTATCACCCTTTACTATTTTTTTCTTTGGAGATATGATGTTTCAATGGCTGTTGTTTAATCAATAGCAGGTTTGAAATTAGATTTTGCTAAAATGCTTATTGAATAGCCAATGTTGTTTTCAAATCTTCTTTTTTGAAGAAGAAGAGAAAAGTCATTTTATCTTCCATTTTCTAAAAACCAGATGTTCCATCATATTTTATATATTTTTTATTATTATATTTTGTCAATTTGATTTCACATTATTGACATCATTTAAATATATACATGTCTTATGTAATTGATTGACGATTGACAAGTAACTAAAATTTTCATTGTTTTTATTTTTTATTTTTTATGAATTATCTGCTTGCATTTTGAAGTTTGATTATTTGTAAGACAGTATTGTTGAGAATATAATTTTAATTGACAATTTTACACAAAATTATTAGTATATAATTAATAATATGCTTTTGACTGTTTATTTTTTAAGATAAGTGCATGTGTGGTGTTTTTGGTGGTTTGTAAGTGTATCCTTGCAAGATATAGCTAAATAGATCAAACTATCTTTTAAGTATCCCTTTGTAAGACAAATGCTTCTACAACCCCATAAATAGGAATGCAAATAAATTCTGGAATACATGCAGTCACAAAGATATCTAATAATCCATGTCACAATTCCCAAACCCATTTATTTGCAGCATTGTGAACATTGCAGATTGGTTTGAATTTGTAAAAAATATGGAAACTTTAATATTATTATCTTGAATATAAAAGATAGTTAGATGGATATTAGAGACCAACAGTCATAAATTAATAAGCTTAACAATAGCATTTGGTGGCCATTACTCATAAGATAATCCTAGAATAGATTGTTCCTGTTAATGAAAAGATAAAATGTAAATTTTGAAGGATCAAAAAAAAAAAAGCTTTCAGTTAATGTACAACTGGGCCAATTTAATTTTACAGTCATTGATTTTGAGTTGGATTTATCAAAGTAGATACATAAATTTATCTAGATTCAAAACTTAAAATTGTTGAAAATTTTTCATTAAAATTATGAGGAATTCAATGATTCTCAACTATTGAAAGCCAATAAACAGAAACTAGTCTAAAAGCCTGGTAATGTCCTACTATATGAAGTCCATTGATTACTCAGGCTCAAATAGATGATTGTAATGTAGAATGATATAGAGTGAGAAAAAGATTATTAATACTGTATCAAACATAACAACAATGTAACATTTGCCTGTTACTTTAGCTCATTATAATGTTATATAAAAAACAGCAATTTATTTATAACAGTACTCAGGCTTATAATAAATAGATGATGTATTAGAATAGACAATTGCTCACATTTATGTTACATATTAGTCTGTTAATCACAGGATTCTCTCAAATAATGACCTCTTGAAAAAATTTTTTTTGAAAATAGATAGATATTCAAATCTAAATGACCATAATAGGTCCTCAAACTTACGAGATACTCAAGTCTCAATCTATGGTAGAAACATCAGCTGACCTAGATTTCGACAAAACATTAACAACTCTCAAGGTTCCCCCCCCCCAAAAAAAAAAACCATTGACAATAATGCAGAGATATTATTTCAACCTCTGCATGCAAGAATGAGGGGGCAAACCCAAGATTTCACAATAAGAATCTTATCGTTAGCATTAAAGTGCAAATTCAAAGATTTTCTAAATGAAGCACTTTGTGATCATTTTATTTGCATTATAAACAATAACAATTTAAGATTTAAAATGCTGATGATGCCTAATTTAAATTTTGAAACAGCTGTGGCCCAAGTAGCAATAGAAGAATCAATAGCTAATCAGGATAATCCATTAAAAAAATTTACTAAGTATGATGTGCAAAAAATCAAGCATAACACTGCGTCAGTCAGACACTCAGTCAGCCCAGATAATTCAACATCAAATAGTCTAATGTGTTGCTATAGAATGCATAAACATACAGAATGCCCTCACCATTATACAACATGTACATTTTGCAAGCTTGTCGGACATATAAAGGTTGCATGTTTAAAATTACAAAGATAGATAGCCAATATGAGAATGGAAAAATCCATTCCAAAAAACAGCAAAGGCAATTATAAGAAAAAATAAACAAGTTGCATGTATAAATCATATTAAAGACAATCAGTTTGGATTTATACACAGTATAATTAATGATATGCCATTTACAATGAAAATGGTCACAGATTCTGCAGTATCTATTGTTTCAAAAAAGCCATGAGCTATCATTAATAAGAATAATGAATATAACTGCATCCTAGTGGCAAGTCAATCTCAAACCATCAGGCAATAAAATAAAACTGATGGGCCAAACATTAATTAAAATTACTATGCCAAACAAAATTATACATCTAGGCCATGACTGGTTCAGTCACTTAAGCTTTGCAGTGACAAAAGCAAACCAGGTCATAACATTAACTAAATTCAAATCTGATTACTCAGAAGTCTTCAATAAAGAGATGGGTCTGTACTTAAGACAACCAGTTCATTTACCACTAAATAGAGATGTAAAACCTATTAGTTATCAGTGACTAGTGGAAGTGATCTCACTTCCACTAGCTTAGTTAACTAAAGTAGAAACAGAGCTCAAAAAGTGAGAAGCAGCAGGGCTTATACAGTCCATATACTCAGAATGGGCTACTTAATAGTACCAATCATCAAAGAAAATGGTGATGTGTGTATATGTGAGGATTATTAATGTACAAATCTCTTGATCCAGATAATTACCCTCCTCCATCAGTCAAACAAATCCTATTCACATTATTAGGTCATAGGGTTTTTACTAAAATTGATCTAAAACATGCATACCTGCAACTACCTGTGGATGATCAGAATGCAAGATCATTATCAATAATAGTCCATAAAAGGCTATTCAAAATAAACCAGTTGCCTTTTGGTATATTGGTTGCCCTAGCAATATTCCAGAAAGTCATAGGTCAACTGGCTGCAGGAATATCAAGCAGACTACCATAATTTCACAGTGTCTTATTAGTGGTACAAACATCAGAACAATTTTGAAGGGCCACAAAGAAACTCCTAGATAAATTCAAAACCTCTGGCATTAAAATAAACTTAGATAAGTGCATATTTGAAGCTAGTGAGCTTGAATTTCTGAGATACAGGATAAATGCAAGTGGTATTTATCTAACACATAAGAAAGTGTTGCAATAAAAAAGGAAAAACATCCAAAAATAAGAAAGAACTTCAGTCCTTCTTAGGGCTCATAAATTATTCTGAAGGGTTCTTATATCATAAAACTGAGGCTGCTGAATCACTATTAACATTTGTAAAAAGCTCATGCACAATAGCTTGGAAAGGCTGATTTTAAATGTATTACAATTATAAACATAGTGCTATATAAAATAAATGCTTACTTACATATGTTTAAGTTTCATTTGAGAGTGACATTTAGTAAATTCTAGATAATTTCACTGGCATCACTCATTCAGATATCATAAATAGTAATTTAAAGTGAGTGGTCTATCCTCACACTTTCACTTCCAGTAGTACTTAAGATTTGCCCATATGTAAGCATTTGGGTTGGAAAGAATAAGTGGATTCATTTTATTCTTTCTTAAATACTATATCTCGTGTTGGGAGTGAAAATATTTATTATTAACACTCGTAAAAAGCGCATGCACAATAGCTTGGAAAGGCTGATTTTAAATGTATTACAATTATAAACATCACACTATATAAAACAAATGCTTACTTATATACAGGATACTGTACAAAAAGAGAGCCTGGAAATGGGACAGTAAGCATGATAAAGCCTTCAATAGGAAATAAAATTAATATCAGAAACAGCAGTATTGGTACATTTCAACCCAGTAAAAGTACTAACATGTGATGCATCACCAGTTGGAACAGTGGCAGTGTTCTTCCATAAAAATAATGATGGTACACAAAGCTCTATTGCCTTTGCACCAAAGTGTCTCTCTAGGGCTGAGAGAAACTATGCTTAAATTGAGAGAGGCCCTGGCTTTGATCAATGGCATCAAAAATATTTGTGACTATCTATATGGTAGACCATTCATCCTACAAACAAATCATAGAACCCCTTTTAGGAATATTTGCATCTGACAAAGAAATTCCTCAGGTTATCTCACCATGCATGCTGCAGTGGTTCAATTTTTTGTCAAGCTATAACTTTGTATTACACTGAGAAAAAACATATTCCCCATGTAGATGCATTAAGATGACTGCCTGAAGATGTTGCAAACAATCTAACAACATCAAATCAATCAATTGACATGACTGACTTGGACTCAAGCATACCATTGAACAGTAAGACAGTGGCTGTATGTATTATTAATGACCCCAGATTAGGTACAATAAAGGATCCAACAGGGTTGGCCAAATAAAAAACCAGATGAGTTGCATTCAGTCTACTGGACATGTATGCTGAATCTTTCAACTGGACATGACTGTATTATCTAGGGATCCAGAGTAGTAATTCCTCCAGCTGAACATTCCCATGTGATCAGCATCATCCAGGAATAGTCCAAATGAAGATGCTAGCAATATCATGTGTGATGGCCTACCTTAAAAGCTGATATTGAGGCCAAAGTCCACCACTGCTGGCAGTGCAAAATGAATCAAAACATGCCAGCAAAAGACAAAACATCCCAGTGGCCTAAATCTGAAGGGTCCTGGTCTAGACTCCATGTGGACCATGCACAACCATGGAAAGGTAAACTGCTGTTGATAGTAGTTGATTCATACTCCCATGGCTGGATATAATGGATATTCCATCACTTCAGTCCACAGCCACAATAGAAGCTCTTAGAAGGCTATTTGCAACACATGGCCTACCTAAGACAATTATTGTGTCAGATAATGGCACAGCTCTACAGCAAGTGTATTCAAAAACTTCTGCACTAATAATGGCACTGAACTAGTGTACAGCCTACCATACCATGATGAAAGCAATGGCCAGGCAAAGAGACTAGTTCAAGAAGATAAAAAGCTGATAACAAAAATGTATATAAGAAGCTAGAATATCAGAATTGTGAGAAAACTACTAGTACAGCACTTCACACTACGTACAGCAAAAGCAAAGACTCCAACAGAACTGCTACTCAATAGACATCTGCAAACTAACCTGTCAGTCCTGAAACCTGATTCCAAATATGTAGAAAAAGAAAATAGCAAGATAAAAATACAAATAGGTACTCAGGTACTATGTAGAATATACCATGGATACACAGAATCCCAGCAGTGGCTACACAAATAAAAGGACTCTGTACTATAGTAATTCGAACAGCAGATGGGTATCAACATCACCACCACCTAAACCAACTGAGACTGAATCACACAGGAACAAGTATATCAAGTGAAAATGATGACTGTCAAACCAAAGATAGCAACAACCCAGGCAAACATCCAAAGACAAGACCATCAAACAAGGATGATGAACAAGACAAGAACAGCAATAAACCTGTGAAAACAACAAAGTGAACAACACATTGTCCAGCTCATCTCAATGATTTTGTTTTCCAGGGCTAAATTTATCCAGGGAAAAGGATATCATATCTGATTTTGCCTTCAGCAGTGGACTAGTCCAGATTCCTTTCTTATCTAATTGGATTGAGCACTCATTGCCACTAAACCAATGTGTAAACATGTGGATAACCACTATATAAATATAGCCAAAGGGTAAACATAAGTATGGCCAATGTGTAAACATGTGTATAAAATCCTATCATTGTTTAGTATGGTCCAATAGGCAATGATGCTCTCTGAATCCAATTGCTACTGGTTAGGTAGTGGATCTGACAATAAATAGTCAGCATTTTTGGAGGCAAGCCAGAAAGAGAATGTCTGCCTAACCTGAATGATTGAATGTGCTCTCAATTGAAACTACTTTCAACTGTAAAGGTGTTTCTATTATAATTATTACTGATACATCTATGCAATAAGGCAAGTCCATGATAGGACTGGAAGCAGCTATAAGTACGGCCAACTCAAGGCAAGCTGTCCAGTATAGTCAGAAGAATCTTGGACTAGAACTCATGAGGCAATTTAATATATACAGCTGGAAGTGAGTTCAGTCATTCAGGCATGACCAGCTCACTATTGACTAAGTTATACATAAAATTGTATTTATTAATGGGATTACATATATGTATCTTTGTTCTAATAAATTATATATATTAACTTTGTGAGTGTTCTTTTTTTTTTTTTAGATATTACTGTTGGTTTGGGTCTGAAATGTGCAATTTAGCCAAATGCAACAACATATTTATTAAATTTTTAAAAAAAAGTAACAATGGATTAAAATATCTTGAAGAAAGAAAATAGTTCCTGCTAAAAATAATATTAAAAAATCACAAATTTGATTTGATATGGATAAATGGCTCTATCTCTGGGTGAAGAATGTAACAAAAATTTAAATTTTTTTACTGAATACATAAATTAAAAATAAAATAAGAATGTTAATAGAGATAAATACTATTAGAGTATGATTTTGGTGTAATTTTAACAATTTATCATTATTAATATGACTCAAAAACTTAAATGTATATTAATTCTTATTAAGCACTCAAGGCGCATGCACTAAGATTTTAGCCTTATATAAGTACTAAATGTATATTTTAAAAAAATCGTCATGCCATGTTTTACTATATAATAAGTTTGTACATAGATTCCTATATTTTTCAATGTATGTCATAAAAAGACTATTAGTAAAATCAATTATTGTAGCAATATGAGTTCTTTTTGTGCAAAGTTTTTTAGAATTGTATTTGAAATTTTCACAAGATAAAAATAACAAATATTAATTGTTCCCGTGCATGTAAAAAGAAATAAAAATATTTTTTAAATATCAAAATAAATTCTGTTAAATTATTTGTAAGCCTTGTAAATAATATAACTATACTAATTCTAGAAAATAAAAATAAAAACGAATCCCTGCACTTTCTCCATATATATCAAATTGCTTTAAATCAGTCTAAAAACCATCACTATTTATCTAAGTGATGAATGTTCTCAAAAAGAAGTTTATGGAATCAATTAAAAATAAAAAAGTTAGTTGAATCAAATAAATATGCTTAGCATACTTTTTCAAATATTTGAAATCCACATGAAAAGCTGATCATATACATATTAGAAAAATTAATATTAATCAGATCAGTAAAAAGGCTGTTTAAGTAATAATATGATTAAACATATAGCAAGTTATACAAAAAAAATTTGGTAGCTGGTTTCTATTTAATACTAAAACTTACAATAACAAAAAGAAAGTGCAAAAAAAAATAAAATTAATTAGAATATTCTCTTCTTGCCTTAACTATTGACTTTTTCAAGATTATTTACTTTTAATTGAAAATATTCCTTTAAAATAAACCATGATATTTTCTCATTATCAGAGAAAGATACACCATATGAATCATATTTCAATCTTTGTTTATGGTTAAGCACAACTCTCATTTAATTATTTCAAATTATCTTGATCTTATATCCACAGTTTATTAACAAATATGTCCTAACTTACTAGATTACTAAAATCCTGATCTTTTTGTGTATGCAAATTTTTATTTACCTGAAAAAAATACAGCTCTATAATAGTTTTGAACCCCAGGTAATTAACATAGCAGGCTAATACACTAACTATTACAAATGATTCTTAAATTTTTTTTTATTAATGATAAAATAAGCAGTCATCTGACTTTGATATTGCTCCAATCATTTCCTTGTCAGAAGTCTAGAATTAAACCATTAAGCATCACATGATCACTACCTCTTAATACTAGCACATATTTGTTTAACATTCTAAGCCTTCACTTTCTATTAATTTACTATTTATTCTGTACTTCATTATAAGATGAATACAATCTATATAAATATACTGTCGAAGTTATGCCAATTTGTGCCGATTTAAAAATAGTTCTAATAGTAAATTGTTTAAAGTCAGCTTTTTGTTTGTATATTTTATTAGAGTATCTCTATATCAACAAAACAAAACATCATAAGTAAAAATTATACACTTAATGAAATGAAAATTTTTTATCAAATAGTTCATAAAAATTTGCTTTATTTCTCCTGCAATTAAACAATTCTTTGCAAAGTATTTTTTCCTTCTCCAGTTGTTTTCTTTATGTGAGTATTAGCTAAATAATAATAAAAATAAATGTTTTTGTATACATTCCTTATTTAAACATTACTATAGATTACTTCCTTCCCCAATACACACACCTTTATAAAATAAGTTAGCAAAATATAAAACACATATTTTTTTTCCAGTTCAAATTTAATGCAAAACTTAACACATTATTTAAATATAAAAGCATTCCTTCTATTGCTGTTATTCATTCCAGAAAAGTAATTAAAAAATTAATTACTTTAAACTATGGCAACTGCTTAACATTAATTTAATTTTTAATTTTTTTTATTAAGAGATTTTTATTATTATTATATTAGTAATAATGATCATAAGAGTAATATACAATATTACAAATAGTTTTACCTTAGAATCTTTAAGGTGGAAGGCCACTTGATCACCCCACATTCCTGTTCATCCATGTTGCCTGAATATTGAATTATGATGTATACTTCCTTTCATTAGGCTGAGGACCAGATGCTTGCTTCTCATGAAAATTGAGCCACTACTGTGCCTCACTGCATGAGCACCTCCCATGAGTTGAGTGTCCATTCTCTATAACTGGCACCTAGCTGCTGTAGCATGAGGTTCCTGTAGAAAGGTGAACAATGTCTGAAACTGCACACATCCGAATCCTCTTAACATAACACTGTAATCACACTTGAGTGAACGACAATGTGAACAGTTCATAATTTCAATTTGAGAGTTTGGGCATAAGAAATGTTTGAGTCCAAAGAAATTAACTCCCATGTGTTAGCAAACAATTTAGAGGCACCATAAGTCAGTCTCTAGTTTTCATGGCAATAATCTTCTCTTTGTATTGCTCCCATGGAGACTTTAGTTTTGGCCAGAATATCATTGCACATTTTATCTTTATTATTTTCAATTATTATCAATTTACTTCAAGATGGGCTCTTCATGTTTAGTCCAACATAATTATGGGGTATCTTTTCTATGTCTATTTCAATCATTCAAGAAAACTTCCTTATCCATCAGTTTTACACATGGCCTCTTCCTAGATGTTTGGCAATCTTTTGAATCCAGTTTAAGACTTTATACTACTCAACTACTGTCACATTCTCTAATGGGATGTGCAACATAGTATTTTGAATATTCATACATGTAATTAGGTACAGAATGAAAACTTTACCATCTGTTTTTAATGAGAATAAAGAACAAAAACAATATGTATTGAAAAACAATAATACCAGGAAACTATTAAAAATTAATAGATAAAAATAATTTAATGAATATTATTCACTGAAATATATACAAAGTATAACTCATATTTTATAATTCAATACATTTCATACTTATTATTCAACAAATGGATGTACATATGTAATTTTAATACAATACAAATTTTTTTAAAAAAAAAAAACTAGGGATAATATGAAGTTATAATGATTAGATATTTGCAATCTTTTAAAATTTGGTTTATAATAATTTAGATTTTAACTTTAAAAGTAACCAAACATAGGGGAAAATGTTTTCATGATTCAAGAATTTTGAAGTATTTACTAAAAAAAATCTTTGATTGAAATTTTATTTGTACCTTTATGCTTTGATTTAGAGTCCAAGGATCAAGACTTCCACAAATGCAGTTATCATGTTGGGTGTAAATGTGTACTTAAAAATGTGATAAAAAACTTTTGTTTTTGCCAGTATTTCATAAATCTTGACAAAGTTCAATCCAATTTCAAGTTCATTTATATTGTACTGTAATAAACAGAAGACTAACACATGAATATATTTAATGGGCAAAATGAATAGGCAGATTAAAAAGCATAGACTAAATGTACCCATTATAGCCAAGAAGAATTCATCCAAGTGATCAAAAATTTGTTTTAATTAAGTTATAATCATCTGTCCACCAAACTTGTGTTGAAGAGATGTTGTAGTGTTTTTTCATTATTTTGTGAAAGGTTAATACAGTGAAGCTATGAACTACATTGTAACAAAGGACATGACTGCAATTATATGCTACACAAAACATATAGATAAACAAAAAACTTTAAAATATTCAAATTTAATGCACTTTGCAATTTCAAATAGCCATATCCCATTTCTGATAAATAAAATGTATTGCATTTAAGTTGAAAGCACATATATTTTAGTCTTTTTTTATTAATCTCTGTGAATTTGATATGCAGTTTTCACATAATAAAATATTTTCTAAGCTAATGTGCAAAGCTTTACAAAATTTTAGAATATGTTTAGAAGTAAAACTGATTTCAAAACTTCAATATCAATAGTAGCAATTTCATACTATATTTGCTATTTTGGGCATTACAATGGTGGCTGGTGATGACTATGTCTTCTCTAAGCTGTTTTAAGCCTATCTATAACCTCACATTAGTTTGCATAGTTTTATTGTACCACAGTTACAATTTTGAAATTATTAGTTTAAAAAAATCTGAAGATGTCGGTATTATAGTCTTTTATGCAAATTACAATAGTTAATTTGCATGATAATGCCATGATACATGTTCCTTTAGATATCAATAGAAATGACAATTTATGATTGGTGGAGTAATTTAACCTGAAATCAAATAAAAAAAAATTATAGACTTAATGAAAAATTATAATTTTCAATAATTTATTACATATTAAAGGTTATTTAGGTAATAGTTTTGTAAAATTCTTATTTAAAATCAAAACATTATAACCACTACAACTACATTTTATTTCAAAAACTTGATTTTTAGGAATATAGGCTTAAAAAGAGTGTTACAATAAGTGAAAGCTATTTTTATTAGATAAATGACTTTGTCATAATGGTAAAAAAAAATTTTTTTTTTTTAAAAACAATAAATTTAATGTTTAGTTTTAATTTCTTTTGATTTTAAAATTTTGAATTCAAATATATAACTCATTCTATTAACTTTTTGAATAGGTAATATTATATCTCCATTATTATAAATAAAATTCCACTTAAAAATTTATTTTATAATGTCTGTTATATGAAAGCTTACATTTGTAATAAATATTGTTATATATTATCAATTTATGATATGGAAAAAAGATTTAATTGTAAAAAAAGTGTTCATATAAGGAGAAATATGGATAAAGGTCTCACTGGGGTCTATTCAAAATAAAAAGGTGGAGTTTGCAGCTAAACCAGTTAAAAACATTAAAACAATTAGAGAGATTATGAATTCTTGATAAAGAGACTAGTCATTGGAAGAAAATCTCACCCAGAGAATTTTGCTTGCAATGAAAGTCAGATATTTCACTATTTATCAGTATATAAAAAATATATGTAAATATGACCCTTTGATTTATTATTTATAACTATATTATTATTAAATTTTTAAAAATATAAAAAGTGTCTGTATTATGTAAATGCATGTTGAAAAGTACTGCACATTTACAATTTAATAACAACACATATTTCTATTCTAATCAATGTTTATTAACAAAATATGAACTATATAAGCTAAGTACTATATATATGAGGGGGCTTTGAATATCATGGTCCACTGTAATTATAAGATCGTCAATATCCTTATAAAAATAATTCTATTGATAAATTTGTCAGTATAGTAAAAACAAATGCTTAAGCAGCAAGAAAATTTTTACAAAGTCTTACACTTTAAAGTACTCAAACATCCATTAATATTCCATTTTAGTTTCTTTTATTAAAAAAAGATAAATTTATTGTAAAAAACAAATATATAAACTTTATACCTTTAGATACTACTATTATTTTCACTGATATATTTCAAATACATTGTTAAAATATTGATGGCTGTATATTTGAAATATAGTAATGGAAATACTTTCTAGAGAAATAAGAAAAAGGAAACTATCATGCAAGAATATAAAAAATAGTAGATATATTTGCTCTTTACTAAAATTTGAGTCTATATTTAAAGTTTAAAAAAATTCTAATAAAGAATAATTAAAAGGATCATTTGTACATTTAATATAAATTTATTATGAAAAAAGCACTGACTAAAAGTGTCTATTCTTTTAAATTAAACTTATCTAATGGTTTAGTTTCTGTTATCAAGACAATAAAGCCAAATACTCAAAGCTTCAATAGATTTATACATGTAGATGATAACAATCAACCATTAAGCATTCAATAATTTCAACCTGTATACAGGGCAACCTTCTTTAACAATAAAGGTCATGCCACCTTTATCTATGGTCTAATAGGGTTTATATAGATACTAAATATTACAACTTGACCAAGGAGTGTGAGATTAATAATAAACATCTCATTAATCAAGCAAATATAACCTATTCTGAAAGCAGACTAGTAAAACTTCCAGATTCTGAAAGCTTTGGGTAATTGGCTTTATTGTCTTAGTAAGCCAAGCGTTGTTAGCTGAGAGGTGATTGCAGCCGCCTTTGCAAGCAAGTAGTTGGTTGCAGATGGATGTGGGTTCGCATCATGGCAGATGCTATGACATATGAAATATATATATATATATACTTTACATGGAATTTGGAAGTTATAAATGACTATTTATTAATCTACTTTCAGAACAGGTTATATTTGTATGATTAATGAGGTTTGTTTAAACTTATTTGCATTGTTATTCTCATATTCTTTGATCAAGTTGCAATCTTTAGTGTCTATATAAACATATAAAGTTGTATCATTTTTACTGTTAAAGGAGGTTGCCTTGACTACAGATTGAGATTGTTGAGAGCTTATGGATTGATTGTTATTATTTCTCTTATCAAGTTTTTTTTAACATATCCTCCCAACGAACTACCAATGCATTTTATTAACAACCTTACTCATAAGAGGGGATAGAGGTTATAAACACTAGAATATCCATATTTATATTAACAGCTCAATATTATTTCCCCAATTACCTAATCTTATGCATTTTCCATTATACTATTCTCATACAAGATAGAAATTGATTTCTATTCACTTTTAACATTTTGTAGATGAACAACTCTGCATTATAGATATATATTTTTTCAATATACTTTTTTGTTTTTTTTTATCATTTAGATCTCTCATCTCAGCTCCATCATATCACAAACACCCACCATCACAGAAATATAGTCTACCCTTGCGAGCATTTCACATCAACTTTCCTTCTCTAATGACAACATTAAAATTATAAAACATTCAAATTTCCAGCCTATGTTCACAGCTAACATCAAGACATAAACCCAGGATATTGTCAATTCTGAAAACTATTCATCTGAATTCAAACTGATGATTAAATTACATAGTTATATTAAGCATATTAATGTTGAAAAGGGATACTACAGGGTGACTCTATGATTCCAAACTTTTTGTAACAGTTTTGTGAATTAAAATGGAAAAATTAAGGGAATAAAAATGATGATTACATCTCAATTTTACAGTAAATATGATTGCTTTTTAAATAATACTTCAGAGCTTAGAGAAATTACAAGAATTATCAGACAAAAGTAAAAAAAATAAGAGTGAAGATAAATGCTAAAATGACTCCAGCGATCGACATTCAATGGTTTTTGCATACAAAAAGAAAATAAAGATTAGCAATTACAAATTGAAAGTAATTAACAACCACAAATATATCCATCAGATTATTAACACAAATGGATATACAATGAATAAAATTAGTCACAGAATTACACTTGTATGGATGGTTTTAGTAGAAATAATATGAAATATGCTTATGTGTTTGAAAAAGAAAATTTTTAATAGATATATTTTAGCAATTCATATTTATATGCCTAAAAAAGATTGCTCAAGAGTTTATAAGAAATGTAAGTGCCAGAAAGTCCAGCTCTGGAATGAATCTTAGGACCTCATATTCCATTGGAGATTCTGCCACTGTGTTTTAGAGGGCACTTAATATGTCTAAGATTTGAACATTAATAAAAAGGCAATGCATGGGTAAAAAAAATTCAAATGGCTTTATTGCTCAGTAATTCATGAGATGTTTGAGCACCAGATCTGCCAAAATGGAGTTCTTACAAAGACCTTACTCACCACAGCCTGGCATTCTATCATTACAATAAGCCACTCTGCGCATTAATATCATTGAAAAAATTAAAAAATTGAAAGGAAAAAAAAAAGACTGAAATAAAGATGATCTGGAAATGTTTTAAAAGACATAAAAATAGATGAATAATAAGAGATTTAACTGTTTCCCAAGATTAAAACAAGCAAAACTCTCCATACAATAGTGCCACTCAGTGCAAGCCAGTGTAATCAATGGATGCCAGAAGGCTAGTGCATAAAATCCCTATCTAATGCCTAGTCATTCAATATCCCCAGACTAGTTTTAATAACAGTTATGAGCAAGAAGCATAAGAAATGGTGATCATGTGATGTTTAGTTTGTTTCCCAAGATATTGTAAAAGACATGGAAAGCAATCACATATAAGATAGTTGAACACGATAAGGAAATTTTCTGAAGTGTGTGGCACAATGAAATTAAAAGTAGGAAAAACTAGATTAAACTTAAAGAGTTTGTCATTCTGTAATGGACTGATAATGGTTGAAAATGATAATGACATTTAAAAAAGGTATGTATTCTCACTCTTCTGTCTTGATTTCCATATTACTTATTCTTTTTTTTACTATCCAAAGAAAGACAGTCTGATAGAAGAAGAACGATAATAATAATTTGGTCTTTGCAAGGGAGGTTACATGATTCCCAAGATCTAATTGGCATATTAGGCATAATAGTTCCATTCAATTGCCAAAATTGTGTTGTTTTTATTTTATCAAATGGAAAATTAGTCCAGGCTACCTTTAGCTCTTGAATCCAGACTCTCGCTGTACTAAACTGCACAGTACACTAAATATTCTTAAAATGTAAAACTCTTCTAACCTGCAATCTTAAAACTCATGATTCTTAGCAGAAAAGATATCATTTTTAAATAAAAGTATTAAATTAAGTCCCAATATCATATATATATATATATTAAATTAAACTATCACAAATCTAATAATTTTCTTTTGTTAATTCTCAAACAACAGCATTAATAAGTTGTAATTTTTCAACACCTGTATTAATTTTATTCCATGGGATAAGTTCTTTGAAAAAATTACTAAATTGTTTGATTAAAAGTATAATAGAAGTATAGAGGATTTGAACTCAGATTTTCAAGCACCCTTTAACTATCCACACCATCTCATACAACTGATACACATGACCACACACATGTGGAAAAGATTAATAATCACCAATACGTATTTCATGCTAAACCAGCACTCATCAGTTGGTCCAGACTATCATCTCTCACACACATATATATAATCAATGCTCAGTTTATATTAAGATAGCAAATCTTCATACTTTAATGGACAGGCTTCAATCCACTAACCTCCAACTTTTCAGCCATCCATATCATTGAAAATCTGATGATGAAGATTTGCTATCTTAATATAAACTGAGCATTGATTATATATATGTGTGTGAGAGATGATAGTCTGGACCAACTGATGAGTGCTGGTTTAGCACGAAATACGTATATTGGTGATTATTAATCTTTTCTACATGTGTGTGGTCATGTGTATCAGTTGTATGAGATGGTGTGGATAGTTAAAGGGTGCTTGAAAATCTGAGTTCAAATCCTCTATACTTACAATTAAGCTCCCAGGTTTGTGAAGAGTACCTGGTTTTAAATATTTAAGTATAATAGAAGCAAACTTGGGAAATGTTATATTAGTGATTTTTGGGCTTTCATAAATCTATATTTTTATGATACTTCATCCTACATGACACATTTGATAGAATTGTTGGTTCAAGAACTAAAAATTCCCAACTAATCCTTGCTCAACCTGTTATTTAGACACTTCATCATCACATGACTTTATTGTGACTTTACGAGCAGTTAGTCATATAGTTGTATATAGAACAATTTAAAATCAAAACTACCCCAATATAGAACAATTTAAATAATAATAAAAAAATCAGGACTGAATTAAATGTTGGTGCAAAATGCTCTTCTATGTGTTTGTGGGTGTGACATTATTGTTTCTATAGAAAAAAACATTCAGTTGGTTAGAGCGTTACCTTAAATTTCAGTAATCAAAAATCTAAGGACCCAGGTTCGAATCCCATGCTAGTACTGTCACTGGTCAGGCCAGCAACACCTGAAGAAGAGGGGAGAAAAAATACCTCTCGAAACGTTGTGCATATACTAACCTGTTTGCTGTGATATTACTAACAGTTGGTGCATATACTAAGCTGTTTGCTGTAATATTACTAACAGTTGAATGCATTTGGAATATTTAACTAAAATTAAACTTTTCTAAAGACATTCAACACACATATTAGATGATGGAAATAATCCAATATAAAAATACAGCTAGAACACCATCATCACAAACCTTCAGAAAAACATTCTGTTATACTGTTTTTCTGAAGATTTATAATATTAGGGTTTTAGTTGTATTTATATGTTGGACTATTTCTATTATCCAATATGAGTATTGAATATCTTTAGAAAAAGAACCATCAACAGAAAAAAAACAATTATTGGTACTGCAGTGTACTCATATATTCCAAAAATAGCACACAAATTAAGGAAAATCTACAATCAGTATAATATCAAAACAGCCTTCTAGAGCCATACCACCCTATGAGGAATTCTAACATCTACAAAACCTAAACTTGATATGCTGAAAAGAAAAAACTGCATCTATGAAATACCATGTGAATGGTGGGACTAATTATCCCATTGAAAAGGACAAGAACACAAACTGATGATTAGAAGAGAGAAAACAGATGTGTCTAAGGTAGCAGACTATGCATGTATCAATAAACATTGTTCAATTGCAAAAACACAAGAATATTGGATAAAGAAGAAAAGGTACAAAAAAGAAAATTTAAAGAAGCTGCTCACATGACAATGGTAAACAATCCCATAAGTCAATTTAGAATAACTATACATAATGTATGAAAACCACTAATCAACTTTGTTCTTAAGAAAAAGTAGAGAAATCAGAAGGAACCACATAGATAAGTATATGAAATGGCTCACTTGGTTTATAGCATTACCTTAAAATTAAAAAAAAAAAAGTCCAGGTTCGATTCTCATGTTAGTACTGCCACTGGTCAGGCCAGCAACACTTGAAGAAGAGGAGAGAATAATACCTCTCGAAATATTGTGCATATGTACTAACCTGTTTGGTGTGTTATTACTAATAGTTGGATGTATTTGAATATTTAAATAAAGTTAAATTTTTCTAAAGACATTCAATACTTATATTAGATGATGGAAATAGTCCAACTTATAAATACAATTCTGTTATAGTGTTTTGACTACAAAAATGAACATTGAATAATGAGATGACCCAAAAGAATAATAACTCTTATTTACATAAAAGAAAAAAAAGAGAAAAATAAATACTCATAAATGAACAAACTATAAATAAATATAGGTAATAATTAATATAAATATAGGCAGATAGTTAAATGGAACAGATGTGTTGATATATATTCAGGTAGATGTGTAAAAGAAGAATTAAAATCATATTCAAAATAAAAACATAATGCACTAATAAATATTGTTCATACTTGATTTAATGAAAAAAATATTTATAGTGAAATCAATACAGAAATATTATAATTTATAGTGAAAGAATCCTCCAGAGGTCACTGCTTTCCACAGCATAGCAAAATGATATCAAAAGTTCACTGAGTAAATTAATACTCAATCGTGCACAAATTATTACATGCAGAAGTAATAGGTCTGTTAATAATAATAAGTGGAAATTAGAAAGTCAATTAATTCTTATATTTCAATTAAATTAAATAAATTTAAAAGAGGTTATGCCAACTAATATTTATAAGAGGTTTTTTTTTTAGCATTAAATGATGCATAAATGGCGCTCCACTTTTTATAATTATATCACACTACAATGATATTGAAACTTATCCGGGGGAGGGGTCGTTGGGAGTTATTTCGCCTATTTTAAATAATTTTTCTTTTTTTTTTTAAGAGATGTTAAAGCAGGTTAGGATACATGATCACGTGATGCGATTGACACTGGTTAAGTAATAGTCGCAAGTACTAAAGCTTTCTGATGGTCTGAAATGTCACATGATTTCCTAAGAAACTGACCATTCAGTTATTTAATACTTGCCATTATTATGATGTAGGATCCATAGCTTTCTATGGTCAATTATGGTATCTCAAATTGGAATATATATATTAAGATATTTTTAGTATTATTACTACTATTGCAGTTCTTTATTTTTCAAAATTGATAACAGCAAAAACTAATAACAAGGCAACTTCGTCATTAAACTAACAATAAAAATATGAAAGAGCATAAAATTATTAAAAATTATAGATTACAAACTGTGTAGTAATCTGTAACCTTGATGCCTTTCATAGATTTCAGCAATATTAGATGAAAATACTTTGCTTTAAATCATGTTTTAGTTTAATAGATTGTCTTTATTCTCTATCATTCAGAAATGAGGCCCTTTCAACTATAAAAGAAAATACAAGGTTAGATTACACAAAGAGTAAAAAGTTAAATATGAGTTTATAATAACTATACAAACTGACATGCTTACATTCATTAATCAGTTTACCTTATCTTATGGCGCCATCTTTTTGCAATAAGCTTTGACTTTCTAAAAAATCTCAACAACACTTTATGTAACTGTAACAGACTATTGCACAAATGCAAGAAGTAGATGTTTGATATCTCTGAAAGTTAAAAACTTCAAAAAAATGCATTCAGTGAACCTCAGATATCATCAGCATCTCTTAAATAATTTGCTGTTCATCAAAGAACAAGTGGCATAGTGAAAGTTTTTACTACTTAATAATTGACCAACAAAATTTCCTTTTTGATCTTGAAAAAAATACTTCAATGTCCAGTTAAATACACACAAGTTAATGTTCTCTTGCAAACCAAAAACTGTGCATAGCAATAAAAATTTGGTGATTTTAATGTTCCTTTTTCAAGTAAAGTATTCTTATATTATATTACTGTTTACATTATATACAGTTTAGTACTTGTGGTAATTATTGGTTATTACAATCAACTGCCAAGGACCCATTCAAAATAGTAAAATTCACTGTACTTTATTTGATTATAAGAATCATACTATTGAATATTAAATGAAATTTAATTAATTTTATTTTACTATTATTTTTTCTTGAATTTATTTTGTATTTTTTATTTCATTTAGCCATGAAAAGGTTTCAGATCAGAGATAACACACATTAAAAGGAAAGGAAAAATATGTTCTGAACATTTTGTTTTAAATACTTCAAAATGAGTTATGATTACCATATCTGTGACTACAAAAAGTTGAGATTTATTTTTAAGGGATTGATTGATCAGTATTGTTTTATTAAATGATGAATTGATTTGATAGCATTACTCAGTATTTAAAACAAAAGGATTTCAAAGCATTAACTTAGTATTTAGAACAAAGTGACCTTAAACCTAGATAGCACTTGGGACACTCCACTGACTGTAAACATCCATTGTATTGTACCATACCTACTTTCTTACGATAAAATCAATTATTTTAGCATTTTTCCAATATATTTTTGAGATCATCTTTTTAATGTAAATGGGTCTATTTATCATATGAAGTTCTCTATAAAATACTTTTGCATGTTTACTGTAAACATATTATATTAAATTAACCTTTTAATTTAAAATAAATCAGATAAATGCTAGTGTTAATTAGTAGACACTTCAGTGTGACTATTTTGTTTAATTAGTAATTGCCTAATTACATCATAGCTAAAGATTTTATGTAGCCTAAATTGAGCTCTGCATAGTTGTTAAAAAAAACCAAATCATTTATCTCTGCAGGTATATCATCTTCATTAAGTACAAATTTTTCCTTATTTGTTTAACTCTGACTTTTATCCATTTAATATATATATATATGCAAACAAGTCTGCATTTATATGTGAAGCCTATTTATTGTTAATTTTTATTGCAAGTGCATAAGTACGATGTTAATAACTCTCATACAATATACAACACATACTTCATATTCTCACATTAATACTTATCATAATAAAGCATCTAAAAGTTAAAATGTAAATATGGTTGATCAGGTTAATCATTTCAAAATCCAAAATGATTATTTCATTTTCAAGGAAGTATATGCATGTCTCTATATTTGGTACTTTGGTATTATTCCTGCTATGACATATTATTCCTATGATCTTAGCATCCGGTAATAATTATTCAAAGTTTTCATTTATGATATCATGTCATCCAAAGATCCTAGCATGACTAATCCATATCAAATACACATACATGTTACCAGATTTTCACATATATACAGGTTATCAAGTTGTAAAATATGCTGACTTATGTTCAGTCCATCACAGTGATTTTTTCCCCTTACAATATAATACATCTTTCTCATCATTTGTAAGTAATAGGGTTTTATATTAAAAAAAACATTTACAACTAAAACCTGTTATATGTGTGGGTTTTTTTAATTACTAAAACTTTATATATATATATATTTTTTAAAAACAGTTTGCCATTTTTAGATAAAGCTAAAACTATCTTACAGGTTGCCATTTTTTTAAAGTTTTTAAAAATATATAAAGTTAAAACTTAATGTTACAGTGCATATTTAAAAACCGTTCCATGGTTCTTTTTTATATTTTTCCTTTTCTATAATGATTATATCTGTTCATCATTGGAAATAAGATATGTTTTTTTTTTTTTTTTTAATTTGAAGGTTGATATTACACATGCTGGGTATTTATGATGGCACAAAGTACTGTAAAAAAAAACTCCCAAGTAACAACTACTTGTTTTTTTGTTTGGTATCATAATGTGTTTTTTTTCTTTTTCCATAATGAATATATGTGTCCTTTTTTTTTTTAGATTTGAAGTTTGATATTACATCTGGTTTGACATATTACTCTGGTAACCTATTATACTAAGTTTGTGATATGTTTAAAACAATGCATCCACAGGATTTGCGATAAACTTTATCGATTAACTTTGGGCACATATCCCTTGGAGACATTATTTTAAACATATCGCAAACTTAGAATAATAATATGTCCCCAGAATAATGCATCATAGTAGGAATAATACCAAAGTACTCTACACTCTGCATTCTAGTGCCATGTTTGTATGCTTGACTTATCTCTGTTCTATATTATGGATAGAACAACTTAATCTCTATCTTAAAGTTATTTTCTGACATTTATTATCAATGAAAGCTTGGGATTCAAAAGTGAAAGCAATACAGTTATGCATTTTGCAACACTTTTTCATTTATCAAGCTTTCAGTTTGAACTTTAAAAAAACTTAGGCTATGAACCCAAGCCAAGTTATATATATTTAATATCACATCAGTAACTATATATTAGTATTAAAAGTAAAAATCAGTTATCAATCTGGAGTGAGGATTAAATTTCTTACCCTCTAATAACTTACAATAGATGGCGCTAGAGTATAGAAAAGAAATATATCACATCACATCACATCATATCACTCCTATTGATTTAGCAAGTAAACCAAGTGATACTGTGTTGGTATATGTCTGGGTGAGTGCAATGTATGTGAGAAGCTTCTAATATTATACTCATACTATTATACCCACAAACTGGTTCCAATCAGGCTTACTTACGATATCACCACCATCCCTCACAGTATCCAGTCATAACCAAACCAACTAATCTAATATTGATTGACAAAATGGATAATTTAGCTATTATTCTTTAGAGAACACAGCCGTGACGAAAAATCACTCAAACCCTCAGCGCTCGACCACTGCTAATATTTTATTTTCCATTATTTCTCTAGAAGTGAAATTGCTGAGGAAATCTAGGGCTTGTAATGGTTCATATAAAAGCTATTTTACCATTTCTTTTTATTGTACGTATTGCATATAAACATACGTTTACGGACAGAGCTGGTCAATGGGGAGACAGAGAAGTGTATCGATTTGAAATCGATATTAAACTGAGAAATATTGAAAGTATATATATTTAATACCTACTTTTCTTATTATGTTAATTGCTTTGTTCGGTAGATTAATTTATATAAACCTTTTCATTAATTTTAAAACGCACGTTTTTAAGGTTTACCTTAGCCGCTAAAATTGATCGGCCATACTCAGCTCATGAATGCAAATAAAATTATATTACAAAAAACTAAAAAAGAAATAAAATGTGAAACGAGTTTGAATTCCGACAATTATACATTCGTTTTTGCTAAAAAATATTAAAATGCTAAAACATTAATCTCAAGAAGGAAATTACAGCTTAATGTAAAAAAAGGTTAATCGAATATAGTGCGATATTCCGAACAAATACTCTCTGCGAGTATACGTATATATATATTTTTATAAACATGTATTCATGGTTAAAGTCGAAATTTTGCAAAAATAAAATGTTTTTATTAATTGGCATATAGTATTAAAATATTCTCATAGATTTGCCATCTTATAAGAATCTGTTTTACTTGAATTTTTTTTTAAAAAAAGTTAAATCTCTATACTTGAGCGACCTCTAACATCAAATTATAGTAACTATTTATTATACCCGATATTATTGCAAACGTTTTATCTTCTAATATGTTAGCAAAATTAATGCTTTCTCTTAGTAATTAAATTTTCTTTTTTGTCGGAAATACATTCTTTTATTTATAATAATTATATTTATAAAGCGCATAATTTAATGTAATATTTATTAAGGCTGAAAATTTAAAATATAATCTTCAATCACAAATAATTAAAATACAGAGAACAGAATTGTAAAGTTCAGCATATAGCTCAATAGTTAAAATATTTTCTGCATATAAAAGTTTCAAGACAAAAGTGAAACTGCATCTATTTGTTATGCCCATAACCCGTTGTTCTCATTTGGACTGAGAATACCTTGAAATTTACGTCAAAAGCAAGTAGATAACATATAAGTAATTAGACATCCATGATTGGTTAGTAAATTGATATTTAGTTAATATTAGAGAAAAAATAATGGTTTGAGTTAACCCGATTAAGTCAGAGAATATTATTACGCTAGCAGTAATATATATATATGAATAAATAATTAATTAAATGGTTTATCATTTTGAAAATCATCAGAAGTTTCGTCATCAAAAGTAATAGAGCCGGAACTATGTTCTATCACTCAACCACTGTACTAAATACAGCACAATATAAAATGACCTTCATACTAATGAAAGAAATGCTGTATTCCTATGGATGATAAGCTCATGATTATTTTTGTCTTATATATATATATTATTGAAGAGAAATTCTGACCTATATTCCTGTATCTGGACAAGGTTTTTTTTTTTCATAGTGTACAAAGAACTTCATTGTGTGGTGGGGAACTGCAGGTCTTTTCTTGCTTAAAGAATTTTGGTTAAATTCAAGACTCATTCTGACAGCAGTTCATAGCCAACCTAGACAGCCATTCAATATTGGTCATCAATGGGCATATAGTTCAAGTGAATGTTGATACAATGACATTTAAAAAAAATTAACACTAAATTTAAAAAAAGAAAAAATAATAATATTAAATCAATTTTATTTATTTATATATTAGATAATTTTAAATAAAGTTTATATTTTATTCAAAATAGTCAAGAGATCAATATGGTAATAACTATATAAAATTTATTTAATACTTAAACATGCAAAAAAATGTTGAGTTAGTTCAAAATATAAGATGTGAACTTGTTGTGAAAAATCAATAAGAAATTTAACTATTATTATTTTTTTAATAATATGAAATGAGAGTGAATTTTATAGTGCTAATGAAAGGGAATTTAAAGACCTAGAATACCAAGGGAGAGTTACACCTATCAAGAATTTTGTTTTAAGAATTGAGCACATCAATTCAAATCACTTTTTTTTTAAAACCATTTAGATTTGAAAAGAAATATTAAAATTGATAAATGGAATGTTAGAACTATGGATATACCAGAGAGAAAATAATAATTTATTAGAAAAAAAGAAAAAAGATTAGATTCAAAAACAAGGTGGAGTTGTGTGGTAAAAATAGTGTAAGAATTTTTGTTTCACTGGTAAAAAGATGGGGTAATGAAACAAATGCTATTTTAGGATCATAAACAAAAAAATCAATCATGTAAGCTGTTGGTGGTCAAACTGAAAACTGATTTGATTATGAGTTTCTCAAGGTATAATTGGATTAATGGGAGTGTACTTTTTTGTCCAATTATATGTTCCACCTTGACCTACCTACACACAGATATTTGCCTTTTATAAGTAAATATATTACATTCAAATATCAGCCTTTCAAGCTAATTGTGCATACGCTTTTGCGAGTGTTAATAAAAATAAATGAATACTTTCCTCTCCAATACAAGATATAGTATTTATGCAGGAATAAAAAGTGGATTCATTTTATTCCTGCATAAATACTATATCTTGTATTGGAGAGGAAAGTATTCATTTATTATTATTAACACTTGCAAAAGCGTATGCACAATTAGCTTGAAAGGCTGATATTTGAATGTAATACAATTGTAAACATGTGCTATATAAAAATAAATGCTTATTTACATAAGTAAGTATATTGTATATGTAAAATATAAAAATCATATAACATTACAATATTAGCCAAAAAAAGCAAAATTTTACTAACATTTTTTCACGACCATGGTTTTATCCAATAACAAATAGACTATTTCAAGTGAAATTCAACAAGATAGTACAACATATATATATACAAAACAAAAAAAAAAATACTTCAAAAGTCAACTTTCTTTAATATCAAAGAATGTCATGATCTTAGGCCACCACTCTCATGAAGATATCCTTTGCTGTTAAAGGAAGTTGATTTTTGAATGAATGATGGGAAAACTATTTTGTTTTGTGTATATATATATGTTGCATTATCTTGTGAATTTCACTTGAAAAGGTCTATATGTTAATAGATAAAACCATGGTCATGGAAGAATTTTAGTAAAATTTTGTTGTTGTTTTTTGGCTAGTATTGTAATGTTATATGATTTTTCTTTTATTTATAATTACTGGAAGTATTTAATGAATATGTAAATTATGCTCATGCCTTGATTTTCAAAAAACAATAATAGGGATAGATTTAGCAGAATAAAAAAATTTAATTACTATCTAATGCAAGGCAATACAATAATTAATGAGTCAATTAGTATTGGATTTTAAAAATACGTTTATACGGGACAGGGGAAGGGAATTTTATGTTTGGATAAGAGCAATTCTTCTTGACCTACTTTTAGAAGTAAGAATGTGAGAAAGTTACATGATATTATTATTGGTATGTTGGGACAATTTTATTTACTAAGTCTCTGACTACCATAAAAAGAACTACAATAAAGAAAGAGATTTAAAAATTATTCATCTCATAAAATCTGGTACATATCTTGTTCATTTAAACAATGAAAATAGTTGTAATGTTAGTATATGTTAATGGCAGCAAGGTAACAAATAGTAAATGTAATAAATGCAAGTCATCCAACTTTTTCTAAATGTAGATACATGAATTGAATGAACTTTTCTAGATGTGGGCTTTGCAAACCAGAAGATAAAACACTGCTTATATTATCAAAGTTTATATTGATGTAGCTGTTCTTAGTGAAATTTATCTTGCAAGAAAAAAAAAGTTTTATTAATAAATAAATATACATTTATAAAAAAACAATTCATTTAAACATATCATTAATTTACATCCACAATCTCACCAATTTTTTTTTAATATTTTTCAAAGATATCTGAAAAATATAATTTGCCCCACAATATGTTTCAAGTGAACCAGTCACAGATACTACATCTCAAAAAGTCTTCAGGCATTTAACTCCGACATGCCTAAAGAATTTCAGATATTTATAAATTACAAATATTTTTTTAAATAAAGTCCATAAGAAGTTTGAGTTTTCATTATTCTATATTCATAGCTTAGAACAAAGTTAGCTTAACATAAATACAGCTAATGTAAATAAATATATAGATTAACTATTTCAAGGTGTTCTCAATTTCTTTATAGTATCGAAACTGTAATCATATACACAATTTTAAATTTACTATTGAAAATTCCCCAAAATATTTAAATAGTAGTAATCCCATCTTAAAAAGATCAGACTTAAAGTTGCACATAAACACATTTAATTTTTAAAGAATCTCTGGATAAATTCCTGGAAATAAGAGTGATAAATATTACATCTAATATTTTATATAATAGAACAGATGTACAAATTACATTAATATGATTGTTATATATATATAATTAGAGTGTATTTGAACTCAGACTTTCAAACTCTCTTTAGCCATCAACTCCATCTTATATAACTGATACATAAGACCAGATACATGTTAAAAAAATAAATGATCTCCAATATACATATTTTATGCTGAACCAGCACTCATCAGTTGTTCTACCTTCCGATTTATCAGCCATCCATATCATTGAAAATCTGATAATGGCATATTCAAATCCCTTGTTTGTCAGGTTTTTTTTTAATTGTCATACCCATGTGTATTGATTGTATAAGATGTAGTGGATGGCTAAAGGGAGCTTGAAAATCTGAGTTCAAACCCCTCAAATTACATCTAGCTTAAATTATATATATTATACTTGTATTTAAATATTATATATATATAAGTAGGATTTTTAAAAAAAAAAAAAAACCAAAAGCATTCTATTAATAAAATTATAATGTAAATTTATCAAAGAAAATATTTGATGTACATCTTTTTATGCATTTGTAAGGCATTAAATATCACACATTGTCATGCATAAAATTTCAATTAAACATAATTCAAGCATGATTGTTTTTAATTTCATCAGCCTATTATTTATTACAAAATTCTCTCTTCAAAATATTAAACAATGGCTGATATTTTTAAAAAGTATTACAGAAGAAGCTCCTACAAAAAAACTTGCCTCTGATAATATATTTGCATGTGAGAGTGCATGCATATGTCAATGTATCTATGACTTGATTTAAAATAAAATCCTTATTTTAAAAAGAAAAAAACATTGAATATGTCAAATATCATGCTACCATTTCTTTTTAGTACTCACACATCCCCCCCCCCCCGCCGGGCAATAAATTTTTATTACTAAAAGTGCCATAAAAATGTCAAGCTTATATTCAACTTTAATGCAGCTCACCATAATTCAGTCTGGCATTTCATATCTACGTCACTTCAGCTTTCTTCTCGCAGAGATGGTGATTAAGCAGCTTCAGACTGTAAAAAAAAAAAAAAACTTTTAATGAAATAGAATAAAAACTGCTATAAATAACTAAATTTTACTGTCATCGTTTTATCATTAAATGTAACATTTAAAATTTATAGTACAGTTAGTTAATACACGATCAGTTTGACCACATCAGAATGCAGAATTAGAAAATTCAATTATATAATTTATTAAAGAATTGTAACTGTAAATTATGTGAACAAGCGCTCTCTATTTTAATGTACTGATTCTCATAGAATAAAAATTTAAAATAAAAAAAGATTTTTAAAAATCTATATTAATTTCTACCCCAAAGTAGATTGATAGCAGCATTATAGTACACTAAGCATTAGTACAATGATACATACAAACAAGCATATAAATAAATAAAATAGCCACACATATACAAGTATTTTTTAGCCGAGAGGTCAACGCAGCGACCTTGCAAGCAAGCAGTTGTTTGCAGACGGTTGTTGCGGGTTAGCTTCCTGGCCGATGCTATGATATATTGAAAAAAACCCACATAATTATCAAAATATCTTTAAGAGCAATATTTTGACATGCTCTATGCATGTGCATTTCAGTTTCTCCTCTTACACACCATGTGGACCCGCCAAAGTTGTTCTGAAAATGAACATTTTCTGAAATTTTTAAATATTTTTCAGAAATGAACATAAAATTTGAAGACTTTTATAATAAAAAAAAAAAATAGTAAATTTCATTTTTCTTTGAATGTAGAAAAAAAAAATGTCAACATAAAATTTGATGAAGACTTTTAGAAAAACGAAAGTAAAGTAGAAATTGTGTAATTTAATGAGCAAATAGTACAGCATATCACAGCTCAACGAGCTCTGACAGAGAATCAGAGTTTTCTGATTCTGAAGCACAAGTCACAACAAATATATAATTTGAAACCTTTCACCATATTTAAACTTCCCAGCAAGCTTACCTTGTAGTAGATGTTGGAAAAGTAGACTCTCCAAGTCATGAAATATAAATTTGTGAGATTGAACGTACAGTCTCAACTCAATGGGCAGAATTGCTGCCATTGAGCATTGGATCAAGCTAAATCATCCACATGTTTTCTTTATGGGAGAGACAAAATATCACTGCAACTTGGACCCCAGAATCACTCAAAGACTTAATAACCCAAGCTATTGTGAGCTGTCCATTAGTACTACACATCCACCTGATAGATTCAAAATACTATACATTGACTCTAACATAATCTCAACTAACTTAACATATGCTAACATATCTATCAATCTCATTTAAGTATATACAAATAACTCAATTTCTTAAATTAACCAGGCATTAGGAGTATTTGGTCTCGACATATGGTAACAGCCATCATCAGGAAGATTTTGGTACCTTTTTTTGTCAATCGGAGTGGTGTTTATTGACAAATGTTAAATTATTACAACATGCATTATGTCATCCTCACAATTTCACAGACTAATAATTATCATATTACTCACCCACATAATCATGCTTTTTAATTTTTATTTTATTTTACAACAAATAATTTCAATATATGTACACTAATATTTCATGCTTTCTATTGTATATAATAAAATTATTGGAAAAAAAACTGGACTTTAAATAAACATAAACAAGGTTTTTTTATTATATATTGAAACAAAGAAAGAGTGATATTGGTGATAAATAGCATAAATGTTTTGGACAAAAAGCTAAAGAAAGATCTGAATTTCTGCTGAAACATTTTCCAGCATAGGGTGAAACTGTAACAGTTTCAGGAATATGCTTCTCACCTTCAGAATTTTGACTTCAACCCAGTAATGTTTCACCTATTTGTAAGCTCCATATACTGACTTGACATCAAACAATTGACAGACAGATGTCAAAATCCCTTTGAGTTGAGGTCAATATAGACCAGACATTTGTAAAAATAGATGACAAAGTCAGATTTGCATTTTCTCTCAATGATGGCAATCAGCATCAACCTGTCTTAAGATCATGAGATGTTTTTTGTTTATCCTAATCAGTGCTTTCAGATTAAACCCCTCCCCCTACCATAAATGATAGATTGTAACAACACCTTCTATGGAAAAGCAATTTATTCTATTGAATTTCATTTGCATTTTCCCTTTAATTGCAAAGTAAAAAATATTCCATTATTTATGTATTTATTTTCAGATATAAAAATCAAAGAGCGTTTAGCACATCAATTTTATATCTGCTAATATGAGAAAATGTTCAATTTATTGATTAGTACTTTCTGTATCAGTGACTCCACACTAAAAACTAAAATAAAGAATGAGTATAGAGATCATGCTATATTCATGCAGTACCCTTTGTATCTATAAGATTTTTTAATATCCATCATGAATGCTCTTAAAATTATTAAAAGCAAACAAAATTTAAAGATGTATTTTAAATTATAAAACTATAAATAAATAAATCTAACTGTAAATAATGTATTAAATGTATTTTACCTTACGAATAAAAACAGTGAAAAAGATATGATTCATTATCCAAAGTTTATTTGTCACTATATGCAAAAACTTCACTGCTCAATATCCTGGTGTTCCTAAGGATTTATTTCATGCTGATCATTAACTTTTCCCAAAGATTCATCAAAAAGATAAATTCACTATGTACAAGACTTATGTGGAAGGGCAAGACTGTGGCCATCAGCCTGAGAGGCCTCCATAGACACACAAAACAATGGGCTATCATTGCATTCTAGTATAACCTTTTGTTTCCAGCATACACATAACACCTTCCTTAACCTATATCACCACTTTCTGGAAGCATCATGCTTCACATGTCTGTCCTACTGACATGCCTCCTCCTCCTCCTGTGAGGGGTTGATTGTTATTCTTATTGCTAAATATTACAAAATTTATCCCTCTACCTAAACAGGTTAACTCACAGAAAATTAAGTACTGGGATGCATACTATCTAATTAATGAAGACACCCCCCCCAATCCCATCACTGCTAACTCTTCCCAATCATTTAATCATTAAAAAGTGTAAACGGTGGCATCTAGAGCTGAAATTTTTTAGATTTTTTGTTAAAATAAACCAGAATGCTCTGCCCACATGTCATTTTCTGGTCTATTGTAGAGCATTCTCATACTTTGATCTGTCTGCCCTTTATGTAAACAGGATGATAACATGATACATATTCTGAGCCATTGTACCTCACTCTAATGGGACAGAGACTTTATCACATCCATATACAAAACTAGAGTGCCTCTCCTCACTGGACTAATTTCTAGCATATCTAATGGAATCTTTCCATTTATAAGAATTATAACCTTTCTGCTGTTTGCCTATTGGTCAACTAGCTGCACTCTCATTTAGGCTCCACCTTGCTTGTCCATAAGAAATTATTTCTGGCAAAACTTCAGGCCATTAGGAATAGAGATGAAAAATTAATTCCAACATACATCTACAATGCTACATGGACCCTTATAGTAATGGACAATTTGTAATTGAACAGTTGATTTTTTACCCTCAGGCCATAGGTATTGGGTTAAGTATCCTTTTCTATAGTTTCTGATAACAACATAACTCTGTTACTGCTATAATGTAATTTTTTGAGCTAACAATAAAATTTCCTGATAAAAAAAAAAAGATGTGATTAAAAAAGATGTATAAAAATATTATGAAATGCAGATGTCAGGCAGTTCATACAAGGCAACAATAAAAACTGATAAAGAAAAAAGTGGATCAGCCAGTATTCAAAGAATAGATAAAAGTATCAAGGGAGACAGTCAAAGCATAGAATACAAAAAATATAATACAAAAAATATATAGGAGGATAATGGAATTATAGAGAAGAGGAGAGCATTGACCACAGCATGATATGAAAAATATTTCAACTGAAAAAAGAATAATGTAAGTTTTGCTCATATAAATATATTTTGATAATATAGAATAAAACATATTCAGTTCACTGCTAAAAAAAAAAAAAATAGCTGCAAATAAAAATCATTTGTGCTTAAAAGAGTTTGTGTCTTTGAAGTTCTATTAGATATCAACTCTTAAATAATTTTAGTTTATATCACTTTTAATATATAGGGTATATGAGCACAGACTTTCACACCACCCACCACTCTCCACTTTATCTCATAACACTGATACACTTGAACACATATATGTGAAAAAGATAAATAATCACCAATATACATATTTCATGCTAAACCAGCAATCATCAGTTAGTCCAGATTACCATCTCTACCCATAAATGGCATAAATACTCAGATATATATTAAGACAGCCAATCATCATACTTTAATGGACAGGCTTCAATCTACTCCTCACTCCAACTCATCAACCATCCATCCAATTGAAAATCTGATGATGGAACGCTCAAAGAATTTAAAAGTAATTATGACTGCAATACTCAATATAATGAATGTTTCCTGATTATTATTTATAAAATGTGTGTATAAATACTATTAATATAGATTATCACTTTAATACATTCATTGTTCAGACATACTTGAATAAACTCTTTCCAGAAATTCATCTGATTAATCATTTTATTTCAAAACTAGTCAACTACAAGTGATAGCCTACCTTGACAGAGCTATAGTGAGTTATAGTGTTGGATAATACTAATCCAATGGTTGTTAGTTAAGGCATTTAGGGATTTAATATATCTATATGTATATATACCATATGTATATTTGCATACGTTATGCATACATTCATGCACATACATACTTTTAAAAAAAGGTGCCTGAGAGATTTTTTTGCCATGAAACTATTATCTTTTAAACTTGTTTTAATTTAAATATATATTTTAAAAAAATACAAATTTGCATTCTTACTAAAAATGAAACTTGTGGGATAGTAAGCGTGTATCTGTTTATCAAGATCTGAGTTTGAATCAGACTGGATGAATCTTTAAAAATTTTAATTCGTAAATAGTCTTAGGATTTTTTTTAGTGACTGATTTATAGCCAACTCAACCATCTCCATGCGATAGTGATCAATAAATAGGTGTCTAGATAATGTTCATACTGAAAGTCTAAGCATCAATTAGAAAAGTTAAAAAGTATGATTGTAATATGGCAGAGCATTTACTTATTGGCAGAAGAGATGTCACATGCTTACAGATGATAAGCCCATAATTGCCTTTTTACTATTCACAATATAAAAACCTATTTCCAAATGCTTTTCATCATCAATTTGTTATCTAAAAGATCAGCAAGCTGTTTTTATTTATATATGACTAGCATTTGATTCTATAAACATTTCTTCAGTGATTAAAGCATTGGATCATCAAGGTATAGATCCAGAATATTGTCATATTTTAAAGAATATTTATAAAAATGCAACAGCAACAATTAGATTACATAATGATACTAGGAAAGTCAACATTGAAAAGGGTGTAAGACAGGGTGATTCCATATTTCTAAAACTTTTTACAGCATTGCTACAAGAAGTATTTTGTAGGTTAAAATGGGAAGCTAAAGTAGTGAAAGTAAATGGAGATTATTCAAGTCATTTAGATTTTGCAGATGATGTAGTTGTTTTTGCAAATAATGCTTTAGAGTTTCAGGAAATGTTGCAAGAGTTATCAGATGAAAGAAGGACTAAAGATAAATGTTAAAAAAACTAAAGTAATGTTTAATGGATTTTCTCAAAATATGAAAATAAAGATTGATTATGGTGAGTTAGAAGAAGTTAACAGTTACAAATACCTTGGTCAGATTATTAATATGGATGGAAACATAATGGATGAAATTAATCATAGAATTAAACTTGTTTGGAGTGCTTTTGACAGAAATAACTTGATACTAAAAGGAAATATGCCTATATGTTTGAAAAGGAAGGTTTTTAGTAAATGTGTTTTACCAATTCTTACTTATAGATCTGAGACTTGTCACTTAATAGAAGAGCAATACAGAGACTTCAGACCACTCAAAGAAGTATGGAGAGATGCATGTTGGGAGTAACAAGACGAGATTGAAAATTCAATATATGAGTAAGAGAACAAACATGTGAAACAAACAGGTGTTACTGACTTCATTCAAAAATTAAAACTGAAGTGGAGTTGGGCAGAACATATTGCTAGAAGAGATGATAATAGATGGACAATTAAAATCTTAAACAGCTCTTCTTATTGATAGCATAATGGAACTATTAATCTTCTGTATAAAAACAACCTACTTTCAATATAACACAGAATTCTTCCAACAAAATCAAAGAATGGCTATTGGTTCACCATTTTCTCCCCTGATTAGCAATATTTACATGAAAGAACTTGAAACCACAGCCATAAAAAATACTTCATATCCACCTAAAGTTTGGCTTCGCTATGTGGATGATACATTTGTTGTACGGCTACATGGTGAAGTATTGCTACAAATTTTCTGGACACACATCAACATATCCCCTACAATTAAATTCACAATAGAAATCAGAACAAGAACAAAAATTGGCATCCTTAGATGTTCTTGTGACAAAACTCACTCATGGCAAAATCAAAACTACAGTTTACCAAAAACCTATACATACAGGAAAATGTCTAGCCTATACATCCACTCACACCAGAAACACAAAACATGGAGTTATACTATCACTGTGGAACAGGGCAAAAGAAGTTTGTTCAGAAACTGGTGATTTGGAAAAAGAAAAGATCTATATAGAACAAACTCTTATGAAAAATGGTTATCAATCAGCTGTTATTAAAAAATGTTAGATAGACAACAAAAAGAACCATCAAGAGAAAAGACAATTATTGGTACTGTAGTGTACCCATACATTCCAAAAATAACAGACAAATTAAGGAAAATCTGCAATCAGTATAACATCAGAACAGCTTTCCAGAGCCATACCATACTACGAGGAATTCTAACATCTACAAAGCCTAAACTTGAAATGCTGGAAAAAAACTGCATTTATGAAATACCACGTGAAATGTGGAAGAACATATATTGGTGAGACCAGCTGTCCCATTGAAAAGTGCTTACAAGAACATAAACTGATGATTAGAAGAGAAAAAACAGATGTGTCTAAGGTAACAGAGCATATATGTACCAATGAACATACGTTCAATTGGGAAAATACAAAAATATTGGATAGAGAAGAAAAGGTACAAAGAAGAAAATTTAAAGAAGCTGCTCACATGACAATGGCAAAAAATCCAATAAGCCAACCTAGTGTGACTATACATAATGTATGGAAACCACTAATCAACTTTGCTTTTAGGAAAAAGTGGAGAAATCAGGAGGAACCTCATCGATAAGAATATGAAATTACTACATATTGTTGCCTTTGACAGGATGGCTCAGTTGGTTAGAGCATTACCTTAAAATTCAATAATCAAGAATCTAAGGACCCAGCTTCAAATCCCATGCTAGTACTATCACTCAGGCCAAAAACACCTGAAGAAGAGGGGGAAAATACCTCTCGAAACATTGTGCATATACTAACCTGTTTGCTGTGATATTACTAACAATTGGTGCATATACTAACTTGTTTGCTGTGATATTACTAATATTTAAATATATTTGGAATATTTAAATAAAATTAAACTTTTCTAATGACACTCAACACACATATTAGATGTTGAAAATAGTACAATATAAAAATACAGCTAGAACACAATCATCACAAACCTTCAGGAAACCAGTAATTTACTTTCTTTGCTATTATCATACATTAACTTACACCTAATATTCTGTTTACTTCTATATATATTTAAACTCTTTTTACTCTTCATATTAGTTCTCCATCTCTCCAACTCCCTATTCTTTATTAATGCATCTATTTTTTATCCCATCTCTTACCACTGTAACACTCAACAATTCTCCTCACTCAATCATCCCATCTTTTGTACAACTATACTGACATAAATTCTTTATCAAAATCTTTTGAATATCTACTTTCTCATCCATCTTGTTACCTGCTCTTTATTCATAAACCAATTAAATACTGTTTTAGCTATTCTTTTACTATCCATAAACTGCAATCTATCAAACATTTCCATTTTACTTTTTGCATCCCTCATATAAAAACTTGACCATCCCATTTCTTCTTAAATTGCCTCCTTTGCCAACCACACATCTGTATCTAATACATGTCTTCCTATTTCTCTTTGTACTTTTTCGAAGTAATCTAATATCCCCTTACTAATACATAGTGCATCATTACCATATGTTAACCCTGCTACCACGACTCCCTTTCATACAATTCTAGCTGCATATTTATTAGATGAAAACACTGTTAATTTCTTTATCAATCCCTTTATTTTCTTTGCTTCATTTATCAATTTTTTTTCCCATTCGAGCAAGCAATTTCTCTGATTATGTAAGATGATTCCCAAATAATTGTATCTACTCACCACACTTGACTTTATATTCCCCAATAAAAATTCTTTGTCTTCTCTTTTCCTGGTATTAACAATCATTATTTTTGATTTGTCTGATTATGTAAGACGATTCCCAAATAATTATATCTACTCACCACACTTGATTTTTATATTCCCCAATAAAAATTCTTTGTCTTCTCTTTCCCCAGTATTAACAATTATTACTTTTGATTTTCTTCACTAAACTTAATCCCCAACTCTTTTACCCACCCTTGTGCATGTCTTCAGAAAAATTTCCATATCTTCCCTTCTTTCTGTGCACAAAAAGACATCATCTGCAAGTAAAAGACCTGATATTGTATATACTCCCTTGCCACCTATTAATAGTATCTCTAGCCCTCTTCCTAATCTTTCTATTGCTCTCTATTTCTCTCAAATACAACAAAAACAAAATAGGTGACATAGGGCATCCCTGTTTAGTCCCACCCCATTTTTAATTTGACTGATTCTATATTCCCTAATTGATAAATACAGTAATTACTTTTATATAATTTCTTAATAATATCCACTAAAGCTCCATCCATTCCCAAATTTATTAAACTTACCCATAATCTATTTCTATTTACTTTATTATATGTCTTCTCTATATCTATAAAAACCATATATAACTGTCTACCTGTATACCTACTCATATTCAAAAGTTGTGCAACTACAAATAAACTACCTCCTATATGCCTATCTGATCAAAAACCTCCTTGCATTTCTCCCACTATATTATTTTTTTCCATCCATTTTGCAACCCTTCCAGCCATCATATATGAGAAAACTTTATATGAAACTGATGTTACCACTATTGGTCTATAATTGTTTAACTTTCTATGATCCTTACCCTTTCCTTTAAATAGCAGCCTTCCTTACTCTAATATTACTCTAAATACCTGGAAAATCTCTCTTCTATGCCATCTTATTAAAACACAATAATAATTTTACTTTTGCCCAAACCCTAAATTCATTACCGTCTCTACTGCCCATCCATCTAAACCTCTTGCCTTTCCACTTTTCAATTTTTTTCCTGCCTCATTCAGTCCATTTTCTGTAAACCTGTTCCCATTACTACATGCTTTCATGTTTGCTATCACTCTGTCCTTCACATATAACATCTTTTCTATATCCACAATATACTTATTTAATATTATCTCTAATTTTTCTCTAGAGCTACTCTCTACTCCCTCATCATATAGTAATACTATATCTCTCTCTCCCCTGCATTTCTTCTGTTAATGTATTTTTAAATTGTTTTTCCCCATCTTTATTAATATCCTCCAACAATTTACTATTCAATTTCATTCTCTCTATATATTTATCTATTTTAGCCAACTTTTTTTTTCTAAGTACTTTTCCCATTTAACATTAACATCTTTTTCATTTTCTTTGTTCTTAATAGCACACTTTATATTCTCTGCATGCTTTTTCCCTCTCTTTTACTCTTTTACTGTGATGTGATGCACTGTGACTTCTCCTTATATGGAGTCAGGAATCTCTCAGCAACAATGCCCAGAGAAACCTGTTAGCCATTATACCTTCTCTTTCCATTTCCCACCCTAAGTTTTCCCATATCCTGCTCCATCCCATTTCCACAACGTAATCTTTGCCAACTCCACAGCCTTTATATCCAACTCCCCTTCATCTTTTTCCAAACCCAGCATAAAAATCAATAACCCACTTTCTGTGTAATCATTTTCCTTCTATTTATTCTTTCACAACTTCATTATTTGTATCTTTTCTGCTTTCAAGCATTTACATTCAATTAACCCTTAAACCGCTAATTTTATCATTGGTTGTATCAGATAAAAATCAAATCTTTTAATTGGCCAACTCACAAACTGAAGACAAAGCCTATTGTTAAAACATATTCGCCTATAATATTAAATTCAACTCAGATACATTTATAAAAAGTATATAATTAATTTTTAAGGTTGTGAAGACAACAAAAGTTCTTTCAAAAATAAATTGCTATTTATTTATTCTAAGATAATCAATATCGGCAACATAAAAGTTATAATGTAAACAAAAAGATCGACTTTTACGTTATAGAAAAGTAAATATTTCTTTTTATTACAACTTCAATATTTGTACTAAAATCTTCAATATTTTTCGAAAATAATTTTGTTTTTTTATTATTCTCTCTGAAAATTATGTTTAATTTCCATAAATATTATTTAATAATAATTTAAATCGTATTCGAAATGAAAATCTCAGCGTTTTTCTTTATTTTCTTTGATCAGGCAGTTTCTTTGTTCTTTCCAGCCAATCAGAATGTCTTTTTCGGCTGAGAGCATGCTAAGAACCAATCACAAATAATGTTCCTTCTTTGTTTAGGTTTAAATGCGTTTTTTCTCTATTTTTTACTTCTAAAATAAATCGGAAGATGTCACCATCGTACAGAACTTTTAAAAACGAATTCAATACGTATTTAACGAATTTTTTCGTATGAAAACGAACTGAGTTAGAGTGATTTCAGATGTCGACGAGGAGCCTCGTCGGGCGCGGGAAAAGGGTTAACAGATGCCTAATATTTTCTATACCTTCCTTACACAACTTGCAGACTAAATCACCCACATTTTTCCATTTATGTGTATATTCCCTTGTTGCTAAAGATCCCATTCAAGCCTTAAACAGTAACCTACTTTTCTTGCTATTATCATAAATTAACGTGCACCTAATATTCTGTTACTTCTATATATATTTAAACTCTTTTTACTCTCCATATTTCTCCAACTCCTTATTCTTTATTAATGTATCTATTCTTCTATCCCATTCCTTACCACTATAACACTCAACAATTTTCCTAACACAATCATCCCACCTTATGTACAAGTATACTGACATAAATTTTTTATCCAAATCTTCTGCATATTATTTTGTTACCTGCCCTTTATTCATAACCCAATTAAATACAATTTTGGCTATTCTTGTATTATCCATAAACTGCAATCTACCAAACATTTTGATTTTGCTTTTTACTTCCCTCATATAAAAAAACTTGACCATTCCATTTTTCCTTGAATTTCCTCCTTTGCCAGCCACACATCTGCATTTAATGCATGTCTTCCTACTTATCTTTGTACTTTTTCCAAGTAGACTAATACCCCTTTACTAACACATAATGCATCATTATCATATGTTAACCCTGCTACTGCCACATCCTTCCATACAATTTTAGCTACATCATATTTATTAGATGAAAACACTGTTAATTTCTTTATCAATCCCTTTATTTTCTTTACTTCATTTATCAATTTTTTCTCCCATTCATCCAAGCAATTTCTCTGATTTCTTAAGACAATTTCCAAATAGTTATATTTATTCACCATACTTAACTTTACATCCCCCAATAAAAATTCTTTGTCTTCTCTTTCCCCAGTATTAATCATCTTGACTTTGGATTTTTTTCACTGAACTTATTCCCCATCTCTTTATTTACCCTTGTGCATGTCCTCAGCATTACTTCCATACCTTTCTTTCTTTCTGTGCACAAAAAGACATCATCTGCAAATAAAAGACCAGGTAACGTATATATTCCCTTGCCAGCTATTAATGGTATCTCTATCCCTCTTCCTAATGTTTCTATTGCTCTCTCTCTCTCCATTTCCCTCAAATACAATAAAAACAAAATAGGCAACATAGGGCATCCTTGCATTAGTCCCACCACATTTTTAACTTAACTGATTCTATATTACCTAATTGATACGTATAGTAATTATTTTTATATAATTTCTTAATAATATCTACTAGAACTCCATCCATTCCCAAATTTACTAAACTTACCCATAAACTATTTCTATTTAATCTTTCATATGCCTTCTCTATATCTATACAAACCATGTATATCTGCCTACCTGTATACTTACTCATATACATAAGTTGTGTAACTACAAATACACTATCTCCTATATGCCTATCCAATCAAAAACCTCCTTGCATTTCTCCCACTATTTTCATCCATCCATTTTGCAACTCTAGTGTGATATGACTAAGTGTCTCCATCTCTTGATAAAATATATAACTAATACTTTTAAAGAAATATATAAATTAAAAATTAAATGAGAGTGTTAACAGAGATAAACACTGTTAGAACATGATTTGCTATGAGTTTTAGAAGTAAATGTTAATAATCATATTTATATGGCATTACAAGACCATATTTATTTTTTCCAAAAGAAAAATAACATGAAAGGAAAATTGAAATTCAATTTGCAAATGTATTAGATTTGTTTCAAAAAAGTGTAAAATGAAAATAAATAAATAAATAAATTGAAATTATTTGGGGAGTAAACAATTAAAGTAAATAAAGTTTAAACATACTCCTTTCTTGTTTGATCCCACTGAAAATTTAAATTATGTGTTTACATGAAAGAAAAGTTCACTAGAAATGATCTATCAATGTCTAAATCATATAGACTTATATGGGAAGATCCTCATTCTAATACACTAATTTAAAGCAGAAAGACTCATCTAATTATAATCAAGTAAATAACTGTTTAACTGTTATTGAAACCTCGTTGGAAAGATGCATCCATTTTTAAAATATCTAATTTTGTTATTCTGCAAACAATAAAAGTTAATAATGAAAGAATCTTTAAATAAACAATAGTTAACAACAACAACAACAATAATAATAATAATAACAACAACAACAATAGCAATAACAACAGATTAAAAGTTCAAAACTTTTCTTCCTACATAACTGATATTTAAATATATATATATGATACTTATATTAAAGACTTTGACACTTGATACAATAAATATTGCAATTATTATTCATGATTATAATAGTTTTGCCATAATTTGGGAATCCATCTTTATCATAAAAGATTGCCTAAGCAGCAGATTAAGATTCATGATATTGCATAGATGTGGGTTTATTTCATGCATTTACATTTATTATCTAAATAATATATAGTTTCAGTACAGTTTGAAAGTTAAAAATGGCTATTTGTTAGTCTGCTTTGAAAACAGATTACATTTGCCAATTTAATGAGTTTATTTAAAATTCTATGAGTTAAAAATCTCAATCTCTTTTCAGTCAAATGTCAATATTTACTGTCTATATAAACATCTTTGACTGTAGATAAAGATAGGCATTCATCTTTATCATAAAAAGTTACCTTAACAGCTGTTTGAGATTTTTTCTATTGTATAGATGTGGGCTATTTTAATGTATTCATATATATAATAACCTACACTCCCAACACAGCTCATATATATTACATGAGCGAAATGCCCAGGCGCCAGTTCTATTAATGAATAGAACAATATAATATGATATATAATACAAAATTATTACTGAGATATATTTAAGTTTATGTTTAGCTCAGCTCAGTGGAGGCAGTTCATAAGATATATGATGATAAATGAATAAAAGAAGAAATATTACAAAACATTTAATATAATGTAAATTCCTTTGTTAATTAATTGTATGATAAAGAATCATAATGTTTATTGGTAAAGTCTATTAAAATATACTTTAAACTTAATTTCTTCCTTCATCCAAATACAACATATATCAGCTTGCTATAATTATATTCCTAAACAATTCTATGACTTGGCATATCATAATCTAAACATCTACTTTAATGCCAATCAAGAAATAAACAATAAGATCTCAGGGAATTTAACAAACACAGTTGAATTAAATAAAATACATTGACCCATAAATTATAATTCTAAAGTCTGATAAAAATGTAATGAAACAAATTGACTAAAATATTTTTACTGTTGTTTCAATAATAAGATAATGACAGAGATAGGGTATTTTAATCTCATATCATCATCTAACAAATATATTAACTTGGCAACCTTTCTAATACGTTTGTCCAGTGGCAAATGTTCCTTATAATGTTTGGATTAAGAGACAATATTGTCAGATACCAGCAGATTTAATATTATAACTCTAAAATAATATATCTATTTCATAATAGATTTATGAAATGTGGAGATGTGGAAATGGAAAGCATGAATGTATACAATAATAACTCAAGACACAGTTTTAAGATTTTAAATAAATAAAGCAAATCATTTATTACACTAAAATAAATTTGGTTTAACATGATATTTACAATTGGACTACTTGTCGTACAGATTTTTAAATTATCAAATAAACTTTGAGCATCAGTTTGGGATTATCCCTATTATCAAAGCAAATTAACAACAAAACTTAAATATTCTGACTTCGAACACATGCTTTGCCTACATGTTTCATCTACATGACACTAAATAAACAACATGTTATATTACTAGCACAAAAAAAATACTTTTGAGAGGATATTACTATTGATTAATAAAATAAATCAAATTAATTATATTTGGCTCTCAACAAAGCAACTTTCTCTAATTGACTAAATAATCACTTTCAATTACGTATATATCTTTCATGCATAGCAACAAAATCATGTTTATTCTGATGATTTGATGATTTATAACCTTTATTTAAATAAATACACTGTATTTTAAAATATTTATTTCCCGTTTTAATCTCAATAACTTTATATTTTATATACGCGATATTATTTATATTACGCGTGTGTGTGTGTGTCAAGCAACAATAATAGAAAACAATCTTTTCTACAAACTATCCATTCATCAAAAAAATATCATACAATTATTTCATTTCGGACAATGTCGTAATTCATCAATAAAATAAGGCACTAATATTACATCAAGAATTAATTTAACAATTTATCTGGCCACATATTAATTAACACAAAGCTATATTTTCATGATTATACAGACTATACGTTATAAGGAAAATCTACATGAGGAGTAGATAAACTCTTACTGAACACTTCTACAATAATTCATCTGATTCTAAATACACTGTTGGTGGGGAACCTTTCCTCATCACCAAGAATATAAAAAAAATGTCACATAACTTCCTAAACATCATTTAATCATACTTCAACAATAACTCATCTACTTCTAAATAACACTATTGGTGGGGACTTCTTTCTCATCACCATAGCTCTAAAAAAACATCACTTAACTTCAAAAAATATCATTTAATCATATGCATATAATATAAACTAGGCTCTACTCATGGAAAAACATATACTAAATAAGCAAAATATTTTATCCCTACAAACATTATAACGCAATCAGATTTCTTTCCATTCTCAAAGTTTTTCTAAATATCGAACATTATAAATACACGCTGGCAGATAAATACATACAGATGACATACCAATCTGTTCAACTCAGTAGAATACAACAGCATCCGAAATTTATACATAAAATATTCACAAACTGAACTTTATCAAACAAATGTCATAATTGTGCAAAACAGACACACCCGCGATTAAAGTATATATAAAATTAACTCTAAATTACACACTATGCAGGCAACATGGTAATTAAATATTGCATTAAGGTATAACTTTTAATTCAGAATAAACTTAAGGTTACTTTTAAAATTTAATGGTTATAATTATTACAAACGAACTTTCTTTCCTATCTAGCAAACTATTTCTATTATACGTTTGTTGATTTAAAAAAAAAAAAAAAATTCTCACTTTGAGATAATAAAGTATACAAAATAAATATAAACCTCTCTAATAATATATTTTAAAAAATATTTCTTTCTTTTACCTTCTAAAAGAACAATAAGACCTACTTGTACACAATCAATTTTTTTACCAGCGTATTCCTCATTTGGATACGCTTCAGAGACAATCTTGAAGGTCAAAATAACCCAAATTATAAATAAACATAATAATAAGTAAGCTTATCTATCAATAATATACATTAATAATGACAAGCAATAAAAAAAAATAAAGAAACAAAAGTTATTTGTTTTGTAACTTAAAATAAAAGTTCACTTGCAAAGCTCTGCTCCAGGTTTATGAAACAATATGGGACACATTCCAAACTGAATTTAAATTAAAATAAACTTCTGCAGGATAACTTAAAAAAAATATAATCATAACTTAAATATGAGCCAGCACCTCCAGTGTTCATAGCATATCTATTTGAGGTACCAAATCACACATAAGCAATTAATTTATCCTTTATTATACTGAAAATATAAGACATTCTCCATTGTAGTTCTAGATTAAATATGCAATTATCCTTAGCAGTTTCTTGAATAGCATTTGACACTTTGTAGTCTATTATATGCATGGTTTATTCTTAAATATTGTCAATTAAGATACCATGATTCGTTAGTAATTCCACAATTAATAATACTTTGTTTTATTTTCCATCTTTATTGAAAAGAACAAAAATTACCCACATTTCTATCCTTCCATTCGATTTAAGCAAATACTTAATTTGAAGTAGCTCACATTTTATTTCCTTCATTTAAAATACATATTATTTCCAGAAATATCAGACAAATAAATACTGTCATCTCTTTATGATGTATTTAAACATGGCATAATTTATCAAAATATGCATATCCTTAATTTTATGTTTAATCCTCACAAAAACATAACACGGAAAATAGTGAAAAATTAAAATATATTCTGTAAAATAGTTCTGCATACGTTTTCCAGATATATTAAAAGACACATGTTATCAACATACATTTTTAACAGAGCAATAGTTATGAAGATGGTTAATTCAAAATGTTTAAATCAAAGAGAGCAAAGTAAACTAATGTACCTTTTTAAAATTTAGAATTGCATCCTAATTAACTTTTCCCATAATACATTTCTTAAGATCCTTTCGAAGTTTTACTCCAAAGCCTTTTTAAAATCAATTTGACTTCAGCAACTGGCTTTAAATTTCACAATAATGAGCCACTGTACTGGCTACAATTACAATACATAATAAGCAAATTTTTTACTGGAGATCTTTGTTAAAAAGCTCTCTTTAGCAAAAGGTCATTTCCCTTCACAAGGTTACTCCCACGCTTCTTTTCTAAAAAAAAAAAAAAAATCTTTTCTAAAAAAAAATCATTCTGATTAAATCAAGACAAAAAAAAATAATAATAAAATAAATAGCTTTTACAAACTTGAAAGAAAAATGAATATTAATTAACTATTAAACAAAAATGATTAATAATTTATTTAATTTGTAAAATAATTCATTGATTCAACTATCTATTAAACATTGGAAAGAAATATATATTTGTTAAATTATTTAAGATAATTACTGAAATTTAAATGTTTTTATTGTACATGTACTATTGTTTGCTGTTATTAAAAGATGGAAATGAAATGAAACATAATACAAACATATATGCATACACATGTACTACAACCTAAATATTAAACTATCTTAACTAAATATAATTGAAATGGCTATTAATTGTTGATAAAAGGATAAGTATTAATGAATAAAGGATTTTGAAACTATTCAACCAATATTATACTAACATAGGATAACTTTGCATCTTTCTGACAAAATGTATCAATTCCATTAATAAACAACCCCTCTTCCTTACATTAAATACCTCATTAACCATGCTAATAATAATGAATACCTATAAAGTGGTCAATCAACTGCATAGGCAATCCATATCTAAGCTTTAAACAATTTCCAGCAAAAAATTTAAAATTCTAAGGCTATTTTATTTTTTTTAATATAATATAACTATTTAATGCAGATACAAAGCAACTCAATTCATTGTGCCCATTCAGATGGTCACAATATATATATATATATATATGTTTACTTCAGCAACAAAAAAAAAAAAAATAAAAGAGCTATTATCGGTTAATGGGGAAATTTATTTAGCCTCAGAGAGATTGTCAATATTTCTGGTAACATTAAAAGGCAAAAGTTATCTCTGTTTATAATGATATAATCTACTTATTTCTATTTTTATTAGAATAATAATTGAATATATTTAGTAGGTACTCATCTTTTAGCTAAAGATGCTGCTCTAAGGCGTGGTTTTTGCACCAAAACACATAAAAATGCTGTTTCCATGGCCGACACATTCGAACCTACGTTTTCTATAATACAACTTTTTTGTTGTGCTACAGAATGCAGGCCGCTATGTCGCGTCGCAGTACAGCATGTATGTCGCATAGCAGCAAATACATTTTCCGAATTCGCACAATTTATAAAATAATTACGGCTTGATGACAGAGTTTGTATTTGAATTGTATTGAAATGTTGTTTTCATTTGATTTTTTTTTATTTTAAACTATTGAAATGTTCAGATTTTTTAAAACAATAACGTACTGTATTGAACTTTTATTTGGAAAAATGTTAAATATCTATGTTTTTATTGAGTTGCAATTAGGTAATGTGTCAAGTAACGTACTGTTAGTAACTTTCCACGAGACGAAGATTCTACCGTCTGTATATTTTTGAAGTAAAAAAGAGTGGTACAAAAAAAATATCCAGTAAGAAAAGTCCAAATATACAGGTTTTTTTGTAAATTTAATAAAAAGCAAATATTATAAACATGTTTAATAAGTGCAAAGAAGACATTTGTATGTGTTTGTTGTTGTTTAAAAAAGTTTGAGTTTCTTTCTTCTGTCCGAGTACGGTTACGATTTTGAATTTTTTTATTTTAGCATTACAAACAAACAGAACACTAACCCTAAAACTAACCCTAAAACTAACCCTAAACTTTTACTTTAATTACGATTATTATTTTTTAGTTAAACAACAACAAAAAAAGTCATAACACAAGTAAAAAAAATATCCGATAGAAAATTGATAAAAAAAAAGCCGTAACACAATTTAAAAAGTATACGATATAAAAAACACGAATCAAATTGTAATTTGTTGATTTTATTTTACATTTATTATTATCATTTAAATTGTATACGTTAATAAAAAATAATATTTAAAAAAGATGATTTTGTTTTGTTTTTATTTTCGCATTACAAAAAAGCACAGAAAAATTATTAAAATCAACGGCCCATGAATGTTCATATTTTATAGTTTTAGCGTGAAAATGGCGCCATCCAATGGCATCTTTATCTGTAATACAAGCACCATTTAGTATGTGGAGCTAGAAAGCTTTTTCCTTAGGATAGTAGCCAATCAAGGTTAACTGCTCCTGGCTCTTTTGATTACAATCTAGATCTAATACAGAGACAAAGCGCAGCAGAGATGAAAGCACAGCACAATTAACGATTTTCTTATTTATCGTAATAAATCCCTCCATTGATAGCTTCAGTATTATAATATTTTTAATGAATAAATAGATAAAACATTTAAGTGTGTAGAATTTTTCATTTAAAAGTACTTAATTAAAAAGCAGAGCACATTTTTCAATTTTCTTACTTATGGTAATAAACCCATCAACTGGTCAATTAAGTATTATAATAAAATTGAAAAGCATACTATGCTTATATTTCTTATATTAATACATGTAAAGTGCTTTGTCTCTTTATTAGATCTAGAGTATCAATCAAAGGAGAAAGTCCCCTTTTGATTGCAATATTTTAACAGTTTTACTTTTATTTTTATCCTGAACAATTAATATTTATTGGCTACTATCATATGTAGAGAGCTTTCTAACTAAATATTTATAATAACTACTCTTTCTTATTGCATTGCCAAATGTATACCATATAATACTAAACTGTCCAAGCACTTTATTACTATTACACAATGCTTTATTTACCGCTCTTTCTTACAGTTTATAGTTTCAATTGCCCAAGCAATCTTCTTCAGAACTTTATATCTCCTAACCTGAGGCAATCGAAACTGTAAACTGTAAGAAAGGGTGGTGAAAGTTGAGGTTAGGAGATATAAAGTTCTGAAGATTGCTGATTGTAACAGTTGAGGTTAGGAGATATAAAGTTCTGAAGATTACTGGGAGCAATTTAAACTGTAAGAAAGGGTGGTAAATAAAGCATTGTGTAACAGTAGTAAAGTGCTTGAACAAGTTAGTATTATATGGTATGCTAAATATTTATAAATAGAAAACTCTACACACAAAATGTTTCCATCTAAACATCCAATAAAAATATATTATTGTTAAAAAAGGGGTTGCCATGACAACTGATTGAGATTGTTGATTATCATTGACTTTGGTATTGTTTAAGAGTTGATTGCATCCATGTATTTCATTATTGACCTATCTAGTCCTTGGCATTATTAGCTTTACTATCTTAGCAATACATAGTTGGAGTGCAGTTTGAAAGTTATAATTGAATATTTGTTATTCTGCTTTCTTAACAGATTATATTTACTTGTTCACTTGTTTATTTAAACTTCTTTATATATATAATTTCACTCTTTGCAGTTACATTGCAATTTTTAGCTCAATATAAACATATTAGACCATATATAAAGGTGGATTTCCACTTTTATTGTTTGAAGGTTGTCCTGAATCAGATTGAGATTGCTGATTTATTGATACTGATATTGGTTAAAATTGACTGCTTTCATGTATTTACATTATTTACTTATCTAGCCTTGGTCATTATTAGCTTTATGATCTAAATAATACATAGTTGGAGTTCAGCTTGAAAATCATAATTGAGTATTTGTTAGCATGCTTTCAGAAAAGGTTATATTTACCTGTTCAATGGGGTTTATTTAAACTTATTTGTATTAATAATTTCATTCTTTGTAATGTAGTTACAATTTTTAGTGTCTATATAAATATATTAAACCATATATAAAAGTGGATTTTCACCTTTATTGTTAGAAGGAAATTGCCTGAACAAAAGATTGAACTTGTTGATTGTCATTGATGCATTTGTATAATATATATATATAGATTATGATAGTACTCCCTCATCATGATATTTAAAATAACATGATGTTATTAAGAGTTTGATTATAGAATAGAAAGAACTCTGTTTTTTTAAGAGTAAACAAATTCTTTGTTGTTATCAATAATTGAAATGATAAAATGTCATGGTAATAAAAATTATCGAGCTGGAGACTATTAACAAAGGTCAATTATTTTTAAAAAAATAAAATCAATTCCCATAAGAAACTAAATATTTACTATGTATTGTTATTTTTAACAGTAGCAAACTCTCCTCTGCATATAGTATTGCCACCCAGTGAAAGTCTTAATAATCAATGGATGCAGGAAGGTTTGTACATTAAAGCCCAATCTAGTGCCTACTCACCCAATATCTTCAGACTAGTTTTTAGCTTGTGGTTTTTGTTAGTGAGGTCTGGGAGCATTGCATCTAGATCTAAGGATCTAATGCAACTTTTTAGCAGCCACCTTTTATTTACTTAGGCACTAGATGATAATTTTATGCACAAACCTTTCTGCATCCAGGTGGGACTATTGTATGGAGTTTTCTATTGTTAATAACAGCTTGTTTAAGCATAAAAAATGATGATCATGTGATGTTTTATTTTTTATTTTATGAAAAGTGTTTATTGAATTTATTGTATTAAATAGAGTTTTTTTTTTTAACTTTCAGTATTATTTTTTGCAAATTTATTTTCATTATTATTATTTAAAAAACTTGTCAATGCTGAATTTCCAAGCTAAAACAATGGGTTTGCATTTCACGTATTGTCAGAAGATCTGATGTTAAGAGAAACAGTTGATTTTTTAAACTCCAATAGTCAACTAGAAAGAAGGCACTCATTCTCTTTCTTTCATTGAAAAGAACAAAAACTTTATTTAATTTTCTATCAAATAAAGAAATGAGAGGTTAAAAAAAAAGATAATTTGGATCTGGAGCTAATCCAACTCTAGTTGTCACTCTTTACGTTCCATCAAAGCATTTTGAGAGGAAGGACAATACAATGTCGAATATCGAGTTCACCATTTTCTTATTCATTAAAGGTCAGGTCATCTCCAAATCTTATTGTATCAACTGGAAATTTATCATTCTTCCAAGCCCTTGATAATTAATGGAAAACCTGAAGAAAAGATAAAATGGAGAATAATCTATTAATTTTTTTTGCTAAAAAAAAAAATTATACATGTGTATAATGCATTTTATGTGCGTTGATAAAATATATATAATTTGATTGTAAGTTAATATATAATTTTCTTTCTTTACAACATTAGAAAAGAAATCAATCCTAATGAGGTATTTAAAACTTTAATCATTATTATTGTAATTAACCTTTTTTTATTACAAGAATATAGTAAATAAGTCAATTAATTCATATGTGCACATTTACTATATCACAATAAGGATTGGTGAAAAATAAAATCTTTATTTTATATTGTGTTAATACTAAATTTTGTTTTTGTAAACTGTTTTCAAGATTGGTTGAATGGGTTTAGATTTTTTTTTTTATGCTGAGACATTAGTATTGCTAAGATGCATAATTTGAAACAAGGCCGCAATAACTCATATGTTATCTTAAGGATAAACTAGATCACAGGTGAATATTTTATAGTTATATATTTAGAAATATATGTGTTTACTTTGGAGAATATTTTTGAAAATCACTGCTTTAGAGTTGTCATTCTAAACTGAGTTATTACTAGAAGCTAAAATATTTATGTAACAAATATAAGGATTTTATGAATAAACATCACATGATCACCATTTTTTATGCTTGCTTATAACTGTTGTTAAAACAGGCAAAACTGAGTGGCAGTACATATAGAGAGTTTTGCCTGATTTTATGAATAGAGAAATAATAATTTAATCAATCACATAGAAACAGATATATATAAGAATTATTATTAGTAAAGAACAATTTATCCCTAATTTTTATTAATTTATTGCATTTTCATCTTTTATTGCAACATCAGAAATATTCAGATATATACATTTAAAAAAAAAAGGAAAATATTTATTATTAAAATACAAGCTTTGTATGTGATGTCTAATACTTTGATAAAATAAATTGCTTATTTTATTTTTTAAATTGAACTTAGTATTTATCTGAATATAAGATTATACTCACTAAATTAACACAATAGGTTACATAACTATCAGTTACTTGTATTCTTTCAATATTCCCTGAGATATAAGAATGTAAATATTAGTTTCATATATTTTATTTATTTGGAAAACAATAAAATATATATTTGACTCCAGAATAAATCCACTAGAAATGATATCATCATGATATGACGGTACTTATAATATTCATCCTCTTAATTTGATTCGACAATTAGATATTTAGTTTATATAAATAGTTTTCTGTAAGTCTGGTGCTTTGATTCAAGTGGCATAATTAGTAGATATCATCATCATTACCTAAACACATATCATGATACTTATCATTGAGAGTAAGTGTCTAAATATAATATATATATATATATATATGTTGTATAACTTGCTATATGTATAATATTATGTCCACACTATGATTTCCATGTCTATAAATGTCTGTACTATTATAATATATATATATAACCATTAGACACCAATCAACACTTAGATAATCCCAATATAGATAATAATCAAAATCTCAAACTGTTGTCAAGGCAACTTCCTTTTAACAATAAAGAAATCTCCTTTATTGTTAAAAGGAAGTTGCCTTGAAAACAGTTTGAGATTGTTATTATCTATATTGGGATTGTCTAAGTATAGACTGGTTTTTAATGGTTACTTATAAATCCATTTAGTCTTGAACATTATTACACATATATATTATAATGTTCAGTGCCCTTTCTATCCCTATCTTCTTTACCAGGTTGCCATTAAACTATTTGAACCTAGACAAATTCATAAAGAAGGCAGACATGTATGGGAGAGATTCAACTTTTATTTGACATAGCTAAGCTTTAAAATATAACATTTCAAACTTAAAATTTTTTTAATCATTGATTTCAAAATAGAATTAATAAAAATAAAATAAGTCACTGCCAGAATTAATAAGACAAAAAACACATTTATTACACACATAAAATATCAAAATAAATTTGAGGCTTTAATTCTTTAACATTTATTATTGAATATATTTAATTCATGTTATTTATCTAATATGCACAGCTGGATGAAATTTTATATATTTTAATATTATTTTCATATTTTGTTACACACAAATATATTGCATAAAACCCACATTTAAAAGACTCAAATCTTTTAACTCCAGGCCAAAAGTTTGTGTCCACACCAACACTAGTTTAATGATATACTGATACGATCAATGCAAAATGAGAATGTTAGCATAACAAAAATCATGATTTCAGGAATTTATATCTGCAACCTGATATTATTAAAGAAATGTAATAATCCTCATCCATTATAGGAATGTGTGTCTGTCTGGTGAAACAATCACTATATTTGGAAAAGAATGCTCTACATCAGAGAGGAAAGGGTAGTCCTTGCTGACTTATAGGCCCCATCCAGAATGTAAGAAAAACAATGGCATAAAAAATATATCAACTATCACTGGCAATGCGAGGCTACTATTTTGGGTCATGCAATCAATTGGGTAATATATCTTGTATACTAACATGGCACAAAGAAGTGTTAATCCAGTGCATTCCCAGATTACATTGACATAAATCATCTGTACATCCATCCACCAGCATCAATTTAACTATGAAACAACTCAAAATTAACTCTACTTAAAGCAATATAATCTTAACGAGTCTATGCAGCTATTTACATCTAATATTAAATTTATTAATTTAATTGCATAAGAATGGAAATGACAAGGATAAACATGTTGCACATAAAATATTTAATAAATAATTTAGAACTTAATTTAAATTTCAGATGAGAGATTTTCTTTAGGAGAAATAATGTTCAGGTTTAATAATTGAAAGTTCATATTTTCTCAAGTTATATAATTAAAAGTTCAAATCTCATTTTAAAATTCATACTTCTCTTTTATTTTGGAGAATCCTCCGGACTGTTTCATGTTTATTAAAAGCCATTTTTGTGATAACTGATGTGATACACATCCAGTTCAAAGACTTGTCCATCATCGATTGGTAGATATTTTCTTTTGTAGATGAATCCTTTTTTGTTATTCTTCAGAAACTGCTACACTGGAGACCATCTCAGTTCACACAACTGAGGAAATGAAATCTTGTGTGTGGCCCCTACATCATGAAGGTCTGCAATACAGGTATCAAAATATTTTAATCAAATTAATAAAATTCAATTTTCTTCAAAAGTAATCTAATTTCTCATTTTATATGATTTTATATTCCTTATCACCAGATTCCAGGATTGATCTCTTATGGTTTAGCATAGTTCTTATTGGTGATGATGATTTTTCTCTTTGGACTGTGTGTTTGTATGTATCTTTCTTGGTTAGTTTCTTTTGGAGCAGGGGGAACATCAATATTTTTTATCACTAGTAATTTTAATTTCTCTTAATCTGACTTACAATCTGTTAAATGCTCCAAGGGCCTGTTTGCCATAACATTTCAATAGAAATTTAACAGTTTTCATAATTTTTTTACTTTCCTTAAAATACTTTTTGTTTTTAGATTTTTAACTTTTCTTTATCACTTTTATCTTTAAATAATTATTTAATCAGTTTACTATCTGTGCATTTTATATATATGTGCATTTTTTATATCAATTTAAATAAATTTTACTTATTGATTTTTTTTTATATATTTTCATTTGAGAACGATGCAAGGCATATATGTATAGCATTACTATATATATATATACACACACGCACAAACATATAAGTAACCATTTTCTAGCCAACATAAACTTTAATTTATAAATGTAGATAAAAATAAAAATGAATTTTATTTGTAACATTAACATTAGTAACAACATATATTGTTATTAGTAAATTTTTTCTTTGTCCTAATTTTAATACTGTTTATACAGATTAATGTGATAACTATTAAAAGTTATCCTTTCACTTTGCCCCAAGTAAAGATGGATGTTTTACTCTTTTTTTAAAATCTCTATATTTTACAGCTTTTCTAGGACTTTCTACATTTATGCTATATTTGTAAGCATTCATGGTTATGACTCATCAGCAATGCTTATAAATATAATCGTAGTTATAGGTGGGATCTCTAATTCCAGTAAAAAATTATCATGCGTGGTTATTAAACAATTTGCCGTGTGTTGCAGCAACTAAAATGTAGAGATTTGTCATGTGAATTTGGTTATAAAATTTAATACAATTAAGTACATGGTAGTATTAACTTCTAGAAAAGTGTGCAAAATAGTAAACATTATAAATTCATTACTTCTAAACAAAATATTTCAAATTATACGTTAAAGTTTTCAAAAAACTTTTAAAAACTTGCAATTTAAAATGAAAAATTTACAAAAATGAATTATTAAATAAATAGAGAAAGGCTTTAACCATTATCATATGTGCCTTCAACATTAATAATAATCAAATGATGTTTTTTGACTATAGAGACACCTCTCAAACCTCAACACAAGATCATGACTTTATAAAGATCAGAATGGCTATCTTATCTATAATTTAAATTCCCACTTATATAGGTTAATCTGAAGCATCTTGATTTAAAAGCATTAAGTAAAATAATATAAAAACTTAATTATAAATATAAAAAATTATGAGAAATATATTTATTTACATTCAAAATCTATTACAAAAGCAATAGTTGTCAACCTTATTCACTTGTTTTGAATAGAGATCCAGCATTATTCATTTTTTTCTTGATTATTCTTCTTGTAAAATTTAAAAATTTTCAAATCAAACTTTATATTTAGGTAAATTAATATAAAAATTAATTATGAATATAAAAAATTATAAGAAATATATTTATTTACATTCAAAATCTATTCCAAATGCATAAAACATTTTGATTTGGTTTCTGACTTTCACTGTTAGAAATGCCTGTAGAACGATAGCCAAAGTTGACAGTCAGTGCTTTGTGGCACTTTAAAAGGAAAAAGAGGTGGGGTTATATACAACTGACCACAATCACAAATCAGTTTTTATGAAAAGTACTGCCAATAAAATATTTTTTTGGAATTAAAATTTAATAAAGCTATGAATTTACTATAAAATAAGTGTAAAATAGTGAAAATATGACTAACAATTGCCTACAGATGGTGCAAAATTTTTCTGGTTTCCAGTTCAAAGGCCTGAAAAAAAACATAGTCACTCTCAGATACACTTTCACCAAAAAAGTTGCCAACATCTAAGAGTTTGGCCACCCCTACTCTATATAATACTGACATCTTCAGCTTTTTTAACATAATAAATAAATAATTCCAGTTTCTTCTATAAAATAGATGCAAAATAGCTTCACAGATAGCTGCAGGAACATTAAAGAAAAGACTAAAGTATTAAACATCCCATTTTAATTGCTGCATTAGAGGATAAATTGCTAATGTTAAACAATAATATATAATGAAGTACTTTATTATGATCATTGCATTGATTTCTTTGCAATATTTCAATAATTATAAATACAATTTTAAATTTTAAAAAAGAATTTTGTAGCTTTATGATGTTGTAACAATAATTTTTTCAGAATTTAGGAACAGAATTTTAAATAAAAAATTTGAGTGTTAAAACCATATTTTTGTCAGTAATAATCAAATGATAAAAAAAATATTGTTCAGATTATGTATTTCACTTTATTACTTTTTTTCCATCTTTATAACAGTATATTACTTTTAAAAAAAATTTCATTTGTAAATTTTATATTTGCAACAAATAAATTTAAAGTGTTGGAAATATAGATTAAAGATTAATTTTTAAAATAAAATGTAACCCAAATGTCCATCAGAACTTTCAAAAAAGATTAGGAGAAAATAGTTAAGTGAATGAGTTAAAGGTTTTTGTAAAAAATAAAAAGTTTTAAATATTACAGTTTACAAACATCGCGCTATATAAAAATGATTTATTTAAATGCCTAAATTTTAAATTTTAAATAAATAAATAATTAGTGCTATAATTCTTATACATAATGAATTATGAATAAATATTAAAACTCTTAACTTATGCCTTTTTTGTCACATTGCATTTTAAAAAATGAAATAATGAAATGGACTAAAATATCTGACAGGAAAAAGTTTCTGATAAAAATAAAAAATATGATTTTTTTTTTAATTTTTAAGTGGCTTCATCCTTTAACGAAAAATATAATTAAACTTTAAAAGTTTTTCTATATATATATAATATATACTTACCCTAGAAGTAATTAAAGGGGATTTGAACTGAGACTTTTAAGCTCCCTATAGCCATCCACTCTATTCAATACAACTGATACACATGGATCATATATATGTGAAAAAGATGAATAATCTCTAATACATGTATTTTGTGCTGAATCAGTGCTTAGTTTTATATAAAGATATCAAATCTACAAACTTTAATGGACAGGCTTTAATCTTCACTCTCCAACTCTTCAGCCAATCATATCACTGAAAATCAGATGATGGAATGACTATAGAGAGCTTAAAAGTCAAGATTCAAATCACTTTAATTACATCTTGGTTAAGTATATCCAGCCTGTATTCTGCCCATCCCTCTTCTGTATATTTAAATGGACATATTAAGGTCCTTCATAAGAGGGGTCAGATTGACTTAATGTCAACATGGGTATGACTATTATTGGTATCATCAAGAACTTTGAGTATTCCATCATAAGATATTTAGTGATATGGATATCTGAAAGATTGAGGAGTGGAGAATATTGAAGCCTGTCCATTAAAGTTTGTAGATTTGCTATCTTAATATAAAACTGAGCACTGATTATACATGTGTGTGGGAGATAATGATCCATACCAGCACAAAATACATATATTTGAGATTTATCTTTTTCACATGTATGTGGTCATGAATATTGGTTATGTAAGATAAGTGGATGACTGGAGCTTGAAAGTCTGGATTCAAATTCCCTTCAATTATATATATATATATTGTACCGGTAAAATCACCATGCTTAATCACGCACAGTAATCCGAATTCAAACCCAGTCCACGTCTAGGAATAAATTCCAAAATGCAAACCAAATTCAAACCCAAACCCCTGGCATGACCAACCGATGAACAACGCAACAACGGTACGTGGTTTTCCCTTTATTAGCTCGTCGGAAAACACAGACTAAATTACCCTACAATCAGTTATTCATATATATCTTATATTCGAGATATTGGTACGGTTAATAATTCAATATATATTTAAGTTGTCGATACAGACAGCAGGTGTTTAACTAGATTTCGAGAGTAATAAGACAAGAGAGACAAAATAGATTAGATAAATTTTTAATAATTATTGAAATCATTGAATACTATATACAGATACGGTAAAATTTTCATACGTATATTTCTAATAATTTGCTACTAGTCCTTAATAATCATTTTAGACTGATAGACAAAACGCATGCCAATATTTATATGTTTTAAATGGTCGTACGAGTTGATATGAGAATCAGAGGAATTTGAGCATTTAAAATATTTAATTCCTATTTTATTAAGTTGTTTGATTTTAATAGATTCAAACCATTACGTATACGGATAATTGGAGGAGGCTTTATATAAGAATATAATATAATAATGATGTACTGATGGTTGCAGAGCTTAAGATATACTACAATAATAACTTGCGGTGCATTGATGGAAGACCGGGCGGCTTGTACTTTGACAAGTCTTAATGCCCCCAAGTAGATCCGGGACACTACAACCAGCCGGGATCATTTTCGAATCCCGGTGATCCAAGAGATTATCTGGAGAAGAATTTCTTTCTTTCCAATTGGTAGTAAAAACGAGACGCCAATTTAGGCGAAGGAAAAGGCACTGCCACAGTAACATCGAGGAAGAGTGATCGGAAGTGGACTTAAAGCGAAACTATATAAAACCTTGATTATCTCTCCATAACATTTTCTACGCAACAATCTGATATGACTATTCAAAATAAAACATGGCGAAATCAAAAGATCACAAAAGTAACGATTAATTAATTTCACTCTGAAATCCATAACTCCCCAGGTTGTTCGGAAGGTAATAATAGTAACAAAAATATTCACTTTATATTATTACTCCGTTCATATATAAAAAATAACACAATAAAAATTTAGACTTTATTTTATATTTGTTATTTGGAGCAAAGATTAAAATATCATTTTGACAAAATAAAAGGAACAATACAGGTACTTGAATATTTCTCAACTCAACATAAACGAACCAATTTTTTTTAGTTCGATAAAAGAAAATTACTTTTAAAATGAATATACTAATAATACTATGAAATAAACTTTAATGGCTTTAACTAGAGTTGAAAAATATTATTATTGGCATCACTTTGTTTGTAAATGTAAGTAATAATAAAAATATAAGTATATTCACTAATGAATTACTATTAGGCACAAAATATTAGTAAATTATCATCTAAAGACTAGAGCACAGAAATATTAGAGAAGAAATTTACTGACAGGCTTTAGTGTAACATTTTAACGAAGGAAAGCAAGAAATTTACATGTAATTACTTAGATTAATTCATAATAGATTAAATAATAAAATTATTAAGCTTAGAGGAAAGTTAAAAAGTTCATGTAACAAGAGTTACCATTCTTCTTCGTCCAGCTTTTCTCCTTGCGGTAATGTTTATGCAGAACGTAGGCGCGCATTTTGGATTCCTTAGAATGGCATGATTAATTTAAAGGTTGGAATTGAGAAAACTGGAAGCACAGGAAACATTATGGATCAGCGGCTCGAAAGATTTAAATCGGCAGAACAGGGATCAGCTTCTTGGACTTAGCTCAACATTATTGCAATCTACCGGGCAACTTCTTAATCACAGTTGAGGTGATTTCTCTGGCACAGCTACTTTGCTGTAGCTCGAGATGGTCTACCCACAGCAAAGTCAAAAAGTAGAGTCCCCTAGTATATTATAATATAAGATGGCTACGGTTGATCACTCTGCATAGTTTTTGTTCATGACTCCACCTCCTTTGATTTTCTGGCCTCCAGCAATATCTAATTTTGACTATACAATTGCATTCGCTTTTCTTGATAAGAGTCCTACATTTCTCATTTCCATTGTTTGATTTACATTTATTTCTAAATTCAATACATGATTCTAAATTGACAAACTAAATAATTACATAGGAATTCGTGAATACAAAATTGAAATTCATTATCTTAACTTTCAAAGTACAAACTAATTATTCTATACATTTTTGTACACGTAAGATTTGACTAAAAATACCGATCAAAGGAATGTGACTTTTGATCAGCATTTTTAAATGACTTTGTATAATTTTGAAAGATTTAAAATTAAAAAAAAATATACACGCAATGAAACTTTTAAATTGAGCGAATATAAACCTACAAACCACACACGAATATTATTTATCATGATTTGTAATATTTATACTTGTAATATTTACATTAAATTCTTTTAAACAAAGCATAAAATAACTAACTTAAAATTTATGTGGCCTGGAATAGAAAAAGCCTCATTGCGGGTAAATAGTGATTTAGAATTACCGTACTTCAAAATGAAAACTATGAAACTAAGATCGATCCTTCGATCTGTCTGTTTCAATATATATATATATATTACAAATCAAATTAAAAGTTAATGCAGATAAACTTTAACAGTGTAGGGTTCTCTTTAAAAAGTAATTTTAATAATTTTTTGTGCTCAAAACAAAAGATTAAAGATATTTGCAAGCACAATTGATAAACTATTGTAACAAATAATTTGAAAATATTATTTATGTATTTTAAAAAGTTCATGTTGTCTAATGTTTTTTTAGCATGGCTCTAACTAAGCAGGATGTGATTGCTGCATAGAAAAAAATATATTTTATCTAGGCATTGAATTCAAGTGATTTATGGGGCTTCTAGTTAATGAATCATAGAATCACCTTCAGATATAAAAATTATGAATAATAATTGATAGTACTTTGATTATGAATATCTCCTGCTGTCTCAAAGACTAGGTACTATTTTAATTTAGTTATTTCTGTCTTTTTATTTTTGTACTCTTTCTTTGAATTTTTTCTGCATTTTTCATCATCATCATCATCATCATCATCATCATCATCATCATTATTATTATTATTATTATTATTATTATTATTAAAGTTGGTGTAGGATGTTCTCAGGCTTATCTCTCTAAAAAAAACTATGGCAATAAGATAATGAAAATATATTTCCACCCTTTAAGTATATGTCCAGTAATTCTGATTCCAACTTTTGTATATGCATTAGGAAAGCTATGATGGAACAAAGAGTAGAAAATTGAGAATTCTTATCTGTGATTTTGCATGAAAAAGTATAGTAAATATGGAGTCACATCAGAACTAAATTTGGGATAGGAGATTCTTTGGGCAAACAATAATGTTTAAGAGCAACTCTATTTAGAGATGCCTCTGTACTCTAAAGATATGAAAGGATATTTTAAAAAGTGGCTTAAAATAAACTTTTAAAAAATATGAATAATTTGTCATGCTTGGGAATTGCTAATTTAAGATACAGCATGTCCTATGCTTACATAAGCTATTAGGATAATAACAAACTCTATATACAGTAGTGCCCCCAGTGGATGCAAGGTTTATGCAGAAAATTGCTATCTAGAGCCTACTCATCCTATCCCATACTAATTTCTATCTTTATCAGTGAGAAACTTTGAATCTGAGAGCACTGCACTTAGATCTTAGGATCTAATGCAATCCTCTGCCAGCCACCTTTTAACCATTTAGTTTAACTATAAATCTATAAGGCCAAGATAAAAACAGTGTACCTAAGATACAAGGCTCCTCACTGATGAACACCATAAGCTAAAAACCAGTCTGGGGATATTGGATTGAGTATGCACTGGACAAGGATTTTCTTTGCATTTATTGATTACTAAGGTTTGCAATGGTGACAATACAATATGGAGAGTTTTTTGTAAGCATAAGAAATGGTAATCATGTAATATTTTAATGATTTTGTATCAATCCTGACCATAAAATGAAAACATCAAAATGTATAGTACTGAACTGGATTCAAATATATATGACTACACAAGCAAATTAGCTTCAATGGAAAACCTTATTGTGTTTTCATCCTGGGTTCATAGCTTTATAGTTAACTAAATAGGTAAAAGGGGGTTACTGGAGAGTTGAATTAGATCCTAACATCTAGGGGCACTGCCCTCATATCCAAACACAGATAAAAGCCATGACCTAGAAACTATTATGCACCAGGTAGAGATTTTATCTTACAACCATTGATTACTAAGGTTTGCAATAGGTGAAACTACTATATGGTGAGTTAACTACTGCCTTAATGGTAATGATGATAAAGCAAAAGTTAGCCATAGTAACAAATATATATATAAGGCATATGAAAATTTTGAACTTTACTTGATGTGGGCTCTGGAATGTAGAGCAAAACTTGTAACTATAGAGTTAGTCATGGTTTAAAATTGATACAACAATTTTTACGATCTTACTTTCTAAAAGAAGATGATCTAATTGAATAAGTAGATAGATAGAAAGTTTTAAAAGGACAAATGTTGAGTCTATCACTGTTATAAATATTAAAATTCTAACCCAATTTTTTTTAGTGTAATCAAGTAAAAACTTACAAAAGTTTTGTTTATAAACACATTTTATTTCCTTGATCTTTAAATCATTGAGATCTCTAAGATTTAATTACTTAAAATATTTAAGTTATCAGATTAATTATTTACATCTTAATTTAATTCAAATTCTTTTTCAGTAAAAATAAGTGAGTTAAATTTTAATCATGTTAATCCAATCTTACAAAAAAAAAAATGTGATTTTTAGGAGCAGTGATTCATTGTATTATTCTATTCTAGTGCCATCTATTGTAATCTTGATTAATCTATGGATACAAAATAACAGTGCATGAGTAAAGAGCTTTGGTCTTATAGTTTAAACTTTTTTCATCTGTTGCTAATTTCAGCTAAGTTTTCCTTTAAAAAATGATTGTGGGCAATATTTTTTAGTGGAATGAATGCTAACTAATGTAAATACCAATTAAGTTTTCTGTCATATATAAAGACCACAATATTTTAAAGTAATCTGTAAATTATCACAGCTTCAATTATTATCTGTTTTATGTTCTACGAACATCTCTTATAATATATTACTGTGTGTATATTTTCATATTTCATAATATGACTAACGATATGGATCTAATTTGACTTGAAAACATAAAAATTCGACTTAATCTTTAAGTCATAAAAGTCTTCGCTTACAAAAAAAAATATTAAATACTGACGTCATATTTAACTACTTATTTAATTACTATGCTTTGAAACTTTCCATATTTGCTAACTTCTCTATGTAAAATTGGATATGATAATTAAAAGTCTATAATAAAAATACTGTATTTATATATGTTTATTCAATCGCAAACACCTAGTTATGACAATTAAATGATGTTTTGCAGAATTTAAGACTGATTTCAAACATCGGTTGTTGTTTTATAAAATAAATTTAAATCTTGTTCCATAGAAAGATTTTATGAAACATTTTCTTAAATGCATTTCAAACAATTAAATTTAACAATTTGTGAAAAGAATTGAACCCAGAAAATACATTAAAAAATAGAAAGAAAAAAATATTTTATCAACTCTTACCTTGCAATAAAAGAATGGATTTAAAACGTTAAGTGCTTTTATAACAGTTCTGACAATATTGGCTCACGTAATGACCTCTCCCCCCCCTTTTAAATTTTTAGTTAAATTAAAAACTTTTTTAAATTCAATTTGAAAATCTTTTGGTTAATCAATAACTCGATTATTTCCTCCATCTATAAATGCACTCATTTTGTTAAAAATAAAAGCTCTACTTTTAATATTAAATTATGAAAAACTGAACTCTAAAAGGAATATGCGAGTGTGTGCATATACAAAATGTATATATGTTTTCTACTCAAAGAAAAGTTGAGACAACTTAGCAATCTGTACTATAGACCAAATAATAGCATTTGATCATCATGTGGTAGTTTGCTATATTTGGTATCAAACACTGGAACATAATGTTCATGCCTAGAATATTTTCAAAATAAAAAAAGAAATTTGCCTTCTAGCATATCGTTAAATTCATAAATGAATATATTTAGTATTTTTACAACCCATTTTCTTAAGTTTTATTAAACGTAATATATTATTATAATATATTGCCCAAAAAAAAAACAGTTACAGATTCCAAAAATATCAAGCTTACTGAGAATATTCTAGACACTAAAAGGACTTACAATTTATGATGAGAATAACAAACAGAAATTCAAAAAAAAAATGTAATCAAAAGATTCAAACCTGAATTGAAATTATGAAAAAACATTAACCAAGTTGAATTATAAATTCTAACAGATACTATGATCTACTGGAAAAAGTTTTCATTAGCTAATAATTTTGCTAAATCAAAAAAATGCTTTGGACTGCATATGAGAAAAACTACTAATTTTGTCTTGCAGCTGATTGTTTATAAAAAACAAGTCTTCCCCTATGTATGCATATATTTATATATTGAATATTGTAATAATAATTTAAATATAGCTTATATAAATAAAATTTAGTTGAACTAGTTCTCTATGATCAGTTATCATCAATATTAATATAGTTTTTTAATGATCAATTTCTCTATTTAATAGATCTCTTGCACTCAGCTGTATTAACATCTGCTGTTTTACTTATACACTATAACAAAAATAAAAACATACGAGTTCATAAATTAACTAGAATGATGTAAATTCCACACACATTAAATTTGCTGATGACAGTAACTTCTATCTTCCTAAGCAATAATTATTCTTTCTAAACTCAATAATGTCAAATCTTGTACTGATGCTATTTTGCTATTTTTTGCATCACTATAAAGATGTAACAAGCATCATTTTTTTCAAATGATAAAAGCTTAAATACTTAGATTTTAATATGATTAACAAATCAGACTTTAACAATTACTTATTATGCAATTATTAAATTTCATATATTTTTGTACATTTTATTTAAAGATTACATTCATTTTTTTTCCTGTAAAGTTTTTTTCAAATGCACACACAAATCTTTTCATTTTTTAAAAACATGCATATTAAAGAACTATAACATTTATCCTACATTTAGCTTAATTTTTGACAGATTTATTTTCTCTGGCTATAAGATTTCAACTTTAATTTTTGTAATATATTCTATATCCGAATATTAATAAATTTGATTTCATTTAATAGATATTTACATTTAGAAATAAAATAAAATCTAAAAAATCATTTTTGAACTTTACAAATATTGAAAAAATTAGATCATTATTAAAACAAAGAACTGTTTTATCATTTAGCAGTCAGAAGGGGCAGATTGACTTCATAAAACCAACTAAATTTTTTTTATTGACATTTATATTAAAATGTGAACAAATAGCTATTAATATCTGATAAATTTACCAATTATGCTTTAAAAGATTAATTTTGTTTTATAATTTTTACAATTTTGCAATACATTCTAACAAATAAGTTGGTGATGATGTGTTAATGATCAATTTGAAATGTTGTTTTTATTAAAACAGTATAATTCACTTTATAATCACAATGCTGGGAATTAAGATCTTTTATTTTTAAAAATAAAATATTTACATATAAAATAAATATGTAATAAGGTACATTACTGACTTTAATGTCTATAACACATATTTTTGAAAAACTGGCTACTATTAGTTGGGAATGTGATACTTGACAGATTCTATTATTCAATATTGTGTTCTTGTTTGGAAACAAAGTGCTCACAATAAATCTCTGGAGAAATAATTCATTACATATATCATGAAAAATATTACTGGCATATTCAAGTTCATAATATTGCAGTGGCTTTCCATTCTTTCACTTATTCATATATGATAGTGGCTCTCAACCTTTTTAATGCCATGACCCTTTAATATAGTTCCTTATGTTGTGGTGACCCCCAACCTTTAATTTTACTACTGTTATAAATTGAAAATGAATTTACCAATGGTCTTAGGTGACCCCTGTAAAAGGGTTGTGACCACAGGTTGAGAACTGCTGATATCTATGAGATACCATTAACCATAAACATCTTCTTTTTGATGCTCAATGAAAAATCACTTCAAATAATTTAAATATGGCCAACAAATTTTCTTTCCAAATCTAATGATTAAACTAATTGAATTTTATTTTTTTAGTTTTTACCAGAGTTTCATTAATATATTCTGGATAACCCAATGATATTATATTTAACAGTCTCTGTCTTATGTAAGTTATCAAACATAAATAGTTAATTTCACATAATTAATGACTTAAATTTATGCATGCAGTGGCAAGTTTAAAGGACTTAAAATTCATCATGTGATAAAATATTAATTTAGTTATTAAAAAAGTGTATTCTGAAGTCAGTTGTTTATTTAAGAACAAAGAATTATTATTTTATGGAATAATCAAAAGAAAAATAATCTATTTTTATAAGAATAAAGAAAAATACTGTTTTCTTTCTTTCTTTCTTTTTTGAGAAATGAATTGATATATATTATACCAAATTGTCTGCACTTAATATCCACCAACAGAAGGTACCACTAGGTCTTTAACATAGAATATTTAATTTTGGATGACCTCAATATAGCTGTTCACCTATATATAAATTAATTATAGAAAGAGTGGAGATTCTTAGTAAAATAAACAATTGGTAGGGCAGACAACAATAAACAAGTGCCAAACAAATCTAACAAGTAACAACATTGTTTATTAATGAAACAGCAATAGTAAAACAAAAAATAATAAGTAGCTCATATTAACGGATGGGTTTGAACTATAGTTAGCTCAATCATATTAAAAGTTAGTATAAACCCTTTTAAATAAATAGTTATTGGCTTTGACAGTTGATTGTTTTGATTCTCCTCTTTGAATTAATTTTCTTCATTAAATAATTGAGTGTAAATATAATAGAATTCTCCATATGCTTGTCAATTGCAGATGTGAGCATATATCAGTAAAAAACATTACTTATTAATTAAACATATTCAGACTTCATTACTAAACAATCTCACATGTTGTAAATTTTTATAACACAGCTCATAAGCAAGACCCAATCCTTAAGAGGAAACAGGTGACGAACAATCAGAAAGGCCCACATCTAACCTGTGTTAAATAATAGTGAAAACTATATATAAAAGAGCATGGAAAGCTCAATATGGGCAGAAATTTAGCTGAACTCAATGCTAAAAAAATAAAAAATAAAAGGCCATATAAATAAATAAACCTCCCCATGAACTCTAAAAAGGGATCATTTATAAGCACACATACAAGCTTATAATCTCTGTTTCTTTCAGGCATGTATGATATAAACACACAAGAAAATATACTATTTTAATGCTTTAATATATATACCTCTCACTAGATAGAGTACCGAACATATATCTACAATATAGCAAACATACGTGCCTACATATTTATATTTAATTAAAATGGTTTTGACTTAAATATTGTTATTCAAAACTTCTGGATTCATTCTCATAACTGCAATATATTCCCAACGCATATTTATGGTCATCCGAAAGACTCCAAGTGCCAATCTTATATGAATATAAGAATTACGTGAAGTGAATATGTTACCAACAAGAACACTATCTTACATAACGTGAGAGGGGTTTTTGACCATCGACTAGCTCAGTCTCATGATCAGGTGGTGTCACAGCCAGGAGTAGCCATGAATGAGTTTAAGAGTTTTTAAAACACACAAAAAAACAAATAAATAAACAAATAAATGGATCTGCAAAGAAAATATCACAATAAGATTTGTTTTGAGTTTCATTATCAAATCGGTTATATTAAAGACTTCTAAAGATCATTATTATTCTTTGATCTTCTAGATGAAAAATAAATAAATAAATAATTCAACACTCTACTTTTTTTTTCTATATTTAATATTATATAAATATAATTACTACTCTGTCATTTCAATACGCACACATAGGCCATTCTTTCCAATAGATTTATCACACATAAATCAAGTAGTGAAGGTCGATACTAAGAAAAGTTTATTTATGTGACCTCCGACAATAATTACATTATTTATGTCTGCAATTAAACAAGACTTTAAGAAAATTTCATTAAGTTAACTTAGATTGTCACCTTCACTTATTATGAATGGTAAAAAAAAATTATTTCTCATACAAGAGAAGAAAAATCAGTACTTAAAGTTCTTTACCTGAATTTTCCCTGGGTAATTAGTGGAAGCAGATTTATTTATTTTAAAGAGATCCATTCATCACAGGTAATAACAGGTAATTCAATGCGAAGATTGCCAATCTTCATGTCCGTTGGTTGACGAGGTTCAGCTTGGTTTCACGTTGGGAATTATATTTTATTCCAAGGCATCTTGATATTATTGGGTGAGGCAGCTACAGTTGGTTGGAATTAGGGGTTTGAATCTGGCATGGTATGTTCTTACCCCGACATTTCTTTTGGATCTGCCATTACATAAGAAAAATATTAAAACCTTTAATATTCTGGATTTACAATTTACTGTTCACAGCTGTAACTCTGCAGGGCCAAGACAAAATGCACTGTGGGTGACTCTCTTTTATAGCCCCCTCCATTTGTTCTAAAAGTTTCTTTTTGATTTCACTTCCTGTTTCCAATGCTGATCAACCAGATCTGGTTGACGTTTAAAAAACTTTTATCATAGTTTTTATTGTACATAAAAAAAAGTGAAATCTCATTTTTGCGGGAAACCTTTAGTTTTTTAACCCTTAAACCGCTAACTATATTATTGGTTGTATGAGGTAAAAATCAAATCTTTTAATTGGCCAACTCACAAACTGAAGACAAAGCCTATTGTTAAAACATATTCGCCTATAATATTAAATTCAACTCAGATACGTTTATAAAAAGTATATTACTAATTTTTCAGGTTATGAAAGAGAACGAAAGTTCTTTCAAAAATAAATTGCTATTTATTTATTATAAAATATATTCAATTTCGGCAAATATAAAGTGAATGTCTAAACAAAAAAGTGCTGACGCAAATGCTTTTTTTCAATGTTACGTTATTGAAAAGTAAAGATTTCTTTTTGCTAAATCTTAAATATTTTTACTAAAATCTTCAATATTTTTCGAAAATAATTTTGTTTTTTTAGTTTATTTTTTAAAAATTATTTTAATTTCTCAAATTATACTTTTTTAAATACTTAAATCACATTCGAAATGAAAATCTCAGCGTTTTTCTTTATTTTCTTTGATCAGGCAGTTTCTTTGTTCTTTCCAGCCAATCAGAATGTCTTTTTCGGCTGAGAGCTCGCTGACAACCAATCACTGACAATGTTCTTTCTTTGTTTAGGTTTAAATGCGGTTTTTTTGATTTTTTACTTGTAAAATAATTCGGAAGAGGGCACCATCTTACAGAACTTTTAAAAACCTAATCAATACCTGTCAAACGAATATTCTAGCATAAGAACTAGCAGAGTTAGAGTGACATCAGATGTCGACGAGAGGCCTCGTAAGAGGTGGGAAAAGGGTTTGCGGGAAACCTTTAGTTTTTTAAATGTGAAACAAAAATCTCATTTCTCTCTTTACACACATTTGTCACACACACATATATATCATTTCAAAATGACAGAGTCCCTCCCCCGCATTTATGTATTTGTAACCATCACCACGTAATAAAATTAATATTATATATCTACATATATGTTTAAATACTGATTAATAATATTATTTGTGACTGGGTTCGAACCCATTCTGTCACAATATACTTCCATGTACAATCAAGTAAAAAACAGTGAATATGATGACTTCTTTAAAAAATATTAATCCTGAGTTTCTTTTAAATGTAATTTGCAATAACTATTTTGCTTATGCTTTTAATAAGCAATAATAAGATTGAAGAGGGAAATAGGAGGAAATCTGTTCTTTTTAATAATTCTTGTTAATTTTTAAGAATAAAAAGAAACTAATTTTAGAAAGTGATAACATTTTTCAATTGTTAAGGAAATTCACTGACTGATTAACTATCAAGAAATTAAAGACATTAAAGGGTTAAAACAGGAATATTTATGACCTAAAAATATGCATGAAATACTAAGATCAGTAAACAAAAAAAAAAAAAAATAAAATTGAAATATAAAACAAGTTATATCTTAAGAAATATATGAATAATGGAATATGAATTAATGAAACAAAATTTACATAAACTCTTAGATCACTGGATTACTGATATATATAAAAAGTATAGTTTATATAAAGTTTTTAGCATTAGTCCATAGTAATGGGATGGAGAGTTATTACTTTTTATACAGATTAATCAATTAAGTATATACTCTTGGCATACTGATATATTTTCAAGTGAACTACTTTGTTCCTTGGTTGTTGAGAAATGCTTTGCTAAGATGATTTCTAGGGTGTGACGGTTCATGAAATCAGTTGGCAAATAAATTTAGCATATTCTGGTGAAAGAGGGTTCATGTTGGAGAGTTCATCCTTTGGGTGCCTTAGCTGCACATGGCTTCTGATATGGCAACTGGAGTAAATGGTATTTATAACAAGACACAAGCAAAATAAAGTAGTCTAATGAAGTCAACAGAACTGAGTAGATTAATATAGCATAGAATAGAATAAATTAATAATTTTAGTTGATCTTATATAACTCCAGAGATGACAATACTTAATGGAAATAAAACTATATTTTTGTTAAACTCTTAATAAAAGGAATTAGAATCAATACAGAAAAGTAAAATTTGTTACAAAGTTTGCTTTTTTTATTTTTTACTTGTTACATTAAAGTATACAACTAATTTTAAACCTTTTTTACCATTAGTGTGTGCACATATATATATAATACAGCACTCCCTGGAACATCATTTAAAAAAACACACACGCAACATGAATTACAATTAAGTTTGCTTAGCCATCAGACATACAAATTAAATCTTGAGATTTTCAAAGCAATTCAATATATATGTAAGAACATATGTGCTTTCTATATTATTCTGATTTATTTATTATTATTTTTGTTTATAATCTAAATTGTTTATATACTTTTTAAACTGAAGTGTATTACAGATATGTGTCTACATATTAAAATCATCTCTGATGTCAATGAAAACTTTTTATTATATAAGATAGATGGAAGGTTTTGAATTATAGTCAGTTTTTGTACATGTATTTAACACATTGTTTTGTTTGTATTCTAAGTGGATTTGAAGTAAGGTTAATTTTCTAAATTTATTTAAGTGTATGTGTGTGCATGTATGTTTTTGTTTTTTTTTGTATTTACACTTGGAAAATCCTGTGAAAATGTGTACATGAAACAATGGTATTGTAATAAGTTTTTAAGTTTGGTTGGTTTTTTTTAAAATGTTCATTATGTTCTTGTTGTTGTTGTTTTTTTATAATTGCTATTTCTGTGTTGGGCATGATTAACTTTTATATTGCACTGAAAAGTATCATACATGCACTGGACAAAGGATTAAACAATATTGTAAACAAAAATTAGCTATTACCCTCTAGTTTAGCTCTATTGTATTTTATATATGCAAAGTTTTTGTTTAAAATAGAAAACAAGTTCTCTCTGTGAATTCCTGAACAACACTAGCAGTAATGTCCTGTGGTGCTGATGTTACAGTTTTATGAATGAATTTTCTAATTAATGATTGAGTTCATATACTGGCTAGGCCTTTATATAGTTTTCTATAAAATGACATTATCAATTTCAGATCTCATTGAAACTTTGAAGCTTATTCCTCATTAGGATCATACTTGATAAAATGATTACCTAATTGATTAGCAAAAACAAGACTTTCTTTAATTAAATTAGCATTGTCTTCTTTAGGATTGGTAGTTTTAATAACAATTGCTAATGATTTCTTCCTCATTTAAAACTTTATCAACTAATAATTCATCAATATCTTTGGATGGCATATCATTGAATCCTCCATAAATTTAATGGGCCATTATTAAGACATTGGGAAATTCAGTCATATTAGAAGCAACAGGATTTTTACTTTTCACATATTCAGGCCAGATAGCTTTCCAACATTCATTCAGAGTTGAAGATCTTAATTCACAACTATAGCATGCTGCCATCACAAACATACACATGCACATTGAAGAAAGCTACAGCATTCTGCTGTTGCAAACACTGGCAGCAGATCTAATATGTAAATATCTATTTATAATTTCAGATATATTTTTATTTTATTTCGCATTTTATTTTCTTACCTTCTAATTTGATTTTGTTTTGAAAATTGATTATAAATATTTGTTTTATTTTTTCAATTGGCATTTTGTATCAAATTATGAGTATATTTTTTAAAAAATTAAGAAGTTAATTATAAAATAGATCAAAGTTTTCTAATTATAATATTTATGTTTGTGTGATTAATCTATGTTATTAATTAGTTCTTAATTGAATCTGCAATTGATAGGTTTTTGTATTTTTCAATGATACAGAATTATATGACAAGAGCTATTACGTACAGATTCTTTACCAAAGAAATTAAATAGCAAAACAGAAATTAGATTAGTTTTATACTAAGATACAGAATACTTATAATACTGTCACTGGTCAGGCCAGCAACCTCTGATGAAGAATGGAAAATAATATTATTCAAAACATTGTGTAATTGCCAACCTATGTTATCTATTTGTGTGTTATTACTAATAAGTTCTTTGTATTTGAAAAGTTTAAATAAAGTTTATACTTTTCTATACATGCAACATTTAATGATAGATGATTGAAATAGTCCAACATATTATCACATGCTTATAAAGAAAGATTTAAATAATTTGTGCAGGTAAAGAAAAATGAGAAAAAGCAAATAATAGATCGATTGTATTAGCCAGAAAATAAACTTTTTTTCTGCAATAAAAACCAAAGTATGTTGGTTTTACCAATTTCATCGTGCTGAAATTAAAAATGCTTTTTGTTTTGTTGTATCATATCTGGAAATTGGCTATAATGCAAATTATTATTTTGCCATTTCATAAAATTTTCAATAAGCTTATTATTGATTGGATTGGATATATTACATATAAACATTAGTATGCAAAATGCAATCTTTTTTTTTTCTACATTAAACACAAGTAAAAGCTTCTTTACAAACTTTACTTACTTGAAATAAAAATAACAGAATTATTCATACATAGTTTTATTAAGAATATAATGAAAGATGATGCCTGTAGCATATATATATACATATGGAGAAACTACTTTTTAATAAAAGAAAAAATGAATAAATCCAAAAAAATATTAAAATTGCCATACCTGTAGTGAAACATATGACTGAATATGCTTCAAAATGCTGCTTAGAGAGAGTATTAAATGCCTGAGATTTCATGAAGGGTTTCTATGGGTATGAGTATGTCTATGAGTATGTCTTTGGCAGGGGTGAGCAAGTGTTTTGGCTTGGGGGTTGCAGAGGTTGGTGGAGGGCCACATCAGGGGCCACTTTGTGGAAGTGAAGGTTAGCGGAGGACCACACCTTTTTTTCATGACACAATAAACACACTGTTTTATTCCCTGTATTACCAAAGAAATATTGTTTGTCCATTCTTCATTAAATACATGACATTCATCACTGATTTTACATTTTTTCAGAGGGTTCATGGTTTCACTAAAGTTGAAAATGTATATATTTGCTAATGCAAAGACAAAATTGAAATTAACCAGATCAACTGGAAAAACGCTGCACATTGTATCTACCCTGAGCAAGTGTATTGACATGGCCATCCTAGTGAAAAGTAAGAGATGAATCTTAGCTCACACATGGGAAGGAAATCTCAGTTCAAAATGGATTTTTCTGATTATCTTGGCAGGCTGCATAAAAACTGTTAGTGGGCCGCATGTGGCCCTTGGGCCACTATTTTCCCACCCCTGTCTTTTGGCTTTTAAAATATTTTTCTTTTTAGAAATTTTCCAATTTTATCCTTTTAAGTATAAATTACACTTGCAAACAAGAGAGATTTACCCCACAAGTAAAATAACTTAGCAAGAAAAATAAAAGATACATGAGGAATGAACCATATAGCTGATAAAGAAGTCAGATATTTAATATTCTTTTTTTTATCATAACCAGTAACATCGACCATACAAAAATAGCAGTCATCATAAAATTCTTCTGTTTGTGCCACTGCATGTGTAATGCAAATGGCATTGTCTTCCATTTTTCATGATATTAGAAACATAATACTTTGTTATAAGGGTTTATACAATGTGAGGTGCAAAAGATTTGTCTTGATCTCTAACTTTCAACTGGAAGTAAGAAAATAGTTTTTTCATAATGAGTCTATTTGACACACCTTGGAACCTAATAAATATCTTACAAAGATAACAGAACTTCAAAGTACTTTATAGACAGTGTCTTATGTGTAGCCCTGAAAAACTAGTCATAGTGTTCTTAAAATATTTATAATAAAAATTTCATGAATAAGGATTAAATTACCATTTTCATATTCACAATAACATGCACATGGATACAAATAAAGGTAAAACACACATAGAACACAGCACAACTGTTGAGTAATCTTAAAAAGGAATGTCAGTCCAATACTTCCAACCAAGTAGGACAGGGCTGAAGTTTATGAAATGAGAGAAGCATCTGGCTTCTTATCAACATTCAAACAAGTCATCAAGATCTTCTTATTGCAAATGCAGAGCAAGTTCCATATGAATGTATCAGGCAAAACTCATCTACAGTATAGCAATTAATATGATTACAATACACACTAAATAATCAAGATGAGTGCGAACATCTCTCAGCTCTACATCTTATGGCTGTAAATTCTAAAAAAACAGAATTGCATCATAACTAGACATGGACTCAGGGCATCAGTTTCCATTAAAATAATCTATTTTCTATTTTATTGCAATATTATGTTGGTTTGTGTAATCTAAAAAATGAAAATAATCACAAGTATTTGAAAGAGGAAGTGGAGAAGAGGAGAGTGAAATAAGGATTTGTTTTTTGGCAGATAATAATAATTTTTTAACTTAAATGTTTTATCAAGACATCCATCTTTAATATTCTCACCTTAATGATATCGATAAAAGATGAAAGGGGTAAAAACAAACTTAGAACCACAGTTATATGTTAAAATCAATTACAAATGTTTTGTGGAGTTTATTGGGATTATCAGATTTTCAATTCATAAAATATGGATACACAAAAAATAAAATAAAAAACGTTCTAATTACACTTGCCATTTCTGATACTGGAGCTATCAGATTAAATAAATATTTATACTGAACAGAATAAAAATAGGATCTAGAACTTTTCTTAATAATATTCTGAAACCAAATAATATATTTATTGAACAAATCAAAACATTGGATAAAAATATTAATTTTAACTCTGAACAAAAATTTTATTTTTTTAGCGAATCATATCTTTCATTACAATAAATTTTTTTAACAAAATTTTATCATTTTTAATTAGTTCATAGAAGTCTGCACAGAATTAATATCACATGATCATCTCTTATGCTAACACATAACTGTTATTAAACAGGCAAAACTCTCCATACAGTAGTGCCACACTGTGCCAACCAGAGTAATCAATGGATGCCAGAAGGTTTGTGCATAAAATCCCCATCTAGGTGCAATGCTCTCAGATCCAAGGCTCCTCACTGATGAAGGCCAGAAGCTAGTCTGGAGATATTGGATGAGTAGGCACTAGATGGGAATTTTATGCATAAGCCTGCTGGCATCCATTGATTACTCAGGTCTGTATGGAGAGTTTTGCTTGTTTAATCACAATTAATATCCTGTTATTTTTATTTGTAACAAATTCTTAGTGTTTTCTACTAACAATCTGTTTTAAACATCAGACCAAATATTTTTTGTGAAAGGAAAAAACTCATTCAACTCGCACTGTGGATCCTGGTAGTTAAAAATGAATTCTCATAATTTTGTGAAGTTAGAACATTCATTTTCATTTGCTTGAAGCATTTTAAAGACTTCAACTCATACATCCGTAACTTTAGAAATAATATTCTTAAAAGCTTTAATATTTCCTCCTTTCTACTTATTTTTCTAATTTTTTTATTTTAAATCTTGCAGTACTATTTTTATAACCAAAATTTTATCAAAAGTTTGTCTATATCAAAAGCTGATTCTTCGGGGAGAATTAAATTAATAAATTCTACTGATTCTTCAATAGTAGACCACTGAACCTCAAATTCCTGATTTATATTTGTCCATGAAAATTTTTCTGCACCATCAAGGCTATTTTTCCCACATTTCTAAGTAAGAAATATAGTTTTGCAACAAAATCTCTTTTATTTACAGTTCCTTCATTTACATAGAAAGACATTTTTTGTTTGTAAAGTTGAGGGATGAATTTATTATCATTTCTGGATTTTAATTTTATTTTTAATTCATTGTACTGTACTTCAAAGCAATCTCTACAACCAAATTTCATTTCTTTCAAAAATAGTAATAAGTTTTCATTTCAATAATAATTTATTCATAATATATAATGATTACATCTTGATGAAAAAAAATTGTACACTAACATGATTACATTAATGTTCTGTTTGTTGTTTGGCTAGAATATATTATGTGAATATGACTATTATATCATTTATGTAGTTGGGTAAATTGAAGAAAGTTTGTGAGATACTCAGAACTTGTTTTACGTGGTTTGAGTGTTTTATATGAGCGTAAGTTTAAAATTGCCTAATCTAAAAGGCTGAGTTGATTAAAATTGAGAAACAGAAAAGAGATAGTGAGATTAATGACCAGGTGTCATCAAAGGCTTTAATGGAGGCAAGGAGCTGATTATGTTTATTGACTTTTTTGAGCGTTTGATAAAATAATGGTATGGTTTGTGAGGTTAGTAATTCCATGAGTGTTTTACATCTTACAATCCATATGGCATAAAGAACAAAGGTGGAAAGTCTTATTATTGAAAATGTTCCGTTACAAATGGCATTTTCAAGTGAGAGAATTATGTCAGTTCTTATGTTGGAGTTGATGATGATCATATCTTTCAGCGTTTTAAATCCTGGGCATTGGGGTATAACATGCTCTATGGTTTCATCTTCACAGGAGCACAGACTACATTTAAGCCTGACATTTCTAAATAAAGCTAACAACTCATTTAATGGGTTTTCAAAAAATTCTTTTATTAATTTCAGACAACTCCTAGATTCAGAAAGAAAAAAATATTTAAGTCTTATTAAAAGAATCTTATGAAGGCCTGTTAATAGAAATACAAATTTTGTTGTCTTATGTGACAAGTTTTTTATATTCAGATATCCACGAATAATTTCTCCACTCTGGCTGTATAAATGTAAAAATGTCTGTATATTTTAATTATGATCATTTCTAAAGATAGTTTATCAATGCCATTCTGAACATAATTGTGCACTATATCAGTAGAATACCTACAAGTTTTTTGCCAATATGTGAGAATTATTTTGACATTTTTGTCACACTCCTCCAAAATTTGTGTTTGTGTCATCAATGCAATAAGACATATATTAAACAGAGGGATTTGAACTTAGAATTTTCAGTCTATGTTCATCTTCCAATCGATCTCAAACAACCAATACCTATGACCACACACATGTGAAAAAGTGTCTTAATTATATGTTCAGTTAAAATACATGACATTTCCCTTATTAAATCATCAAACTCTAACAGTTAGACTTTATTTCTAATTTGTGGAATAAATATTCTAATTAACACAGATACAAGTATTAAATCTAATCTATTGAAAGCAGCTATAGATGTAGCAACAAAATTTGTCATGATTTAACTTTTATTGTACTTGACTCATTATAAATGTTGTTATTACATTATTAGCTATAACTTTTGTGTTTGTTCTAGCATTGGAATATTTAAATTATAAAATTTTGAAATGAGGTTAGACTTTTCTTTTCCATGTGTCATAGCATCGGACCGGATGTGAACCCACTAACCCGGGACAACTGCTTGTGAGGCAGTTGTGCTGACCTCTCGACCACCAACGCTTGATATGAGATTAGACTTGCATTCAGTTGACTGTATAGAATGCAAATGCAGCTTAAACAGTCACATGAATATAATAATCAGATTTCATTTCTTTGTTTTAAAAAATTACATAGTGATGCTTCTTCTTTCTCCAAATATCAGAGTAGCCTACCATTACATATAAAACATTTCATTTCCATGTTTTAGTTTTAGAAGTTTATATTCACATTTTGTAATTTCACTTTAAAATGGCACTTTCTTTTAGATGTTTCTTTTGGTGTAGTTTTGAATCATTAAAAACAAATATAAATCAAATAAATCTTATTATTAATTAATAAACTTAAATTAAAATAACCATCATATACAAATGGCAATCTATATGTGCTACTCAAATAAAGCACACAAATATAATCAATATTATAACTTTTTTCTGTTTTGAAATTGATTGCTAATATGGCATTTTTAAAAATACAGACATTTAATAAGACCTTTTCATAAATATGGATATTATGCTTATTTTTTAAAATTAGGATATGGACATGGACAAGTCTTACAAAATGCGGATTGCCAATACTATATGATATGTGCTAGTTCTTCTAGAGCAAGCATTTGCATTAACTATAAATTCTGAATTTAGGGCCCACGGATTTGACATTACCCTCACAAGTAGTAACAACTACATAACAATATATATATATATATATATCTTTCAGTCAGTACATCAATATTCTTATGACCAACTAAGATTACTATGACACATTTATTTATTTATTTATTTTCATATGTCATAGCATCGGCCGGGACGCGAACCCACAACCGTCTGCAACCAACTACTTGCTTGCATGGCAGCTGCGATACCTCTCGGCTGACAACGCAATCTAGATATTTGTTTCTTAAAACCTCAATGTAAGCCGACACTCCCAAAATAGGCTATGAATATGGAGACTTAAGTTCTCTGAAATCGCTCTGCCATATAAGTCTTTTATAATAATACTAAGCTTCACTTTTTGGCGTAAAGCGCAATTTAAAACTTATTAAGCAATAATGGAAAGTTAGTTCGAGCTGACTATCTACAAAAAAAAAAAAATTTCTGAGGTTTTTTTGCCTGTGACCGAAAAAAAACTTTATCTTCAACTGACTCGAAATTGAACTTCAATCATGGGTGTAAGAGACGTATGCCGTAATTACTCCATATATACTTTTATTTTTTTAACATTTGCTAACAATTTTATATATGAGTTTGTGTGTGTGTGTGCATATATATAATTATAAAAATCATTTCAATTATGTTTTTAATATCTTTTATGTTATTTATTTTGATTTTACATACGTAAAAAAAAGTTTTTGCTTTAATTACATAAAATAAAAGTATTATCTTTTATTAACAGTTATACTATTTAATTAAATAGTATTCAAAAGCTTTATCTATACAGTACTTTCTATAGATATTGAAAATAAGCTCCATTTAATTTCAGACAATAAACTTGACTTCAGTTTTCTTTTATAACCCGTAAAGACCACACAAAAGACTTTATTACAACTCTTTAAACGACTGTCTGTCACTAAACTGAAGAAAATCTCCAGAAATAAAAAGAAAATCAATAACTAAGCAATTTTCAAAATTCAACATCTTGTAAAATTTATACAGCTGATTACAAGCCACAAAAGAATTTAACCACGCCCGATATACTACTTTTCTAATTCCAAAATAAATTTTTGGGGATTATTTGTTGTTTTTTTCAATTTATTTTTTTAAAAAAAACATCAACAAATAAAAATTACATACTAAGATCTGCAAAATTAATTTTAATGTAAAAGCTCTTATGAAGAGGAATAAATAATCATAAAATAATGAGTATCTATAGAAATAATAAAATTTTATCATTCAATCCAAATTATCATCATTTATTCAATTCAGAACACTCCCTAATTTTGGTTATTTTTCTTCTTCCTTTGTAAATAGTGACCACTGTATAATAATTTTTCCAGGTTTATTTCATTTATTTCAATTTTTCTCTTCTTTATTCGGTACTTGTGTATTAGTCCAGCGGTGATAAAAAACGCCGGCACAAACAAATATATATATATAAATTAAACAATATCCCAATCATGAGAAAGTTAATCAAAAAATTGATTTTGTTGTTAATTTTCCGATTTAAAGTATGATGTGATGTCCTGATCAAATGCTGGGATGACTAATCAGTAATCTGCTGGAAATAAGGTGTACTCGTGATTTTCTGCATGTACACATGATCTACGGTCAGGCTTGTACTTCCTGCCAAAGTGAATTTGCATATATTTTTCTACATATCATATTATTTACATAACTTTCTTAAACACTTCAACAATACTATTTTTTACCAAAACTTTATTCTTACAGTTTCGACTGTTCTACAGTTATCATCAGTGTTCTTTACAATCCTATTTCTAAAACCTAACACATGTTTATTTGCATATTTTATTTATTTTTTTGGTTTTATTAACATTTATAATAAATTCCTTTTTGCAACAGTTTATTTGCTGAGTTTTTTTCTCACTAAAAATTTCATATGTTTATAATTTTTGTGTTTTTTTAACACTTCTAATATTCAATAATTCATATTGTTAAAATTTTACTTGTCAGAACATAATTTATTTCATTTCAAGTAAATAAATTTATTGGTTGCCATTTTTCAGCAAAAAAAAATTGCAGGGGGGAATCTTGACAAGATCATGGATTCAATTTTTCAGAAGATCCTGTGCAGATGCTATTTTATGAGATCCGCAAAGTTAGTTACAAGATCGTAAGATTAGAAAGTTAATGCCGGACTAATACGTATGTGAAATTTCACTGCCAGACTAACCTTTATTTATTACTAGCACATGGATGATTATTTTAAACATGTGTTACTATCACTATCAAAAAATCTCTAGAGATAACCAGGAGATAGATTCATGACTGATTTTATTAAATTATTTAAAAATTCCCACAATATGCATAAATTTGAGTTATTAATTATGTGGGACTAATGGTTTGTATTTTGCAAATATATAAGTCAGAAGCTGTTAAATTTCATTCTAAAGCTGATAAATACAATAACAATGACTAATCAAGAATCTGTTGATAAATGGTAAAGAGTTGAAAAATCATTTGCTTTAACTATTGGAACAGGAAAATAAAATTTGTTTAGACTTTCACAAGAAGTTCATTTTTAAATTATTTGAAGTGAATCTTGATTAAGTATTCAAAAATGAGATCTTTATTTAAAGAATGTTTTAGATAGTGAAACTATATTTATAGATAACAGTAAGAGTTGTCTTCTAGTATCTGGTAGTGAAAAAACAGTTAGCCACTGCAACATTATGAACTTGGATATGTCAATAACATTTTTCATTGTATATATAATTATGTATTCAGAGATTTAATGTCAGTACTTTGTTTCCAATAAGGCACCATATTTAGTAAAAATATCACAACCCCCAAGTAATATTAGCCATATTTTTTAAAAAGATTATTCTTAAAGAATATTCTAGATCTAGCTTTTAATAGATAAGAAAATAAATTAGGCTGCTACCTAACATTATTCCTAATTAGCATAGGTTTGTGCTTCAGATTTATATTCCAGAAATTTTTATTTGATTTGCAAGATGTTTCACTGTTGTTTGAAGGAAACGTTAAGCAAAGTGTCTTTGTAAAGTTAGAAATAAGCCCTTAGTCTGAACAAGATTTTCAAATCCTTTTCATGACACTTTTATTTTTCTGTGAAGGATCTTTTTTGAAATGTCAAAACAATATCATCAGAATAGATGAATTCCTTGAATTCTATTTCTGAAAAATTATGATCAATATATTAAACAGTAATATGATGAATATTACCAATTGATAAAAGTTTATATCTGCTATAATTATCATAGTGTGTCACTTGAATTTTTTTTATTGCCAAAAATTTTATCGAATAAATTAATAGCTTTATTACAAAAAGATTTTTAATGAGATACCATTTTTTCAAAAAGGGTTATAAATTATGGTTATCTCAATAAAGATAGCATAAATTTTTAGTTTATTCTAATAATTTTTTTCCATATTTGTTTACAATAACATTTATTAATAGCATCTTAAATTCAATCTATTATAAAAATTAATAATTCTTATTTAGTGGCATAACTGCTGTTAAATTTTAAAAAAAAAAGAACATGTAATTATAATAGCGAGCAATGATTTTTGGGATCATATTTAGGTTTATGAGTTTTAAATTGCTATAATTTTGTTTTCATGCCACATTTTCCCAAAAGTTTTTAAATGAATAATGTTGCTGAATAGTTTTTTCCTAATCAAACTTTGACTTAAGATATTATGTTTAGAAATTCTGGAAGGATGTTGTTTGACTTTAGTTTTTTTTATATTTTAAGACAATTAAGCACACGTTTAAGTTTATCAATATTTATTGTTTATTAGATTGAGATTAAAGAAATATTGTGATAGATCAATTTGTAATTCTACTCTAATGACACTTTTTCTGGTTTTGATTTTAGATTTAGAAGTGCTATATAAGATTAGCAATTTCATTGGCAGTGATTGCTAATTCTGTTATAGCTACTTCATAAAACTGACCAGAATTTGCAATTAGATCTTATAAAGGTTTAGCTTTTTTAGATTTCACCATCATTTTTCTGAGCATCACCAAGATATATTATGTCTTTCAGTAATTTCTGGGTAAACCCTTGTTAGAGAAATGTTGATATTAATCCAAATTGGAATAAATTTCTTTTGAAACATTTGAAGGATGGACTTTTTCCAAATGTAATGATGAGATTTTTACAATTATTCATTTGTTTTTTCAGTTCCATCCACAAGCTCACTTCACTTGTGATTAATTATGCTATTATAAACACCATCAGAAATTATGGCATCAGGGCCAACTTATGTATTGTACCGGTCGAAAAACACACATCGATCCAACAAACTCGTGAATACAGGTAAAGTACCTCAAGTCCGACCATGTACAAGATAAATAAATCAGGTACATCATGAATTCTGCCCTATTTACCTATATCCCCAGGTCAACGATCTAATCAATAGCCTTTCACGATGATACGATCAAATTCCTTTATTTTCACTGTGCCGGCAGCTGGGTCTTAAAGCATGAGATTTGATTTTATTACATTTAGATGAGAACTTGGGTGATTGGTTGATAGGTATATTTAAAAATCAAATTTTATTTCATATAAAAGTAAAATAAAATGATTCGAGAACACTGGAAGTTTGTTTTAGTTATATATATATATTTAAAATCATTGGACATTCTACATTAGTTATTTTACATTAGTTTAAAATCAAGCTCAAAAAAAAAAAAAAAATACAATTTTTAAATTAACTTCATAATTATATGAGTTCCTGAAGACTTTATTTTTATTAGCGGTCAGCATTGACGTTATTGACTTTGTACAATTTATTTTGTTTACATTTATTCTCTCTTTTTTTTTAATAGCAAAAATTATTTCATAATTAAATGACCACGGATTTCAAAATCCCCCGTGCACATTTATTACAAGCTTATAATATAGCGATAGGTTTAAACATCTGCCTAACGCACATATATAAGAATGACTT